>BSBK01008707.1:150000-537500 GCA_027943335.1 Chamaecyparis obtusa
ATACTCAATAAATAAAAAAATATATTATTTAAATAATGTGAGAGAATTATAAAAAAATTATTTATAAACATGTAAATTGTGATCATAGAAGCATTAACATGTATTAGAAAAATGAAGAAAAAATTGTAAACATAGGGGTGAAGAAGTTGTTTTTACTAAAATCAAAATGAAAGGAAAAATCTGCTTTTCCTTCCATTTCAAACCAAAACAATTTTTATCTTTTTTTTTTTAAAACTAGAGTAGAGGTCTAGAGGCAGAAATCACTGGTGGGTTAAAGGCCACTGGGTCCTTCATGGAATGTGCCACTTTTCATAATTTTATCATTTTCATGGTTTAATCCAATCATCATTGAATTCTTTCAATCAATCAACAATCAATTTACACCATTGAGATCCTAATAGATGAAGATGAAAAAATGACAAAGAAGAGCACAAAATCCTACTCTTATCAAGGGATTTGCCTATAAAACTTTAGTGATTGATTTTGCAAAGAAAACTCCCAAGTTTCAGGTGAGTCTTGCCAAGCTTGACTTGGTGTGCATGTATCTGAAGAGTTTGCATTTATCTTGTAGTATCAACTTGAGATTATCAATTCAAATATGTATTTGGTGATTATGAAATTCTATTCTTGATTTTGTCTACATATCATGTATTAAAAAAAGGAATTAATTTTACTGGCATGTATATGCAATTCTTAATATTTAAAATTGAGAAAAAATACCATGATGTGCAGAAATGATATTCTTAACTTACTTGTCACAAAGATTAAAATTTTTGCATTACTTGCAAAACTGGTGTTTTCTAGAGAGAATGAAGTGACAACAATGAGAGCATGCATATTTCATGGGAACCATTATTAAGTCTTCTTTCATTGGAAAAATAGAATCCCCAAGCTATAGACAACACTATAAAATTACTAGTGAAGAGAAGACTTAATACTATAGAATTAGAGTTAAAAAATTTAAAAATATTTAAGATGGAAAATTATATGCCAACTTATACATATTAAACTTTCCCAACACAAAATAAAACAAATGAACTTTATAGAATATTGAGGCGGGCCTTTCTACTCAATGGAAAAGCTTAGCTCCATAAATTCTTTATACTTGAAATGAAGTCATGCCATTCGTTGCCACAAGTAGACTTCTAGGTAAAACCAATAATGAGTCAAATAATTACCTGTAAGTTAAATAACATGTTTGACATTGTTCCATACTATTTCCACAAATTCACATAATGTTTCTTCCCAATTTACAAGGATCAAAAGGGTTTTGCTAAAATTTTGAAGAAATGAAAAATATGTTGTAGCTGATCAAAAAACCCCTAATTGGACATCATGAAATCTTGAACAGTAAAAAAATGCAATGGTAGATGACCATAAATAATTATCTTGTCTATGAAATTTAATAAAGAATAGAAATTGGTCTTTTCAATTTTATATTTTTTTCTTGGTTTGTCTTTGAAGATGTTCTAACCTTTTGAAAACCCTACCTTAGAAGATAGAGAGATCCCATAAACAAGAGAGTGAACCATATGATGGATTGATAGCCAAGTGGATCGATAATCAACATTATCCATTTATGGTTTCCTACAAATTGAAAACTTAAAAGTGAAACCCTAATTAACATTACAAATATAAGAGAGGTAAATGAGTGATACAAAATTAAGTTAATGGATTATATTGATAAATTTACCTATGAGAGAAGAGGAATAGATGAAATATAAAATAGAGATATATATCACCCACAACCTCCACTATCATATATATATATATTTCATAGAAGGTTTGTTAAAGCAATAACCACCATTTGAAAGGCACACTTGTCGAACAACATCGACTGAACTAATCTGAAATACCTAAGAAAATACACATAAGAAAAATGAAACCATAAAGAGAGACATAGATAAAATTAGATTTTCAACATGGAAGTTGTTAGGAACAATACAACACACACAACTAAGAGGGGGGTGAATCAATTGTGTCCTTAAAATTAAAATTTTAACCAGCTTACAAACTTCAACACATAGAGATGAAAGATAAGCAATAAAGCACAAGAGAAAATAACACCATAATGTGTAACACCAAATTTTTGTTGTAGAAACCCTATTAGGGGAAAAAACATGGTGGGGATCAAACCCATTAGATATTGTACTAGTACATGAAACCCTATTAAAGGTATAATGGGAATGCACATATATTCAAGCACACTGCCTAGAGCTCACTACTCAAAACAAGAAAGGGCTACAACCCCAAGATTACAACAAGGGAAACAACCTAAGGTGGACTACAATCTATTGTGCACAATAATCCACCAAATTATGAACATACACATAACATATGATATGCCAAAACAATTCAAATGAAGTATAGCTAAACAACCAATATAATATTCTGATACCTCCTCTCAAAAGCACTAATACAACAATTTTGCACACTATACACATCCAACAATCTTCCACCACTCTCCCCTCTCTTTGCACTCACAAGTGGTTACAAATTTATACTGAATTCATCAACTTATTTAAGGCTAGCTAGTGCCACTTTAATTGCAAATAAATTACATAACACTTAAGGAGCCGATCCAAAACTAGTCACCACTGTCATAGCTAGGATCCAAAAGAATATCATCAAATATGCCATGATTCATAGATCACCTCACAAATCTTTACATCATGGTATCTCATAAATTCAACCAAGAATAATAGAAGATATCAACACGTTACACTAGTTTACCAATTTGATCACATATCCCAATGTGATCCAAAAAAATGAGTAGGACATGATCTAGAAATATCAACAAGTAACGTAAAATATCACAACATCAGAAAAACCCTCTCTAACTCAAAATCCATGAACGTATTTGAACTATTCACTAGGAACACTAAACACCAACCTTTTTCAATCAAGAAAAGTAGCTTGCCAACAACTAAATCAAAAACCACTTGAGATGAGGAAACAAATCCATGTCTTGAACACTCAACTAGGTTAGCAAAAAAAATATTGTAGTACCTAGCCACACTGATCTTGTTGGCTCTTGATTTAACAAGATTTTAACTACCTTTATTAATGCAGAGATATACCTATGGGGTAGCTTACTTCCCACAATCAGTATATTCATACAAGAACAAGGACCAATGAACAAAGCACTAAGGATTTCTACACTTTGAGCTCTGCAAAATTTAGGTAGGTGCACCTAGGATTAGGATCACTTAATTTTCCATTTCTCCACTAATCCTCACAAAGTAGATATGTGCCCATATTACTTCTTATTATATATGACATAAGGAGATAGGATGTGAAGCTAAGATTACTATCAAATCACTCACAAATTAAGCAAGGGCTATTGCTATTAAGTCCACAACTTACTCACTTAAAGATTTGGAATTTGCTTTGATTTAAGTTTTGGGTGGAATGGATCTTTGAAATACCCCAAATCTATCACAGACCAGTGCCTTATCCAATGGGCAACAGAGTCAAATGAACATTGCAATAGAGAGCTATGAAACAAGAAAATAGCAGATTCCAATATGTTGATGCCTTACACCAATCATACACCATTGATCATACCATACTTAAGAATCCACCTATGTACTCAAATATGTAATCACCTATTCAAAGGATTTTGACCTTCCCCTTAGAAGAGACCTAGAAATAAGCAATACATTAATCAGCATCCACTGAAAGACAAGCATGAGATACCCTTGATACCCCAACTCATACACATCTGAAAACAAGTCCTAAACTCAGTTGCTCCTGCGAAAGCAACTCTATTGTAGACATCTTTAGACATACAATAGAAAAACTAAAACACCCTTGATGCTCTAATCAATAAGATCAAGAGAAAATGGAGACAATCTGATAGTAGTATGAATATGCTAAAATCTTATACATAAGACAGACTTCTTACAATTTACATTCTTATCTAAAAACTAGAAAGGATACAAGAAACACCCTATATGAAGAGAAGAGGGAAATATTTATAGAAGGAACCATTCATGGAACCAACCCTAAAAATTACAGAGAAAATGGAACCTCTACTAAATGATCTTGGAAATCCTTATAAAGGATTGCAACAAGCTTAGGATCATTTAGGTAGAATTTAGGTCTACAACTACTAGGTACAACAAGAAATGAAAACCATTAGGAAAGCTTGGAAACTCGAGAAAATCATATCAAATCTAAGGTACAATTATTTGGGTTTCTCATCAAGGCTAACTACATTTACAAATTACTAATTTCTTGTTGTAGAAAAAATAACTTTAGATTCCAGAACCAACTACAACTTGCGTGTACAGGGCATCGAGACAACTGATATCCATAAAACCCTAGCCTCCTATTTAAATATCATTCCTCATTAACTCAGCATGGCACATTAGGAAACAAAATTAGATCAGGTGGTTACTTGATATCTTGTTCATCAAATTTCACTTGCAACCATCCTTGGAGTAAAAAAAAATAGATCTAGACTTGTTGTATCTGGTTCAGCATTCAAAAACCCTGCAGAAACCCTTAATCAATTCAAATCCTAGCCGCAACGGTTAATTGATCAAGTTTAAAATGGGATTGTCGATCTTCATCCCTTCCTAGCACATTGGGTAGCTCTGATTAAATGAAAACAACCACTTAAACCCTTTAAAAAATACTCAGCCACATCACCTATCTCAGTAACCAATCAAAAATGAGCACCTCATTGACACCTGGCATCTGGACCCACTTTAACATTGGTCTATATCTCTTGGAAGATTGGACGGTTGTCACAAATCCATGATCATCATCTAACTTGCATCTTTCCTTTGTGAAGTCATGATGACCATAAGATCTTCTTGGACTTGCTATCTCATTACCTTAACCTTGGAAAACTTCCCCTTAACCCTAAGTTATCTTGTGAACTGGTGACTGAAGGCATTCGCTAGGTCGTGGTACATTTTACTTAACCCTAGTGTGGTCTAGAGATCACACGAATGAAGACAGTCGCATGATCACTGAACATTTTCTTGACCCTGGGTTCCATCAAGCAAATAAGAAACCACCACCTGATCATATCTCATCAATGGCCCGGATCAATCTCAAGCCTTCAAAGCTTTAACTCATATTCTATCTAGTGATCATGCGACCAAAGAATTCTCCTGATCACTAGAAGTTTATCTTAACCTGGGTCATGTCTGGAGATCACATGAATGAAGGCTTTTGCATGATCATTGAGTCTTTTCCTTACTTTGAGTTTAATCTTGAGAACTAGCACTGGCCACAAATCAAATCTACATCAACGGTTCTCATTTTCCACTTAAAACCTTGTCATAACTCAACCTGGATCACAAGATCACACGAATGAAGAAAACTCATGATTGCTAAATCTTTTATCTAATCTGAGTCACATCTAGAGAACACGAGATAGCCTTTATTCACCAAGTCACCAGATCTCTTTCTAACCCTGATTTATATCTAGAGAACACATGAATGTCGTTGATCTGAGCAACATCGATGGTTCTCATTTAATCTTTGAAAACTTCCTGCCTTGACCAAATATCTGGAGAATTAGCAACTGAAGGAAAAGTTAACCATTTTCTAGGTCACTGAATGCTTAGAACATAGTCACCAAGATCGAGAGAATACATGACCACTATATTCACTGGGTTGCCAAATAAAATTACAAACTGCCTGAGAACTTGGAGAACTAGTGAACGCCTCAGTCGTTGAATCTTTGACATAACATCTTGGACAAGGAAATAAGACAAAGGGGACTTAATGGGCCCAAAAAGGTAATGAGGAAATAGAAAGAAGCTAGGGTTTTTGGACTTAGGAAAATTTATGGAACCCTAGGACATGATTAAACCCTATTTTACAGACCTTCAAGCATCCATATATCTTTGGTTTGAACAATTGAGCACATGTGATCTTGACTAAAGCTTGGACACACCATAAACTATGCTAGGCTAAGGGTGCAAGCCATAAAACCTCATAAACCTTCTTCGCTAATAAAAACAAGTTTGCAAGTGGCCATGGAAACTTTCTTAGGGTTTTTCAAGGAATAGGTCATTTTCCTTAGATTTTTGCTATGACAAGAAAATGAGCTAATAGTTGCTCTGTCTGGGGATGATGGGTAATGTGTGCCCATGCAAGAATTCAAAATTTCTGGAGGAAGTAGACCACCCAACACAAAAAACTTACAGGGAACCTTCTCAAAAACTAGCAACTGAACTAGGGGAATAGGAAAGGAAACAAACAACTGAAAGGAAATTAATTACAAAATTTACAAGATTAGAATTTTACTTGGTGGCCCTTGGCCACCAAAAGGTAAATCAAAACCCTCCCCAATCAAAGGTCTAATTTTCATCCACATATGTAACTTGCCACCTGAAAGTGTCATGATCATCTTGTTGCCAGTATATGTGGATACTCGTGGGCTGAAAAATGAAACTACAATTATCACTACCCATTCTCTTCTAGTCACAACCATCATCTTCATACTCTAAGAAGTATGGAGTATCATTTATCTCTTGTTGCTGAGGACTGGAGATATAACATTCATCTAGTAATACATCAGGGAATAAAACATAATAGTTACCATGCATTACTAGGAACTCACCTGGCTGAGAATGAACTAGTCCTTCAGATTTACCTTCATGCATTGGTTCAACCACTGAGGAACTTGATTCCTCCTTGATGTCCTCATTGACTAGATCATGAACCATGTGAAGGTCTCTTTCACAAATTTTGTGATAGTGGGACAACTGATCTGCATCATTTTTTCATCGAAAGATTTTCTTTCCCAATCATTGAAGACTAAGTCATCAATACTGTCACCTTCACTATCATATTTGGAAAAAGAAGGAAAAGGATATGAACAAGATACTTTCTCATCACTAGAACCTTTATGATAAGAAAACACATCGTCATGGTCTTCAACCTCTTCTTTTTCTGAGTCACTACATGAGGGGAACTCTAGCACACATGGATCATACTCTTCATCACTTTGAGCACCTACCTCATTATCAGTGTCAAAGGATATATCAAAGGGGATCTACAAATCAAAGTCCATGTCAGGTGCATGCCTTTGGAATTCATCAACCAAGAGTGCTGAAATCTTTTCACTGCTCAATGGACTATGGACCTTATTTTTATCTTCATTGACCTCACCCCTAGTGCTGCAAACATCATCCCTATTTGAAACAAGGACTGACATCTCTGGCCTCAAAACATCTTGTGTAAAGAAAATGTTGGAGGAATCATCATCTGCATCATATTCAATTTCTTTCCTCTCACACAAAACATCCTCAAACCAAGACAAGAAGGCTTCCTTCTCATGCTGATAATAACAAAAATTTGTAGACATATTGGAAATATTATCAACCTCAGACTCATCTTCATCATCCTCATATACATTGACCTCAAAGTCAGCATCATAATCAACACTTTCTACACAATGAGAATCAACATCAAAACAACTGGCCTCTTCATGATCAACATAAAGAACCGCTAGTTCTCTCAATCTCTTGTCCTCCTCTAACCACCAAATCTCAGCATCTTTTTCTATAATTTTCTTCTTGATAGTAGCAATTTTGATGAGCCTATTTTCTTTATCAGTATCACTCATGATGGGATAAATAGAGACACTAATGTCTTGGTACTGATTTTCACCTTTTTCTTCACACTGATCCACACCAACTCTTTCATCAAAATAATCTATAAATGTTGCCCCTAATACATCCCAAGAAGGGATTGAACATGAAGGAAGGGATACGAACCAATCCCTTTCACTATTAGTAAATGTCTTCACTAAAATCTTCATTGCAACATCATCATGCTCAATCACAAACTCATACATTAAGTCAGCAAGGTCATCTAAATGTTCGCTTGCTAGACATGATCCATTACCACTAAAAATTAGCAGATTTTCCCTAATCTTAGTAGGAAACTCATTAGGGGCACCTTCAATGCCATCAAAACAAAAGGGCCCGTATTCCTCCATAAGGAACTGTCCACTTACACTCATCCCTTTACACTAGTGTTGAACACTTGATAGGGAAACATTTCTTTATACTTGATTTTCATAAAAAATTGCATATGAAGATTAACATACCTGAAAGTACTACAACTAAAACTTAACTTATTGACTGAGAAGCAGGGTAGATCTACAGCCTTCTTTGCAGCTCCATCAGGTTCTTTTCTCTGTAGAGTCACCACCTCCTTGAAGAGGAAAATATTGTACATATTTTGTATCTCCTTCCAATCAACACAAAACTTCACCAGACCTATACACACTATTTATCAAGGACTGCACTAATCAAATAGAGAACTCAGAGTCACCACTCACACTTGGAGAGAAGATATAACAATTTTTAAAAATAATTGACTCTATAATCACTTAAGTAGAATCTGGGATGATTCAGCCAAGTAAGGAAATAGCATCTTAAACTTGTTTTCCTTTATTTCTTCCCTAATAGAGTCACCATTTTGTTGGCTCTTGATTTAACAAGATTTTAATTACCTTTATTAATGTAGAGATATACCTATGGGATAGCTTACTTCCCACAATCAGTACATTCATACAAGAACAAGGACCAATCAACAAAGCACTAATTCTTTCTACACTTTGAACTCTACAGAATTTAGGTGAGTGCACCTAGGATTAGGATCACTTAATTTTCCCTTTTTCCACTAATCCTCACAAATTAGATATGTGCCCATAATACTTCTTATTATCTATGACATAAAGAGATAGGATGTGAAGCTAAGCATACTATCAAATCACTCACAAATAAAGTAGGGGATATTGCTATTAAGTCCACAATTTACTGACTTAAAGATTTGGAATTTTATTTGATTTAAGTTTTGGGTGGAATGGATCTCTGAAATACCCCAAATCTTTCATAGACCAATGCCTTATCCAATGGGCAACAGAGTCAAATGAACAATGTAATAGAGAGCTATGAACCAAGAAAACAAAATATTCCAATATATTGATGCCTTACACCAATCATATACTATTGATCAACCCATACTTAAGAATCCACCTTTGTACTCAGATATGCAATCACCTATTCAAAGGATATTGACCCTCCCCTTAGAAGAGACCTAGAAATAAGCAATACATTAATCCACATCCACTGAAAGACAAGCATGCGATACCCTTGATACCCCAACTCATACACATCTGAAAACAAGTCCTAAACTTAGTTTCTCCTGTGAAAGAAACTCTATTGTAGACATCTTCAGACATACAATAGAAAAACTAAAACTCCCTTGATTCTCTAATCAATAAGATCAAGACCAAATGGAGACAATCTGATAGTAGTATGAATATGCTAAAATATTATACATAAGATAGACTTCTTACAATTTACATTCTTATTTGAAAACTAGAAAGGATACAAGAAACACCCTATATGAAGAGAAGAGGGAAATATTTACAGAAGGAACCATTCATGGAACCAACCCTAAAAATTATAGAGAAATTGGAACCTCTACTAAATGATCTTGGAAATCCTTATAAAGGATTGCAACAAGATTAGGATCATTTAGGTCAAAATTAGGTCTACAACCACTAGGTACAGCAAGAAATGAAAGCTATTAGGAAAGCCTAGAAACTTGGGAAAATAGATCAAATTTGAGGTACAATTATTTGGGTTTCTCATCAAGGCTAACTACATTTACAAATTACTAATTTCTTATTGTAGATAAAACAACTTTAGATGCTAGAACCAACTACAACTTGCATGTATAGGGCATGGAGACAAGTGAATCCATCAAACCCTAGCTTCCCTATTTAAATTTCAGTCCTGTATTAACTCAACATGGCACATCAGGAAATAAAATTAAATCAAGCGACTACCTGATATCTTGTTCATCAAATTTCACTTGCAACCACCCATGGATTAAACACAATAGATATGGCCTTGTTGTATCTGGTTCAACATTCAAAAACCCTACAAAAATCCTTAAACAATTCAAATCCCAGCTACAACAATTAATTGATCAATTTTAAAATAGGATCATCAATCTCCATCCATTCCTGGCACATTGGGGGGTTCTGATTAAATGACAACAGTCACTTAAACCCTTTAAAAAATACTCGGCCACATCACCTATCTCGGCAACCAATCAGAAACAAGCACCTCATCGACACCTAGCATTTGGACCCACTTTAACATCAGTTTATATCCCTTGGAAGATCGGACGATTGTCACAAATCCACGGTCATCATCTAACTTGCATATTTCCTTTGAAAATTCATGATGAATGTCATATCTTCTTAGACTTGCTATCTCATTACCTTAACCTCAACAAGATTCCCCTTAACCCTAGGTTATCTGGTCGCAGTACATTTTACTTAACCCTGGTCTGGTCTAGAGATCACACGAATAAAGACATTTGTGTGATCATTGAACATTTTCTTGACTCTAGGTTCCATCAAGTGAATAAGAGAACACCACCTGATCATATCTCATCAATGGACCTGATCAATCTCAAGTCTTCAAACCTTTAACTCATCTTATATGTGGCTATCACGCAACCAAAGACTTCACCTAATCGCTATAAGTTTATCTTAACCTGGGTCATGTCTAGAGATCACACAAATGAAGGAATTCACGTGATTGCTAAGTCTTTGCCTTAATCTGGGTTTAATATGGAGAACTAGTGTTGGCCGCTGATTAAATCTGCATCAATGGTTCTCATTTGTCACTCAAAACCTTATCATAACTCAACCTGGATCACGAGATCACACAACAAAAGAAAACTCGTGATCGCTAAATATTTTATCTAACCTGAGTCACATCTAGAGAACATGAGATAGCCTTTGTTCACCAAGTAGTTAGATCTCTTGCTAACCCCAAGTTATATCTAGAGAACACGTGAATGTCATTGATTTGAACAAAATCGATGGTTCTCATTTAATCTTTGAAAACTTCCTACCTTGATTGGATATCCAGAGAATCGGCAAATGAAGGAAAAGTCAACCATTTGCTAGGTCACTGAATTCTTAGAACATAGCTACCAAGATCGGGAGAATACATGACCACTATATTCATTGGGTCACCAGATAAAATGACAAACTGCCCGAGAACTTGGAGAACTGTAAAATGCCTCAGTTGCGGAGTCGCTAAATCTTTGACATAACAACCTGGGAAAGGAAATAAGACGTGCAAAAAGGGGACTTAAGTGGCCCGAAAAGGTAATGAGTAAATAGAATGAAGCTAGGGTTTTTGGACTTAGTCAAATTTATGGAACCCTAGGACATGGATTAAACCCTATTTCACAGACCTTCAAGCAACCATATCTCTCTAGTTTGAACACTTGAGCACATGTGATCTTGACTGAATCCTGGACACACCATAAACTATGCCAGGCTAAGGGCACAAGCCATAGAACCTCATAGACCTTCTTTGTTGATAAAAACAAGTTTTCAGGTGGCCATGGCAACTTTCTTAGGGTTTTGCAAGGAATAGGCCATTTTCCTTAGATTTTTTCTATGATAGGAAAATGAGCTAACATATCTAAAAATAGAAACACTAGCTCTAATAGAACACCAAAAAATTTCTCTGATGAATCAATTGTAACTTAGTACAAATATATATTGATCCTTTGTAACTCAAAAAAGATCAAGTACAAAAACTTCTCAACATTACTATAACATTGTGACTTATGATACTTAAATACAACTCTCTAATTTATCATACTACTCTACTCTGTGACTCAAGAAAACTATCCAAATTGATGTAATGCATTGACATCAATGACAAAACATCAATGTCAAAACACATATACAATATATCCCAACAATATCCCCCTTTGGTATTGATGGAAATATATGAATGTGAAAAAACAAATCAATGCACAAAACAACAGTACCACATACTTCAACTCCCCCTAAGTCTGATCTATTCAATCTTTCCCACATCTATCACTACAACATCAGATTTTTTACATAGCTCTCTCTCTCTTCCCCTTTGACATCAATGACAAAGGAATATATATTCACTAAGTCATAGAGGCCAAAACAACTTCAAATAAAAAATTGAAATCCAGAACTCTTCAAAACCAACTAATCCCCCTGAGTAGTAGCCACTAATACATCAATCCAAAATAATATAATACTATTTAAGCACCTGACTTATGTGAATTCATGCATCTCTAGCTTTGATCAGGAGGGGGCATGATCCCAAGTTTATCACAGAGATACTCAAAAGTATCCTTCAATAAAGGCTTTGTAAAAATATCTACAGTCTATTCTTTTGTAGCCACATATTCCAACCTCATATCCTTCTCACTTACTTGTCTCTCATAAAATGATATTTAATAGATATATTATTTTTCTTTGAATGCAACATAAGATTATTTGAAATATTTATATCACTAGATTTATCCCAATAAATGGTAATAGGATAATCAATACTTACTCTTGTGTGTGTGAATTTTGTACCTATTCTGTAGACACAACACTTCAGTAAAACATTAGAGGTTAGCAAAAATTGAAATTGTGCAATGAATTGAAAGCTAAACTAACCAGGCGATTTACTGTCTTCTAATAGGTGCGAGTATGATGTTCTTAGATTGTTATTGAGATCAGTGACCTTGATGACACCTAAACGAAGGATTTGAATGCAAAACTAATATGAAATATGAATGCAATTAATCTATTTTTTTTTATTTTCTATGCAATGATATGATGAAAATTGATATGAATCTATGATATGTAAAAAAATTGATATGCTATGATGATCTAACAAATGAAAACTAATATGATATGAAAAACTATGCAATATTGATCTCACAAAAGCTTGGATTCACAAAGATGATTCTTCAATCTCCAATTTGACAGCGTGATTATGCAATTCTTGTGGATTTGAGAGATGATTTGTGAAGAGCTAAAGCCTTAATTTATAGAAATCCAGGGCTTTGAGGATGCATGGAAGAAAGCCATAAATCACTCAAACAACTCAGCTTGATTTTGAGTTATTTTTAAATAAAGATAATTTAATTCACAAAAACATGCAAATCATGCAAAAACAGCTTTTTAACTCAAATTAGAAGTTTAGATGAACTTTAAAACTCAAAAATGATGTTGAGTTCCAGAAAGTCAATAACTTGCATTGATTTTCTGATTTGGATTTTAACTGCTCTTTGATTGTGCACATGGATAATTATGAATTAATAAATAAATAAAGTGATTTATTCTCAACTTAACTGATTTTTGAAAAATAAAACAATTGATTTATGGGTTAATCAATTATTTTTCAAACTTTTATTCAAAAACAATATTATTAAAAATTGACAACTTGCTTTAATTAATTAAATAAGAATTTAATCAATTATTCATAGGATTTTGGATTTATTGTCAAAATTAAATAATACAATTTAGGAATAAATAGAATTAACTTCGATTAAACAATTAAGTGGCATAATTAAATCTAATTAATTAAATATTGAGAATATTCAATTAATCAAACTTTAGGATAAATAAGATTTATCACCAAAGAATCATTAAATTAAAGATAATTATGATGATTAGGAATATTACTAGGAATATTCCCCGATGCAGAATTTGAGATAATCAATTAGAATTCGATAATGTTCAGATGTGCCTTAGGTTAGGACTTTGATGTCGATTTTGTTCGATATGTTGATATAGGAGGTTAATGAACCTATAGCCCATTTTTGGGGTATTACATTTTGCCCCTCTTTGAATTGTTGTGCGAAGCGCAGTGGTTCAAAGATAGTCTGTGTAGGGTAAAGATATGAAACTGATATGAAAGATATGATGATATTAGGTCCTGAATGACCAGAGATAATGTTCACTATAGCAATGATGAACCAATGAAACAAAAGCGTCAAAATGCCTGATTCTGAACCTTATGATTGTGAAGAAGTGAGTGACCGATTCCAGATTCGATTGTCCTTAGAAGAATCACGTAGGTATCACATCTGAACACTTCAATTACCAAAGAATCAAGGAAATAACACAATTGAACCGATAGTTGCAAAAATTGATACAATTTACAAGATTAAGAGAATACCAGATTGATATGGATCTTGATGAATCTGATATGCCCCAAGCGATGATCGATTTGCCCCGAGCGATGAGGTCTTTTTGATGAATCAATAACTAGACATGGTTGTTGTCTTGATTACTGAGGAAAGATATGATTTTAGCAAAGATATGATTTCAAATTAGATTACAGACTTTGAATGATATGCAATACCATGCCCCCTTCAGGATTAAAATTGAAATCTGACAAGAAAAGTCAGTTTTAAATGGTTTAGAAGCATGTTAATTGATTTGAGAAGTGGTTATACACGTTCAAGAATGCATTCTGCATCATTTGGAGGTCCTAGAGACCAAGTTTGACTAGGTGAAACTATGAGTTGACCATAGTTGACCAAGTTGAAATTTTGATAGTTTGATATAAGATAATTAGTTAAGTTGAATACTGGATTCCTACGATGATTGAAAGGTTGATTATGCAAGTAGTTAATAATATGAACGATCTTAGATTTTGATTTTGATCCCGAAAAAGGATTCTACTTGTTGTTTCGTTGGAGGAACCTTCATGTGAGGTGTCAGATCTTTTTAGATTTGAAGAATTGATATGAAGAATTGTTTAAGCTTTGAAGTTCATTTAATCATTGTGAGATCATGCAAACATTGAAAAATGCAAAGAAACATGCAAAATGAAATGCAACCTAAGACCTAGGACCTACTCACTGATCATATGTCGATTTGTTATCATCATTGAACTTTTAGGTAACTAGATAAATCAATACAATGCCCACTAGCTATGAAACCATAGACATATGAATATTGATTTGTATGCACAAGAATCAATACAACACCCACTAGTCAACAACCATGAATATATGAATATTGATTTTATTTTCGGAATGTCGGATTAGATATAAGCACCAAGGCACAAGCGCCAGGATGACCTAAATATCATGTCCATTTTGACATAGCAATTTGTATAAGCATCAAAACATAAATGTCGTGATGACTTAAATATGCCTTGCATTTAACAAACATATCAAATAGTCAAGAGATCATTCCAAATCCAATGTGAATTACCCATAGTGACCCTTTATCGTTCACATCCTTAGGTAAGATCACGGTTCACAATAGGAGAAAGAACTCACTCAAAAAGATAATAGTTAGATCAAACTTCCTTGAATTTTTTGGGTATCAATGGTTGAGGTACGCATGGCCATCCAATTTGAGATAGAGGCTCTTACAGTCAGACACCATTTCAATCCAGCATTTCCAAAGTTGTTAGATTTTCACATACAAGAAGAAAACAAAGAAAAGATTATGCCCCCAGTCATCATTCTCTAAATCCTGTAAAGGACATCATGAAAGAGCTTGAAGGGACACAATATGCAAAAATCTCAATGTGAATTAGTAAGCATACAAGGAGATAAAAGCACGTAAAAAGCATAGATTGTTTTCAGTTTGTGTTTGATTGTGTTGTTGTTGATGCAAAATCCTTTCTGGAGACAAGACTCACTCACTCACTCACATGAAGCTTCAAAGGACTCTGACTTGATATGATACATCTAAGATACATTGGAGGCCATAGGATATGATGTTGATTGCCCCCAAGTTTGAACATTGATAGGATACATATGCTTGAGCTGATTGGTGTACAGATCGACTTATTGAAAAACCAACTGGGAGATATGTACAAACTAAAGCAAGACTGAAAGATGGGAAAGACCAAGATTGTGCTGATAGATGGAGTGTTTTGAAACAAGTGGCACTTGTTTGCCAGGTTTTCACTATCTTGGCAGAGATTCTATTTTTGCTACCAAGGTGCCTATTTCCAGGTTTTCACCAAGGCACTTTTTCTTTTTCTCATTTTTTTGTATTTTTCATTTTTTCAATTTTTTTTGATATTTTTCATTTTTTCAATTTTTTTTGTGAATCATCAATGTGCCCATTGCTAGGTTTTCACCAAGATGTTCATTTTTTCAGGACTTTTTCTGATTTTTATAATTTTTTCAGGACATTTTACCATAGACTGAATGCCTTAGGCATATAATTTCTTTAGATGGAGAATGTTGATTGGTTCTTGGAGCTGTTCTCCTTTAGTCATTGAGAGTTGATAGGCACCAGAGCCAAAATTAGCAGTGATCACAAAAGGGACCCAACCAGTTGGGTTCAAACTTCCCCTTGCGTTCTCGATGTGATTGATTTTTAGGATTTTCTCTCAAGACTAGATCACCAACCTAGAATTCTATGTGTTTGACTTTCTTGTTGTAGCCTCTGGACATTCTATTTTGATATACTCTGAGATGATCATATGCTGCTTGTCTACGCTCATCTAGTAGTTCAAGTTCTTGCAACCTAGACACTTTGTAGTCATCATCAGTTACGAGACCATGCATTCTGATTCTTAGTGATGGGATTTCAACCTCAATAGGCAGTACCGCTTCAGACCCATAAACTAAAGTGAAAGGTGTAGCCCCAGTAGGTGTTCTAATACTTGTTTTGTAGGCCTAGAGAGCTGGATTGATCATGAGATGCCAGTCTCTTCCTATTTTATTAACAATTTGATGCAAGATTTTCAATAGATTCTTATTAGATGCCTCTGCTTGTCCATTCCCTTGAGGATAGTAGATAGAAGACCAATGTTGTGTGATCTTGAATTTGGCACATAGATCATCTAGGTCTTTGTTCTTGAATTGTCCACCATTATCTATGATTATGGAATGAGGTATCCCATATCTACATATGATATAGTTCAATATGAACATAGATATTTGCTTTGTAGTTTCTTGTGTCAAAGGGACTACTTCTGCCCATTTTGTAAAATAATCTGTAGCTGTGATTATATGGGTATGTCCATTAGAAGAATGAGGATGAATCATCCCAATAAGATCAAATGCCCATTGATGAAAAGGCCATTATGTTGTAAAGGGGATTAGATCTCTCCCTAGAGCATGAATTAAGTTGCCATGCACTTGGCACTTTTGACAAATCTTAGCAAACTTGATAGCCTCTTTCTCCATTTCAGGCCAATAGTACCCAGCCCTAATAATTTTTTGAGCTAGTGTTAAACCATTCAAGTGTGACCCAAAAATACCATCATGGACTTCCTCTAATGCATGTTGAGACTCTTCCCATTCTAAACATCTAAGTAGCGTACCATCTAGACCTTGTTTGTATAGATCATGACCAATGATGACATATCAGGAGGCATTACAGATAAGGTATCTCTTTTCATGGTGGTTGAAAGTATCAGGAATGATTTCGTCTTGGAGATAGGAAAATAGGTTTTTGTATCTGGATGAATCATGACCTACAATAGTTCAAATCATGTGGGTTTTAGGGGAATCATATGCAGGATAAGATAGTGCTTCCACTAGAAACTCATAGCATAGCTCATGTTCAAGCTGCTGTAAGAGAGTAGATAATGTTGCCATTGCATCGGCAGCCTTGTTCTCCATTCTAGGAATTTTCTCAAATGTGATAGATAGAAAATACTTCTTTAGATCATCAACCATTCTTTTGTAAGGAATGATATTTTCATCTTTAGTTTGGTACACATCATTGATTGGATGAATAACAAGTTGAGAGTCTCCATGAATGTGTAGCTCTGTCACTCTCCATTCAATTGCTAGTTTCATGCCATTCAAAAGGGCTTCATATTCAGCAATATTGTTTGTGCAAGGAAACTGTAATCTGAATGCTTTTGGGATTGAGTATCCTTGAGGAGTTATGAACAATATGCCTGCTTTGGATCCATTCTATGTATAGGAGCCATCAAAGAATAATTGCCATTCTCTAGAAGAAAGATGCATGATAGAGGAATCTGGAAATTCCATTTGTAGTGGTGTATTATCAATCATAGGTGCATCTGCTAATTGATCAACAATAACCTGTCCTTTGATAGCCTTTCTTTCCACATATTCAATGTCAAATTCACTTAAGAGCATAAGCCATTTAGCTAATCTACTTGTGAGGGCAGCTTTGCTTAGTAGGTAGTTGAGTGGATCAATCTTAGCTACCAATTGTGTGGTATGAGCTAACATGTAGTGTCTCAGTTTCTATGATGCAAAGATCACAGCTAGACAAGCTTTCTCAATCATTGAATAATTATTCTCATATGCAACCAATGTTCTATTGATATAGTATATAGCACTTTCCTTTTTGTTCTCATCATGTTGTGCTAGCAATGCCCCCAGTGATGTATCTGTAGTGGAGACATATAAGATCAAAGGCTTCCCATGAATAGGAGGCATCAAAATAGGAGGATTGGATATATACTTCTTGATATGATTGAAGTTCTTTTCACATTCTTCATTCAATGCAAAGGTCACACCTTTATGTAATGTTTTTGTAAAAGGTTGTGATATATCAGCAAGCTGTGATATGAATCTTCTAATAGATTGAACTCTTCCTTGCAATGTCCTCATCTGACTGATATTCTTAGGAGGTTTCATCTCCATTATAGCCTTTACTTTAGCTAGATCAACCTCAATGCCCTTCTTTGAAATGATGTATCCTAAGAGCTTTCCAGAAGTGACACCAAAAGCACACTTCTTAGGATTTAGTCTAAGACTAAATTTTTCCATTCTGTCTAGAATCTTGCTCAGGTCCTTTAGATGTTCAGTTTTGATCATAGATTTTGCTAATGTGTCATCAACATAATCTTCCATGGTTCGATGCATCATGTCATGGAAAATAGATGTCATTTCTCTTTGATATGTAGCACCAGCAGTTTTAAGTCCAAATGGCATGACATTCCAATAGAAGGTACCCCATGCACATGTGAAAGTAGTTTTCTCTTGATCCTCTACATAAATTTTTATTTGGTTATATCTAGAGAAACCATCCATTAAGGAATACATCTCGAAACCCACAGTCATGTCCACTATCATATCAATGTTAGGTAGTGGAAAATCATCCTTAGGGCATGCTCTATTCACATCTCTAAAGTCTGTGCACACTCTAATTGAACCATCTGGTTTAGAAATAGGTACAATATTAGAGATCCACTCTGCATAGTCAATAACTCGGATGAATCCAGCTTTTAGGAGCTTCTCTAATTCAGATTTTACCAAGAGTGCAACATGAGGATGCATCTTTCACAATTTTTGCTTGACAGGTTTTACATTAGGAGCTATAGATAAATGGTGTATGATAAGATTAGGATCCAACCTAGGAATATTTGAGTATTTCCATGCAAAGTTGATCTTTTTCTCTATTAGGAATGTAGTAAATTTTTGCTCCTCTTCTTTTGATAATGATTGTGCTACATGTACCAATTATGGTTCCTCTGTTGTACCCAAATTGATGGATTGAGTGGGCTCAATTAGAACTGGAGCTCTGTCCTATAAATGACTTAGAAGGACATCAAATATCTCATCCTTAGGTGCCTCAGAGAGGTTTTCACCTTCGGATACATCTTTTATTTTTACTTTTGTAGGTTCTGAGACTGCCACAAAGTGGTTTTCACCCTCAGAACTACTTTTCTTTTTATTCTTATTCTTATTTTTCTGACTAAGATATTTGATGTCTGACTCAGTCATGCTGACACTTGATTCACTGATGGAAGTCCTCATAGGCTCAACTACATTTAGGTAGCAAGCAAGGGCATAGTCATTCGAGAAGGTATAAATACCATGGCTCGGATTTGTGGAGGTTTGATCAATAAGGTCTAGATATTGGATAGTCAAAGTAGGGAAAGATTGGGAGATAGTGTTTATAGATATGGATATGTTATCATTGGTCCTAACCCGACACTTGAGTTCAAAGGTGATATTACAACTTAAGACATTCAATTCATGAATAGGCTCAATGTTATCATGGGAGTCCAATTCAACCATAGGTGGATCAAACTCGATAAGTTCATCATTTTGTTCTAGACTTACGTTGGGTTGGGGTGCATATTGGTGAATAACATGAACATGTTTCTCTATGATAAGCTCATCTAGTTCTGGAATGATTCCCCATTCATAGTCATTAGATTCATCTTTAGATTCAAGATCTCTAGGAAATCTTAGAACATGAGTAAAGTTAGGGTGAATACCCCAAGAAGGGTTACCCTCAGATTCAGAATTGTATTCATACTCATGGGAATCTATCTCAAAATAACTACCACCTTCTTCTTCTTGATGGTTTTTGAGATTAGCTGGTTCTTGTGTTGCAACTATCTCTTGATTGATAGTAGGTTCTTGTGTTTCTACTACATTAATTCTTTTGATTGGATCATCTTTATCATCAAGAAGGTCTTTGATCTCCTTAGGCAATTTTTCAGAGGGGATGAGTTCTAAGCTTCTGAATCACTATCTAATGGTTGTGTTTCTTCTTTCTTAAGAAGAGGTTCTCCTAGTGTGATCTACTCTATGACATGAGAACAATTACCTTTGAGGTGATAGGGTTTCTTCTTAAAGCCTAGGCCAATAGTATTCTTATTTGCTCTACCAGTATGTGGGAGAGGTACCTCAAGACCTTTTCCTCTAACTTCTAGAGGTCCTTTACCTAAATATCCCATCTTAGCTATCAATTTATCTCCTGGTCCATATGACTTAGAAGGGAGTTTGGATACTGTAGAGTCACTAGTTTGAACAACTTGAGATTCAGGTTCATCTTTGTATAGCCATGCAAGCACAACTTCATCTTCTTCAAATTCTTGCTTGGAGACTTGTTTTGCTACAAAATTCTTTTTATATACCTCAAGGGGTTCTTTAGAGTCTAGTTTGGATTGTTTCAAAGATTTCCCATAAGACTTAGGTGAGATAGGGAGAGATGTCAAACATAAGACTGGCTCGATAGTATATTCTCCCATACTATTTTCTTTGATATTAACATCTTTTGCAAGATCTTCCATTTTAGATGTGGATGCTTCTTTAGTTGTTTCAATGAAAGATTCTTTGTTATTAGGCACAAGCTTATTTGCACTTTCCTTTAAGGTATTACAAGTTGTATTCAGATCTGCAGGGATACTAACCTCTACTCCTTCATAAGGAAACTTCAAACATTGATGGTATGCAGAAGGAATAGCTTGCATTTCATGTATCCATGGTCTCCCTAGGAGGATGTTAGAGGCCAAAATTAGATCAAGCACTTGACAGATGGTATCTTTGATAACTGGACCCACTCAGATGGGTAAGACAATGGTGCCTTTAGAAGATCTTTCTTGTTCATCATAGACTTTTATGGTTATCTTCTTTCAAGGATCAATAGCCAATTCTAAAAATCCCAATTGTGTGATCAAGCTGTAAGAACAAATGTTTAGGCTAGCACCCCCATCTATCAACACATGTTTGACTCTACAATTCTGGGTCAAGACTTCTATATGCAAAGGCTGATTATGTGGGTGACTCAAGGAGTTGTCATCTTCCTCTGAAAAGGAGATATATTATGGAGATCTAAGATGTCCAACCATAGTCTGGAACCTATCTAAATCAAGGTCATGAGGAACATTGGAATTGAGAAAAGCTTTGTCTAGTATGGCTCTGTGAGTTGGAGATATTTGAAGCAACTCAAACATGGAGATTTTGGCATTAGTGTGCTGGAGTTGTTGAAAAATGCTATAAGATGTAGGCCTTGTATCCTTTGGATTGGAAGATTTGGAAGCAGCCTTCTATTTAGAAGCAAATGAAAGATTGAAGGGCACCTTAGGGACATTTGATGAATCTGGGATTTGTCCTTTCAGATGTGCTTGGACTTGTGATCAAGTAACTATGTTGGTGGATTGATTTTGTTTATCTCTTCTTACAATTGTGATGACATTGCAATGCTCTAAGAGATAGGGTTCAACCATATTGATGGTAGCATTATTTCTAGGGTAAGCATAATTAACTTTTGCCCCCATATTAGGTGGAGAAGATGAAACTTCTTGACCATGTTTCAAAAATGGTTTTGTGAATGTTGTATGATCATTATTGCTCTTAGGATTGTCAACTATGATGTCTCCCCTATCGATCAGCTCTTGAATGGTGTGTTTCAACCGAAAGTAGTTATTAGTTTTGTGACCTTTACCTCGATGGAAATCATAGAATTCATTTTCTCTCCACCATTTTGGCTTAGGCTCAGAATCAGGTGGTTGGATTGTTGGCAAAGAGATGATGTTATCAGCCAGTAGAGTTTTCATAGCTGATTCTAAAGATTCTCCAAGAGGAGTGAACTTTTGCTATTTATCCCAAGATTTGTATTTTGACTTCTTTTGAAATGGTTTGGATGACTTTTGTTCTGAAGCTTTAATGGCTTGGGACCAAGAGTTAGGTTGTAGGCTGGTGCCTTTGATGGGGCATGGATAGTATCAACAATGCCATGTATTACAATGCCTTTATTCTTGTTCTAGTTTTTGTTCTTGTCTTTAGAACTGGACCCAGATTCATACTTGTCTTTTTGAAGTGTGATTTCTCCTTTTTTCACAAGCACTTTTTTTATTTTGATAGCATTATCCACCATCTTATCAAAAGATGTATGATCTTGCATTTTTAGAGGATAGTTGATTTCTAGAACAAGGTTATTGATGAAGATTTCTAGTTTTTCTATTTCTGGAATAGGTCTGGCATATAGAGAGAACTTCTTCCTCCATCTCTTGAGAAATGTTAGGAATGGTTCTCCTGGATATTGCTTGAGATTACAAATATCAATCATGGTGACTGGAGGTTAAATATTGTAGGAGTATTGCTGATAAAAAAATTTGATCAACTCCTCAAAAGTTTTGATAGTAGAAGGCAAACTAGAGAACTAGTGGATGGCTGCTCCCTCTAGAGATCGAGCGAAGAGATGCATCAGATAGGTTGGTTCATGCATGAACTCTATTGATTGTGTACAGAATTCTCTGACATGATCTTGAGGATCTGAGTGTCCATCATACTTATCATACTTTGGCATCTCCACTCTTTTTGGAAATGGTGGCATGTACAAGTCTTTGTCAAATGGAAAAGGACATAGAGCCTCCGTGGAGAACTCTTTGGGCTCCTTTTCTTTTTCAAGTTGATTCAATTTGACTTGTAAATCATGTATCTATTTTGTCATGGCCATTATCAAAGTTTCTTCCTCATGTGTGATGATAGCTTTGACATTAAAATTAGGAGGAAGCTTAGCTCCTTGATGAGCTAATTGTAAAAAGTATGCCTCTCTATCTTCTTTCAATAAATGCTTCATCATTTGTTTGAAGTTATCATCATTTTGATATTGAGCAATTTCTTCAGGTGTGGGTTCCTGATCCACACCATGTTGAGATTGAGTTCTTTGAGAGCCAAATTTTATCCTTGCTTGAGACATGGTAGGAGTTTGTGGACTCCCTGGAATAGATTGATGTGGGGTTTGTTGGGTACCTCTATGAGTTGATGGAGGAGGTATGTAACCAGTTTTTAATCGAAGGTTGCCAAAACTGTCATCTTTGTAAAGACCAAAATTGATGAGTTGTTCAAGAGTTGGACCCCTAGTAGTGGTTATAGGTATGGTCTAGGATGCCTCTCCAAATTTCTTGTGTGAGGAAGCTCTAGTTTCCACCATTAACTTTGAGTGAAACAAAAGAATAAGATCCAGATAACTGAAGAATGAATTGAATCAAGATGATCAGATGACGCAACCTTGTCAAGGTTTGATTGATTTGAAGATTCGATTAGACGTGGGTGAAGGATACCGTGCCCTAGATGCATGGGTAGACTCCCAAAAGATAGCGGACATGAGTTCACAACACTTAGTCATTTTGATGATAGATTGAAGATTGATAGTTATGACAAGGTTTTGACACAAGATGAAAAGGACTCAAATCGATTAAATAGAAGGCTGAATTAGATTCAAAAGGCCACTCTTGGAAAATGATAGGGTTCTCAATATCTACTGCTCTATTCTTGACATAGTGATTTGTTCGAAAAATTCTAGAAATAGGCTGAAAAGCTAAATATCTGGCAATTCTGACAACTTTCAAAATTTTACCAAATGACACTCTATAGAATCATACGACAGTGGGTATGCTATGAAATGATAGTTGAAAAGCTCATATGACAATTTCAAAACTCGCATGACAGTGCGTATGCTATGAAATGACAGTGGAAGAGCTCGTATGACAATTGCTAGTAGGATTTGACTTTTTTTGAATTTGACTGGCAGAAAGACTCGTACAACACTGGGTTCCTTACCATACGACAGTTGGGCATGGATGAAATGACATTTGACAAAAACTTGTATGACTTTCTGACCTCCTGAGATGACTTTTGACTCCAGAAAGGAATTTCACTTCAAATTTTGTAAATTTAGGGTTTTCAGTGTCAGATTGTTTGCAAATTGTACTGTCTAGATTCGAGGATTGTAACAGATTTGTTCATTTTTAGTAACCAGATAGATAAACAAGTACACAAAATAGCAAGCAAGTGATTTCAAGCATGTCTTAAAATAATGAACAAGGGCAAAAGCAACCTTGCGCATGGACAATCAAGTGATTTTATTCATTCTAATCCTCAAAAGTGCTAATTGTGTTTGTTCCAAAATGTTTTGCAATGATGCACATATATCCTAAAAAAATGAAAATTTGGCCTCTCTAGGGTTTTTAGTAATGGTTTGACTCTGCAACTTTTATGATCCAAAGGGGTGAACTCCAATCCTGGCGCACCAAGGTTTTGACATAGTCTGAGAATTTAATCAATCAGGAGCTGCTAGGGAGATTTGACAACCCAACAATGAACCACACTTGTGAATATTTCTTCCACAAGGACATTTATATAGCAGCTGTCACTACCATGGTGAAAATGGCTATTACTGCTCGAGGTTCCATCAACACAGTTTTCCCTGTGAAGGGAGTGTCCGCTACGGTTAACCCTCTCTAAAGGTGACTCACAATAGTATACCACAAGGGGACTTGGCTCTAGATCCAAGGGTTTGATGCCTTTTCACTTTTAACCCAAACAAAGTAGGTAGATAAATCTGACATGCTAAGATGAAGATTATCTCACCAAGGTCTATGATATCAACCCCACTTGATCTATCAACCTCTCCGAAGAGAGAATGTATCAATTAATAAGGGAAGATGCACGAACCAAGTAGAATGTGAGATGCACTAAGTATCCTCCCTACCTACAAGGATTCCATCATCAAGAAGGATTTCACTAGGAATCCAATCTCTCAAGAACCACAAATAGTGTTCATAGGGCATAATTACTATGTTTTCACAGATATATCAAAAAAAATCTATCCAAAAGCATTCAAAAGAACAAAAGGTGGTACACTTAATGCTCCAAATAAATGTGAGGTGAGTCCACAAAGTGGTGCATTTAACTCCTCACACAAATTTAAAAGTAAGTCCACACCCTAGAATACTAATGAGATCCAAAAAGCACAAAATGGGAAAGAACTGGTGGAACAATTAACGCTCTTTCTAAGTAGACCCCTCCCCTAAATATGGCACTAACCTTGCAACCATGGGGTGAAATGAGGGGTGAGTAAGAATAAGCGAGTCCAATATCCCAATTTTGCTAATAAGATCAATCAAAAATATCCTAAGACTGCCTATCAATACTTAAGGTGTTACAACCTAGTATTCAATTATGCAAATTTGAAGAAAAGCATGCAAAGAAAACACTTAAGCCAAACACATGAGAGATTCATTTTAGGATCCAAATTGAAATCTTATCAGATTGAGGAGAATACCTAGAATCCTCGCAATGCGCTTAGTAGATGTTTACCTGCTTTTAGCAATTCTTGCACTTTTTCCAATCAAAACCAGCGGAAGTCAATCAAAAACAAAGAATTTCAATTGTTAAGATTAGCTGTTAGTCAAAATCTGAAAACCAAATATGACAAACTACCTTGAAAAATGAAGCAATAGTTGAAATCTGATGCCAAAACTTGTACGACAGTGGTTCTATTACCGGATGATAGTATGAAACTCATACGACAATGGGTGTGCTCCTAGATGATGGTCCAGAAACTCGTATGACACTGGGTGTTCTATGAAATGATAGTTGAACTTTCAAATGACAGTGTGTACAGCATGACATGATCCTCAATTTGATAGATTGTCGTACAATAGTGGGTACAGTGCGAAATGACTTTTGTCAGAAAATTGTATGAAGATTGTACGAACAAAAATTAAAAATCATAGTTCTGCACAGAAACTGAGGAGAAAAAGATAGAAATTGATAGAATTGAAATGGAAACCCATTTCAGGGCCCCACGGTGGGTGCCAAAAATGTGTGTGTGAATTTTGTACCTATTCTGTAGACACAACACTTCAGTAAAACATTAGAGGTTAGCAAAAATTGAAATCGTGCAATGAATTGAAAGCTAAACTAAACAGGCAATTTACTACCTTCTAATAGGTGTGAGTATGATGTTCTCAGATTTTTATCGAGATCAATGACCTTGAGGACACCTAAACGAAGGATTTGAATGCAAAACTAATATGAAATATGAATGCAATTAATCTATTTTTTTTATTTTCTATGCATTGATATGATGAAAATTGATATGAATCTATGATATGTAAAAAAACTGATATACTATGATGATCTAACAAATGAAAACTAATATGATATGAAAAACTATGCAATATTGATCTCACAAAAGCTTGGATTCGCAAAGATGATTCTTCAGTCTCCAATTTGACAGTGTGATTATGCAATTCTTGTGGATTTGAGAGATGATTTGTGAAGAGCTAAAGCCTTAATTTATAGAAATCCAGGGCTTTGAGGATGCATGGAAGAAAGCCATAAATCACTCAAATAACTCAGCTTGATTTTGAGTTATTTTTAAATAAAGATAATTTAATTCACAAAAACATGCAAATCATGCAAAAATAGCTTTTTAACTCAAATTAGAAGTTTAGATGAACTTTAAAACTCAAAAATGATGTTGAGTTCCAAAAAGTCAATAACTTGCATTGATTTTCTGATTTGGAGTTTAACTGCTCTTTGATTGTGCACATGGATAATTATGAATTAATAAATAAATAAAGTGATTTATTCTCAACTTAACTGATTTTTGAAAAATAAAACAATTGATTTATGGGTTAATCAATTATTTTTCAAACTTTTATTCAAAAACAATATTATTAAAAATTGACAACTTACTTTAATTAATTAAATAAGAATTTAATCAATTCATTCATAGGATTTTGGATTTATTGTCAAAATTAAATAATACAATTTAGGAATAAATAGAATTAACTTCGATTAAACAATTAAGTGGCATAATTAAATCTAATTAATTAAATATTGAGAATATTCAATTAATCAAACTTTAGGATAAATAGGATTTATCACCAAATAATCATTAAATTAAAGATAATTATGATGATTAGGAATATTACTAGGAATATTCCCCGATGTAGAATTTAAGATAATCAATTAGAATTCGATGATGTTCGGATGTGCCTTAGGTTAGGACTTTGATGTCGATTTTGTTTGATATGTTGATATAGGAGGTTAATGAACCTATAGCCCATATTTGGGGTATTACAACTCTTATGTCTTTCAATATTTTCTTGATATAAACACCTTGAGTACAATTAATAGTGGAAACAACATATTCAAGTTTAGTAGTATATTGAGATATATAATTTTTCTTTATACTTGCCCATGCAACTAACCTTTTACCCAAAAAGAATGCTCCACCACTGGTACTATTTCTATCATCTTTATTTCCTACCTAGTCTACATTAGTGAAAGCACTAAGTGTAAAATCATCATCCTTTTCATACCATAAACTATAATTAATTGGTTCTTTCAAGTATCTGAATATCCTATTTACTACAACATGTGATTCCTTTAGTTCACTCTGAAATCTTGCAAGTATATACATTGCATTCATAATATTAGGTCTAGTCTATGTTGGATATGTCAATCTACAAATCATTGATCTATATTTGGTTTGATTTGTATCAGGTGAATCATCTTTCTTTGTTAGCTTGCAAAAGTAGCCATAGGAGTTCTAACTAGTTTGGAATCCTCCATCCCAAATTTCTTCAATAGCTCAAGCTAACATATTTTGGTTGTGATATGAAAATCCATGTATTTGATTGTATAATTTGAAGTCCAAGGAAGAATTTCATGCCACCTATCATAGACATCTCAAATTATTTATGCATCTCATTTGCAAATTCTCTTGCATACCAAGCTCTCGAGGCTTGCTTTAACCCATACTTGAAGCTTTCTTTAATCAGAAAAGCATGTCATTATGATTTGTCAAAGGAAAACCATCAGCGTGCTCAATATACACTTCATCTTCCAACTCTCCATTCAATAATGCTAACTTGACATCCATCTAATATACCTTGAAGTTTTTTTTGAGTAGCATATGCAAGAAACATTTTGACTGCTTCTATTCTTGCAACAAGGGAAAAGGTATCCTCAAAATCAATACCTTCCACTTGTGATTACCCTTTGCAAAAAGTCTAGCTTTGTTCCTTATCACAACACCATCTTCATTCAATTTATTTCTGAATACCCATTTAGTTCCAATTACATTCTTATCTTTAGGTTTGGGAACTAAAATCCAAGTCTTATTATTTTCAATCTGTTCCATCTCTTCCTTCATAACATTAATCCATCTTTCATATTTGTAGGATTCATCAACATTTTTAGGTTCAACTTGTAAAGTTAGAAAAACTTAATCCCTTTCATGTATTTCTCTAGTATTTACTCCTGAATTATTATCACCAATGATCTAATGCTCTGAATGATTTTACTTTATAGACATCAAATTTTTCAAAATATCTTTTGTAGTAGACTCTTGTGTTTGAATTTCATCATCAACTACATCTTCTTCAACTTGTTCAACCAATCCATTCTAATTCTGATCTTGAATTTGTGCAAACACAATTTGATTCTCTTCCTCATCATCTGACTAATAACTATGAGATTCTTGTAGTTTTTGAAGACTTTCATCCAATTTTACATTATCACTTTCAATAATCTTTCTCACCCTATTGTTATAACATTTATATGCTTTTCTCTTTCTGGAATATCCAAGAAATATTCCCTTATCAGATCTAGACTCTAGTATCAAATTTCCATAGGTCTTCATCTCTCTAATATAACATTTACTTCCAAAGATTCTAAAGTGCTTCATAGTAGGATTATGACCATACTAGAGTTCATAAGGTGTCTTACCGGTTCCATTCTTAATCTAAACTTGGCTCAAAGTGTAAACTGTAGTACTTACAAGCTCTCTCCATTATATCTGTGAAACTTTTCCTTCCATCATCATGGTCCTTTCCATTTAAAGAATTGTTTTATTCCTTCATTCCACAATCCCATTCTATTGAGGGGTTCAGGGAGAAGACATCTACCTCTTTATTCCATGTTCTTCACAATATGTATTAAACTATCCTAATGTAAATTGTCCTCCTCTTTCTGATCCTAGATACTTCATCTTCAATCCTATCTAAGTCTCAACCATAGCTCTAAAGATCTTGAATTTGTCAAAATCTTAATATTTCTCCTTATAAAATGTAACCCACATCACCCTATAATAATTAGCAATGATCAAAATAAAATACTTATCTCCACAGTATCTCCTAGTCCTAATAGGACCACACAAATATGTATGTATCAAATCTAACAATCTACTAGAAAAATAAATCTTTCTCTCAAAGGTAGGTTTTGTTAGCTTTCCCAACTGACATTCTTTACACATCACAATAATAGGTTTCAAAAACTTAGGAAAATCTCTTACAACATTAGAAGAATTAATCTTCACAATGTTATCAAAATTTACCTGACAAAATCTCTTATGCCATAGCCAAATCTCATTAATTTTAGAAATCAAGCACCTATTCTCTACATTATTCAAAAAAAAATTACCTTTGGTCTTTGTACTTAATGCAATCCCATTTCTTGTACCTCCCAATACTATGCACTTCCCATCTTTTAATTTTAAGTTGTATCCCTTGCCAACAAGTTATTCAACTCTCAAAAGATTATGTTTGAAACCTTCAACATACAAGACGTCACCAGTATTTTTCTTACCATCAAGAGTAATTGATCTTCTTCATTTGATAAAGCAGGGATTATTGCCACAAAATCTAACAATACCACCAAATCATACTTTTCAAATTTCACAAACTTATTTCTATCTCCTCTCATGCGATGTGAACATCCATTGTCTATTACCCATTCATCCTTATGTTCAACATTTTCAACAATAACTTTTTCTTCATTCTCAAAAATAGGGTTCTCATCCCTAATAACAACAAACACAATTTCATCTTCACTCTTCTCATATTATTCATCAGTCAAACCTTCGCTAGAAAAATAATACTTCTTATGATATTTATAGGATGATATTTCTTAGGCTTATGCTTAGGCATTATCTCAAGAAATCTAAAGAAAAATGACTAATGTGTTTGCAAGAAAAACATTTCAGAAGTAACTTTCCATCATACTTGCATCTTTAGAGACACCCTTAGAAATCAAGGCTTCTAACTCATCCAATTGTCTTTCCTCTTATTCAATCTCTATCAATTCCTTAACATATCTAAATCCAACCTTAGATGAATTTGATGAACTTTCACCATAATCACATCTTTTCTTTTCACTAGAAATAGTAACTTTAAATGCAAACTCAATCTTAGGTAAACTATCGCCAAATTTATTCATTTCAAAAGAAGATAACTTACCAACTAGTGTATCTCTTATCATATTAGTTAAAGTTTTAATTTTAGAAATGGGATCAACCTTGGTATCATAGGTAGGATGCAAGGATCTTAGAATCTTCAAGATAGTTTCATCCTCATCCATCACTCCACTAGCACATATGATTCTAACAACTAGTTTGGTCACCTTCCCCTCAAAAGTATCAATGTTCTCATCTTCGCTCATCCTTAGGTTCTCAATCTTTCCTTTTCTTGTGATTAAGTAAATTTCACATGATGTTGTGAAAATACAGTTAGATTATATGATGTATTTTTATGCGATCATTAATGTTGTATTTTTATATATATGTTATTTTATCTTTCATGAGCTACTGATATTTTTATCTAGTGTATAGGAAATTGACCATGAAATTTAAATGAGGGGAAATTAAAGATGGATGGATGTGAAAATCTTGTTAAGCCAAGGTTAACTCCAAAGGGAGAAATAACCTTGTTGTTATGTACTAATGTTGTAAAAGTAATGTTTGGATGTATCATTAATGTTGTGTTTATTTTAATTTATATTTATGTCTACTTGGCATGCCATGTGTGTAGTGATGTGTTGTGACTTTATGTGGTGCCAATTAACACATGTGTATGTGAATTGGCATGGCCAAGTAAATTATTTATTGGTTGTTTCCCATCTTTGAGTCACCTTGTAGAATCCCAAGGTTAGGTATCTTGATTGTTCAGCCTTGTGAGGGAATCTTATTTTAAATTTTCGTAGGCCAACTCTTAGTGGACTTTTGAGGGGTTGAATTTATCCCTAGAGGTTAGTTAGGGTTAAAATAAGATAACCACATAGGTACACTTTGGATTGGGGGTCAAATTTTGACCAATATGATGATTTTGTCCCATTTTTGCCTCTTCTAAAAATTTATTTTTAGAATGTGACAAATTTGAGATGTGTGCTATGTTTTCCTCTCTTGCAAATTTGAATTTTCCTCATGTTGGAGAGAGAGAACCCTTGGATAGTGTGTACAATCACCTTTGAGGTTAGGTAGGATGTTAGGTAGGGTTTTCCTTTTAGTGGGATGGAGAGGAATTTGGTAGGTTGATTGCCCACTCTCCAATTTTGGAGACTTTTAGTGGACTTGGTAGGTTTTGGTGGACTTAGCAAAAGGAAGACTTGTAGGAAGGGAGCTCTACATAAAAATTTCATTTGCCATAGCTTGGAGCAAGGTTGGTTCTCCTTTCATGGAAGGCTTGACTTTATTTCATGTTGTTTATGCAGATTTTTGTGTAGTTTTGGTAATTGTTTTTGTGAAGCTTCAAGCTTGTTTTTCATGACATCTTGTTTAGTTATTTTGTTGATTTTTTTTTTCTTTCTTTTTTTGGGGTGTACAAGGCTAGACTCACCCTTGAGAGGGAAGAGAGCCTTGAGGGTGAATGGTTTTTAGTTGGGAATGCCCAAATAATGTAGAGTCCTTCCTCATGGAGGAAGGGGATATGACATGGATGTATGGACTCCATGTTGCCATCATATTTATCTACATATTTGGGGATTATAAGGGATTTTGTTTTGAATGGGAAAAATGAAGGAAATGGTGGCTTTGTGATGGCCTTGTGAAGACAATATTGTATAGTTTTTGAGCCTTGTTGAAGGCATGGTATTAATTTTATGGCTTCTCCTATGTTGGGTACATTTCCACCTTCACCCCTTTTATGGGTTCAAGGTGATCCAATGTGAAAATCCATGGGAAAGATAATTTTATACTAGTTTACACTTGCTAGTTTTTGTATGTAAATTTGTATTTGTGCATGAGTGTATCCCCATCCATATTTATTTCTCCAAGCTCGGGGGTGGCCATGTAATGGCCTAGGTTGGGAGGTGAGCCTCCATGGTCAAAATTGTTTTATTGCAAATTTCCTTATGGTGAAGCATGCTGATTTTGTTGAAGAAAAAGTTGAGAAATATGGACATTTGTCATTTCTTAGGTTGCAGACTTTTACTTGTAAAAATGGTTAAAAGACATGTGTAGAAAAAGTTAATATATTTAAGGCAATGTAAATGCCTATGATGCATACAACATGCTTGTAAATGAATGTTGTAAATCTTCCTTCTCTTAGTATGTATTTCAAATGAAAAGAAAATGTAAAAATAAATAGGTTCTTGTGTTATTGTATGCAAAAATAAAATGCTGGTTTTTATTTCCCTCTTGCAAAGAAAAATGAAATTTCTCCATTAGTGAAGGTCTCTAATTCTATGATGTCCATCATTATGCTTAATGTATTCATTAGAAAGAAAATAAACTAAGTAGATTTGTTTTCCTATTTACCTATGTTAGAAAATATTTCATTATGAAATCTTGTTAGTTTTGGTAAAATCATGTATATACACCTCTATATATACTTGTATATATACATAGATGTATACATCCTATTTAAATATATTTTCTATATTGATGCTTAGAAAAAAATAGACTTAGTTATTCTACATCTTTCCTTGTTTGGATTTGGATGTATATACAACATGATATATATGCATATACATATATGAGTACATATATGTAAGATTTGATGAAAAAAAAATCTATTAAGCCCAAGAAACCTGCATGCAAAAACTTGTCACAAGGAATAAATCTGTAGGAAACAAACAAGGGTTTTGCTCTGACAATATGAAAGTTTTTTATTATCATCCAAAAGAATGAATCAAAATATACAATGGATCAATCCTTCTAGAAGGAGATCGAAAAACCTAATGGGAAACCCTAATAGGTAAATAGGCATTTAACAATTAGATTTAATTATTAAATGACTAATGCTAGTGCATAAAGTGAAATCTTAATAGGTAGAAAAGTTAATTTAATCAATGTAATTAAATTAATTTTTTTTTCTAACACCCCCCCTTAAGATGAGAAACAATGCAGCTACAAACAATGCAAGAAAGAATCAAAGGAACTACAATGCTGAATGCAAATTTGGGTCCCAACAACATGGCCCGATGAAAAAAATCTCTATGAAATAGAGAAACATGGAAAACAACATGGGAAAAACCCTCCTCCAAAAAGAGATAGAAAGATGTGGAAAACAGAGAAAAAGAAAGGAAGGTAGGCCTCAACGAGACCCCCCAAGGACAACTTCCTTCACCCCAATTATAGAACACAACTGAAGATATCATGATGATGCAAAAGGCTTAGTGAAGATGTTAGCAACCTGTTCTAAAGTGGAAACATACTTTAAGCTAAGAGAACCATCCTGAATTAGTTGCCTAATGAAATGCATATGGATCTCAATGTGTTTTGTCTGCTGATGCTCAACTGGGTTGCGGGAAATATGAATGGCACTCTAATTGTCACACTAAAGAAGAGTGGGACCATCAAGAGGAAACCCAAACTCTGTCATCAATTTTTGAATCCATAAAACATCCTGACTAGCTAGCATAGCTACTTAATACTCTACCTCTGTAGATGATAATGCAACAATAGTCTACTTCTTGCAAGACTATGTGATAGGACCAGAACCAAGACAAAAAATAAAGCCAGAATTAGGCTTCTAACCATCTATATCACCACCCCAATCGACATCTGTGAAACTAGCAATGTGAGGATCTCCTGATGTATAGTGAATGCCATATGAAGTAGTACCCCAAATGTACCTCAAAATTCATTTGGAAACTTGCCAATGACTCTCATGAGAATCATGGGAGAATCAAGAGACAATGCCAACCACAAAGGAAAGGTCAGGATGAGTGTGTCTCAGGTACAAAAAACTACCCACAAGTTTCTTGTATAAGGTGGAGTCCACTCAAGGAATAGAGAAAGTGGTAGACAAAAGAACACCTGACTGAAAAGGTGTGGGAGCAGGCTTGCAATCAAGCATGTTGAATCTCTGAACAATGTCAAGATCATACTTCTGCTAGTGTATGGAAATCTGATCTGAAGACTGAATAACCTGTAGGCCCAAAAAGTAGTGTAGAAGTCCAAGATTTGTCATCTCAAACTACTCCATCAATGCTCTCTAAACACTCTAAATCATAGAAGATGAGCTACATGTGATGATGAGATCATCAAAATACAATACAAGTATCACAAGATCATCCCCATGATGCTGAATGTACACTATAGGATTAGAATGACAACGGGTGAAGTGTGAGGCTAGCAAGATAGAGTCCATATTCTCATACCAAGCCTGAGGGGCTTGTTTGAGACTATATAATGACCTCTGAAGTCTACATAAAAGAGAAGAGTAATGCAAAAAACCCTAAGGTTGTTCCATATAGATCTCCTCATGTAGATCCCCATGCAAGAATGTACTCTTCACATCCATCCGATACATTGTCCAACCCTATGAAGCTGTAGGAGAAAGCACCAGGTGAATAGAATTCATCTTGGAGATAGTAGCAAAGGTCACAGAGTAATCAATACCCTCCACCTATGAAAAGCCCTTCACAACAAGACGTTCCTTATACTGAGCAATAGAACCATTTGTAGCATACTTGGTATGGTACACCCACTTGCACCGAACTAGCTTTCTTCCTTTTGGAAGAGCACAAATATCCCAAGTGTGATTCTTCATCAAAGAAGAGTAATCCTCATCCATATCCCTATCTCACTCAAGATATCCTATCACCTCATAAAAATAATGAGGATCATCTAAAATAACATGACTCAAAAGACCAGTACCAAATTGTTGAGCACGGGTATGACAGGTATCCAAAGGATCTCCTACCAAAGAACCAACAACACTGACTGTATCCTAAGCCCACTTGGGCACTCATAGAATATCTGGTGGAGGAGGGGAAGGTGGATCATCATCTAAATCATCCTCAGAGGATATAGAATCCTAAAGAGGAGAAGTGGAAGTACTAGGCAATGAGGGAGAAGCTGGTGATGGAGGCTCCATCTGAGGATAGCGCTCATTAAAATGGACATCTCGCTGAAATATGACCTCTCTGGAATCAGGATCAAACAACTTGTATGTCTTTATATCCTCACAGTAGCCAACAAATATCAGTGGTCAACTCTTCCTCTCCGTGGATTTCCTTTGAGCATTTGGAATAAATGCCCAAGCCTCACTACCAAAAACTTGAAATGTAGAAACATCAAGCTTAATATGGGACCAAGCCTCCTCGAGAGTCAAATGTCATAATGCCTTATGAGGCATCCGATTCTAAATGTAGTTGGCACAATTCACTGCCTCTACCCAAAAGGAAGGCTGAATATCTTGAGATTGTATCATACAATTGGCCATTTCCTACAATGTTCTATTATTTCTCTCAGAAACACCATTCTGCTGAGGGGTATGGGGAAATTTTAGTTGATGCAATATACCCTTCTTAGTGAAAAAATAATGAAAATAATGATTCACAAATTCCCCCCATTGTTAGTGTGTATCCTCTTGACAAAAAGACCAGAGTGCTTCTCCACAAATATCTTAAAGACTTGAAATGAATCAAATACATTAGACTTGTACTTCAAGAAGTACACCCATGTGCATCTAGAGAAGTTATCAATAAAGGTGACCACATAATGAGCACCAGAAAAAGGAGTGAGAAATGACATGAGATCACAATGTATGAACTCCAATGGTGCCTTAGCATGTGAGGATCTATCTATCAGAAAAGGATCTCTATGATGTTTTCCAAGTGCACAACCTCGACAAACACTATCAGTGCGAGAGATCTAAGGAAGCCCAATCACTAACTCTTGTGTAATCATCTTTTGTAGATATCTATAGTTGACATGGCCAAAACACTCATGCCAAAGCTTTCCCACTATGTCTACATGAGCAACAATAGAAACACCTATATAATTAGAGCTCTCAAAGCCATAACACCCATATAAGTGAGACTCTGAATCAACACTCCCAATAGAAATAACCAAATCAGGATCATGGAGGTCTTGAAAAACTTTATCATGTGGTGAGAACTCAATTGTCTTACCAGAACCATGATGGCAAATCTGATAGACATACAAGAGGTTCGTAGAAATGGAAGGAACCAAAAGAACATCCTATAGAGAGCTACCATCCAATGAAACAATACCAAAACATGTAACTAAAATTTGTGCTGAGTCACCAACTGCAATCTGTGTAGTAGCACTCTGAACAAGTGAGGTAACCAAAAAGGTGTGTGTGTGTGTGTGTGTGATATGGTGCAAAGCACCTGAATCAATGATCCATGTAGCAGTGGAAGATAATGCTCATGCAAAAAGAGCATGGCCTTTCCTTGTGGGAGTAGGTGAAGGCTATTGAGAAGTAATACTATGCTTCTGCAAGGATTCCTCTAGAGCCTCAAGACATTTTCAACACTTGGAAACTAGATACCCTTCCTTGCCAAAAAAATTACAAGGTTCACCTATGAACTTCTTAGTCTTGGAGGAAGATTCACCAGACTTAGAAGATTTACCTTTAGGAGTGGATTTCTTAGACTCTATTTTTTGAGGTGGCTTGGAGGAATGCTCAATGCCAAATGAATCTATTTTGGGCTTCTGCTTCTTCTTCTGTGTCCCCTTAGAAGTTTGAGCAACCAAAACTTAGTTCTTAGTTCCAGATAAAGAATCCAATTATGTGAGCTTGACTTGCTCTCTAGTCAACCGATCACAGAACACCTTAAAAGTGGGCATCTGGAATCCATGACCCAATGCATCCATGTTAGAGTGAAAGGTGAAGGAGAAAATTTGAAATTTTCCTTGAAGCTTTGACAGAATCGGGTAGATACACTCTGTGTCAATCTTGGTCTTTCCACATCCTTGTAATAAAGACCTCTACTATTTGAACTTCATCAAGAAGCCCTCAATGGATGGAAAATGATCTAGTACAAGAGAGGTAAGATCTACCTCATTTTGAAGTTCGTTGAACTCATTTACTATACCAAACAAGGTGTTAAGTTTGGTCTACATAGCTAGAGGGGTATTGCACCCATCAAGATGAAACTATAGACTATATGATACATGTAAAGAAATCAACCCCATTTCCTCATCCATCTTGTTCCTATGTTGCATGACCTCAAAAGGCCTGTGTAAAATTGGTTGCACTATGTCTAAACAAGACCACAACCCTTTTGACCATTGAGTCCATGTCATCAGGGATTTCCATGTATGATAATTATAAGGGGTCAGAAGTTCTAGACAATAAGTGACACAGTCAAGACCAGATAGATCCCCATAGGAGATGTCCAATCTTGTAGAAAGAGTTCAAGACATCAGAAATAACAAAGATGAAAACAAGAACATCAAGAATTGAATCCAAACAATAGCTTATTAATCAGAATTTCTTTATACATGTCTCGCTGTAAGGCCTTCCTAGTTACAACCAAGCATAAATAAATAAACTCAGATCTACATCTCAATTTTTCCCAAATATTCTACCCAACTCTTCTATTACTCCTTCATGATTCCTCCCATTCTTCTCCCCTCCTAAAACAAGAACTGCACTTCTACTTAAATACTAGATCGCAAGCCACAAGTTGACTTATTTGATCCCCGAACCCCAAGATAATCTACAAATAGAGGGAAGGACCCAAATCATAAGGATAACCACTAAACAAACACTACATGACATGCACCCACACAAAAGGATTGACATCAAACATAAGAACATCATCCAATGCCCCATTAATCATTGCAGATCATGAAAAACCATCGCAAGGCCAATAAGCCCAATCTGATCACCTAGAATATGAAGAATATTTAGGTCTAGACCTAAATAAGAACATCTCCATCTCCAACTTGAAAGAACATTAAGAGGTGCAAACATAGACATAGCTCCACATAGAGCCCAACAACCATGAGCCAAGACCGCATAAGCCAACTCCCAATAGCCATCGATCACATACCCAATCTTCCAAATGGTCTAGGCAGGAAACGTATAGAACCAGTCAAAGAAGATCATCCAATATCTCCCAAACCATGCCACCTCAAGAGATGTGATCTTAGACATAGCCTCCACAAATATCAAGGGACAAACCCCTTTTATCACACATGCCAGAGATCTCCACAGATCATCGCAACATAGAAACTCAAAAAGCTTCCCAAAACAAAGTATTGTATCCCATCGACAAGGAATTCCTTCAAGACTAAGAAAGATCTCTAGGAACCCAAAATGCTCCTGCATCATACTACTAAGGTAAATAGAAAGTATTTCCTATACTTTAATCTCAAAATAATTATCTACAATCAACTTCATCTTCACCAAAGGCTTCCAATCCATGAAGGACAAGAGAACAAAATCAGAAAATCGACCATCTATGCTTCATCCATTCAAACATCAAGATCATATGAATCTCAAAAATCCAATCACCATACCACTGATCACCACAACCCATCTTAGCAACAAGAGTATCCAACTCCCCAAAAAGTAGATCCAAAGTTAGATCCACATCAATATGAAATCCCTCATCATCAACATCCCATCTCTGCAACTCATCACAAGATTAATTACTGTCAACCAACAATTCAAGTCCACAACCAGAAAATAAGATATGAACCATAACACCGAAAAAAAGAAAGTCAACAACACCACCATCACAAAGGTGTTCAACAATAAGTAACTCTTCACTAACAACAATCTGATCAAGCCCAACCAAATGCTCTACAATTTCCATGCCAAATCCATCCATCTGCTCATGAAAACCAACACATACCTTATCATCGTTAGCAAAGTCATACTTCACCTCTTCCCTAACATCAAAGTGTCTTCTTCTCTGAATAATCCTTTTAATTGGCTAGAAAAATCTCTTCCAACAAGACTTCATCACCTCTTCAATCCTCAGATTGAATTTAGGCCAAAACTAACCCAACTTATCCATCAAGTTCCTTTCAAAGTGCAACTACCTCTTCTCGGCGATCTGATTGCAAGATTCTAGCTACCTCCACACACTCAGCGATCTACTATCCATCTTCACAACCTGCCTCAATTCGGTGATCTGTTCACTCAAGGAAATCTTCATCTCTTACATCAAAGTTTCACAACCAAAATAATCCATCTGCAAGCCCTTTGCAATTGTGAGCCCGAACCATGATCTGCCACCCCATAATAAAAAGATCTAGGACTCGAAATAGTTGATCAATTCCCACACACAACACTACAAGATCTAATCTACTCTGCTACCACTTGACATAGTCAAGACCGGAGAGATCCCCATAGGAGATGTCCAATCTTGTAGCAAGAGTTCAACACAGTGGAAATAACAAATATGAAAACAAGAACAAAAAGAATTGAATCCAAACAATAGCTTATTAATCAAAATTTCTTTATACATGTCGGGCTGTAAGGCCTTCCCAATTATGGCCAAGCACAAAGAAATAAACTCATATCTATATCTCAATCGATCCCAGCTATTCTACCCAACTCTTCTATTACTCCTTCATGATTCCTCCCATTCTTCTCCCCTCTAAAACAAGAACTACACATCTACTTAAATACTAGATCACAAGCCATAGGTCAGCTTATTCGATCTCTGAACCCCAAGACAATTTACAAATAAAGGGCATGACCCAAATCACAAGGATCAACCCTAAAAAAACACTACATGAGATACATCCACACAAAAGGATTGACATCAAATAGAAGAACATCATCCAATGCTCCATCAATCATCGCAGATCATGAAACACCATCACAAGGACAATAAGCCCAATCTGATCACCTAGAATATGAAGAATATTTAGGTCTAGACATAAGTAAGAACATCTCCATCTCCAATGAGAAAGAACATTAAGAGGTGCGACAATAGACATAGGTCCACACAGAGCCCAATAACCATGAGCCAAGACTACACAAGTCAACTCCCAGAGGTCATCAATCACATACCCAATCTTCCAAACGATCCAAGCAGGAAACACACAGAACCAGTCAGAGAAGATCATCTAAGATCTCCCAAACCATGTCACCTCAAGAGATGTGGTCTTAGACATATCCTCCACAAACATCAAGGGACATACCCCTTTCATCGTACATGCCAGAGATCTCCATAGAGCATTGCCACATAGAAACTCAGAAAGCTACCCAAAACAAAGTATTGTATCCCACCGATAGGGAATTCCTCCAAGACTAAGAAAGATCTCCAGGAACCTAAAATGCTCCTACATCAAGAAGAGGTCTCAGCCATATTTTTAGAAGGGGTTTTTTTTTTAATATAATTTCAAGTTTACTAAAGTAAATTAAAGAAAATAAGAAATAGAACACCCCCCACAATTCAATAAACTAAACCCTAGAAGTTGGAAAAGATTGCTTACAATGAGAGAGAAAAAAAGCTTCAAATGAGTATCATGTGTACCTTTAAATTATTCTAATGAAATTATCCATAGATCTGGATATAATTCGCAAGTAACAAATCTTGCAAGTCAAAGTATGGTGCCCGCGAGGGTTTGAAGTTTTGGCTTTTCAGAGTTGCCAACACAGACGTCGGCTCATGCACAACGGTTAGAGGAATAAGGTGCAGGTTTGGTAAACGACACCATGAAGGACACCATTGTAAATGGCATAAGAAAGGACACCCCAAAAAAATGCCCTTTCACATGCATGCACCTGTAAAAAGTGCTAAAAAAGAAACAAAAAATAGCGTCATGTTAAGAATACTAGATCTGAAAACTACAACCAAAACCTCTCAAATTAGCCAAAAAAATCCCAAATTTCTTCTGTCAAACCTTTGCTCCATTTTTTCTTCAAAAATGAATAATCTATAGCATATCCAGCTCTGATACCATGTAAGATTTGATGAAAAACAAATCTATTAAGCCCAAGAAACTTGCATGCAAAAACCTGTCACAAGGAAGAAATATGTAGGAAACAAACAAGGGATTTTCTCTGACAATATGAAAGTTTTTAATTATCAGCCATAAGAATGAATCAAAATATACAATGGGTCAATCCTTATAGAAGGAGATCATAAAACCTAACGGGAAACCCTAATAGGTAAATATACATTTAATGATTAGATTTAATTATTAAATGACTAATGTAAGTGCACAAAGTGAAATCTTAAGAGGTAGCAAAGTTAATTTAATCAATGTAATTAAATTAACACACACACACACACACTCTCTCTCTCTCTCTATACACACACACACACACACACACACACACACACACACACACACACACACACACACACACACACACTATAATAATAAACTAAACATTAAAACAAAATTAAATATAAAAAATAAACATTAAAAAATCTAATTTAAATTTTTTTATCAAAGTTGGGGGCTGTGGCTGCCACCCGCAACCCCGATGGGGTGCGGATGATAGTGCCACCATATCCCCTTGGGGGAGCGGATGACCAGCCACCGCATCCCATATGGGGTGCGGGGGAGCCTGTCACCGCCACCCCTTTGGGATGCGGTAAGCAGGGCCTTTGCCACCCCAATGGGTACGGATGGCAAAAGCCACCGCTACCCAAGTGGAGGGGAAGGTAGGTCATCCCGTAGGCCTGGGGCTATGTGCAGCTTGGGCTACCGACAACCACCCCTTCGAGGGTTTAATAAAAATAAATTTTATTATATATATATATTTTTATAAATAATACACTGCAAATGCTATAAAAATTGAAATAGTAGACTATTTATAATGTAAAAAAATACAACAAACTGCTACATAAGATTGAAATGTATACATGCTTCCATGTTGTTAAAACATGCAACAACATATTTTATAGACAAATATAAATTTAACCTAATAGAAAACTATTGTAAACAAGCTTTTGTTTATACATTGTTGGTAATTTTTTTGATGAAGATTATTCTTGAAGCCCTTGTTGAGTTGTTTTTATTTTCTGAATACTTTCTCTTTTTTATTCTTGCATGACATATATACACAAGTATATATGTATGTATATGTACACCCTTGGTGTGTATATACACACATGTATACTCATGTGTGTACTAAACTTGATATCTCCTTCATCTTCATGCCCCTTGCCAAACCTCCAACAACAATATGAGAGATTAGGGTTTGGAGGATGTTTTATCTTTTAACCTAACCCTAAATTTAGATTAGGGTTAGGGCTGGCTTTTGGAGCCCTTTTTAAATTTTAAATTTTAATAAATTCTAATTAGATTATGTTTGAGTTTTAATTTCTATCTTATTATAATTTAATGACTATTGACTTTACATAGTCACTTTATTTTGAATTCTATTTTATTAATCATTGAGTTTTTAAAAAGATTATTTTTTATTAGTTAGTAAGATTTTAATATTTTGTTATTTGATGTCATTTTTTATTTATTTTAAATTTGATAATGTTGATATATTAATTAATAGACCTTTATCCTTTTAATATTATTCTTGGAATTTGTTATTTTCAAATTTAAAAATTAATGAATATTTCTAATTGAATATTATTTTATTTTTATTAGAATGCTGGTGGTTAGATTGAATATTTAATTTATTAATAATATTTTAATGTATTAATGGGTTATTCTAAGGGAAATTATTTAATGTCCTAGGATGGGACTTAGATAAATAACTTTCCCTTAGCCTAAATGTTAAATTTAATATTAATGCCTTATTCTAGTTATTTTAATCTTTTAAATGTTTAATTTATATTAATTAATAAACCTTGTTAACTTTATGTTCTAAGTTAACAGATAATATTTTAATTAAAATAATTAAACATTATTATTTTAAACGGGTAATTTTATTGTAACCCTAGGTTTCACATAGGGGTTAATTTTATGATCATAATTTATTAGTTTAATGATTCTTTTGATTTCTACCCTAGTTAGTAGCAAGGTTCACTTTAGGAACCATGAGGGTTACTAATGCTTTTGATTTAAATATTTATATAATTAAATCATTTTGGGTGTGTTAACCCAACCTTCGACTTTATATTTTGACCAAGTTTATTTTACCTTATTGTTATTTTATCCATTTTATTTAACGCTTGGTTTGAATCCTATTAGGGTTTCGAGATAGCTAACACAATTATCAATCAAGAGATGTTGACAAGCCAACACATGCCATGATACCTCTTGAGAGTTAACTTGTGTTGGGTTATGTGTTTCGTTCTTGTTGAGTGTTCCTGAGTGTGTTATCTTTGTTGTCTTTTGTGCTTTTAAGAGAAAAAAATGTTGATGTTTTTTGCCCTCATTTTTGGGCATGACACATCCCTATTCACTTCCCTTTCACCCCTCTCCACATTGATTCTCATACATTTGATCCTTACCTTCAAATTAGTAGTTTATCCTTATAGATAATCACAATGGTAATGGGATTGACCCAGGCCAATATTGAGGATTGTAAAAATAACCACATAATCCAAGGCATTAGATTCAAATTCAAACTTTGGGTGCTCCCTTTTATTAGCAATTGTGATCTAACATAAAAAAAATTCATGTAACATCATGCTATTTCTTGGTATTTAATGATATTTATCACACATTTAAACATATCCAAAGGAGAATGTAAAGATCATGTAAAAGAATAATTAGAACACACTTCAATTATGAAGGGCAATAAAGGAATCAAATCTACATCAACATGTAGGCTATCTATATTTCTATAAATAATTTCTTTAATCTTACTCAACATCATTAATTTAATTCACTAATGGGTTTAACTTGAGAGAAACCATTAATCTATTGAGTTGGAAACATCCTAAAAAATATCTCTAGACACCACCTTGGCTTCTTATATGTCTAGTATGCAAAGGTGTATAAATTCTATGTTATATTTTTCTATTAGATTATCGTTTTCACATGCCACACATCATTTTTACATATTAGAATCATGTTCAAAGGTCTAGTTAAAATTATATTTGTACTGTGTGACCATCATTCACACAAATTTTTGTACTTGTGCAAACTTTGAGATAATAGATTTTTTTATAGAGACTAATAATTCTAAAACAACATAATCAATATTTCTCCATAATTTATTCTAGAACTAAGATCCTCTATATTTTTATTTAATTATAATCTTTATTTTAGTTTTATTAGGACTATTAGTTCTAATTAAATTTAAGTAATTACTACTTAATGCATATATATAACGAATATTAAATGGTTCATTATTATCAAATATAGATTTATATAAAAATTACTAATTTAAAATTATAAAATTAATTTCTCATCTCATTTAAATCAATACACTACCAATCATATAAAAATCAAAATAAATATCCTCACATACTAAATGCCAAGTTAGTAAGGACCCATTACTAACTCATATACGAAATGCCAAGTTGTCCTCCTATACTAGATTCCAAGTTACAACTATGCTCCACACATAATCAGTTATTATCATATAAGAGTCTTCCACATTTGGAAGAAACTAAGGGCCCATTACTAGCTCATGTATCATGTTGATTCTTAAAAAATCCAAATAAAGTGATGGTTCTACTTGCTTTTTAAACTATTTGATTGAATATAAATATCTTAACTTTTGGACTCCTTTATTTGATTGTTTTCTTCATTTTTTCCACAAAAAAATGATTCTACATTGACAAACCATCATTGCCACAAGATATCCATGGACATTAAGACACGTTCAAACCACTTTTATCTTTATATTTTTATGTCAAACACTTTAGTCATGTCAATACGATCATACTTCACAATAGAAATGTTCTCGGAGAGCAAAATATTTCCATTCTCCTTGTGGGTATTGTGCCATCTATTAAAATGATAAACTAAACTTATTTTATTTTTTATTTCGTTAGTTTGATCTTTGGCATGATTTTATGTATTTATATTTTTAAAAATATTTAGCTCAATGTTTTAATTTGGTTTTAATATGTAATTTTTCATTAAAAATGTTTTTTTTTCCCTTTATTTGTACATTATGTATATAAGGGTTTTCAATTGAGTTTCTTTATTATAAATATATTATATAATTTTGATGTCAAATAATGTGATTGTATTTAACTAGGGGAGATGAGCCAATACTGGGGGGTTCCAATAGATATTATAAAAGATGGACAAAATAGACCCTATAGTGGTGCACTAAAAATGTCCCATCAATGCACATCCACAAAAGGACACCTCTAAATTTTTTAAAAAAATCGCTCATGTGGTGCCACATTAGCGCATCATTAAACATGATTCGGTGCATACCTATCAGTTGTATCACTTTTTAGGATCATTTTGGACACGTTATATAAAAAACATACTGATGCGGCATCATATTTGACCATATGTACTTGAAAGTGTCGAGGACTTGACAAGTAAATCACTGTAAAAAATTAAAAGTAATTTGAAATATCCACATAGGATTTTGAGAAGCACAAAGTTAGGCTGAGAATGTATTGGCTCCTCTCCTCTAATACTTATTATTTTTATTAAAAAAAATAATTTATTGTAATAGTTATTATAATTATTTTATTATAGAATTTTAAATAATATTGAGAACATTTATATATGAAAGTATGGTGAAATAATATTTTTGTTTGTTTAATGATTAAGTGAGTCGTGTAATAGGTTTTTTAATTAAATTATGTTGATAGTTAGTGGGAATTTTACTTGAGGTGCGAGTGGTTACCCTTGGAGCTTCGATTAGTTCTCTCTTTTAGATATTGAATGATAGTAGTGTGAGATATTCAATTAGTTCCTAGTGAATTCTCATGAATATTGTGGTTTAAATTATAAGAGTGAGGCCTTATTGATTGGAGTAGTTAAATATAAAGTTTCTGTTACAAAAATATTCTCATACATATGTGAATATTTTTGAAAACATAAAGATTCTAAGCTACATACACACAAGAATCACTTAGTTAATGAGGTCTTGTTACACAAGTTAGGGGAAAGGAGGTAGTAGTTATACTAATAATTTTATAATGTTCATATGGAACAATATTAATGAACCTAATTTTTAGTGGAAGTAGTAGTGTTTGAAAAAAAAATTAAAATTTTATTCTAACCATTTATGAGATTTGCATTGAGATTTTCTAGGAACATTAACTAGAGAATTCTATTTTTAGAGACAAGTAGTAAGGGGTATTTAGTTTGATAAATCTATCTAGAACTTGAATCAATCATCATTCCTTTTGATGTAAAGTTAATGTATTTTATCCACGTGGGCTCATTGTGAGAAAAAAAATCTTGGTAGAATAATAACCACTCAACACAAGGAAAAGGTATAGACATATAAAATTAAAGGTTGATCCCTACTTATATATTATGTCACATCTTTGTGGTACTAAGAGATGACAAAAGTAGAATTTTGATACATAGAATAGAATAAAATATGAAAAATGTGATTATTTTATTGAGAAGATGGTAGGTGTAATGTGTATTTTTACACATCTCAACATATTACATTTAGGGACAATCCAACCCATTAAATATTGATGTAAAAAAAAAAAGTACAAAGTACATATTTTCTTTAACAAGTTACAGGTAATTTAATCGTATATACCAAAAGTTTTTCATATATTAAATGATTTATTTAAAAGTCAAACTAATTAATCTCACTGTCATAATTGGGATACAAAAATTATTTTACTTTTTAGTTGGGTAAAATAGGTTTTGAAGGGACCCAAAACCTTAGTTACAAAATTCTACCAACAGGATAAACACAAGCAACCAACCACAATTTGTTAGCTAAAATACAAACTAACACCAAATTGTTGGCATTATGATGGATTTTGGTTTTAAGATATAGTGTTTGATGCTTAGGATTTTTTCATTGATGGCAACTCTATCAGATTTGATGAATAGGTCACAAATACCGATTGACTAGATAGATAGGTAAAGTAGAATAAGCTAAGTGTTTTGATTGGTAAGAAGGAAGTTAGTAACAAAAAGTATTTTGAGTGGTGATCAAATTAGTGAGAACATTGGGTGGTGTGATTATTACTAGAGCATTATTCTGGTTAGTCAAGTTTAGTTTCCTAACCATGATAAAAACTTAATGTTTTGAGTAAGTTGGTATATTGGTGATATGTTTAGTTTGAACCGATTGTGTTACAGATTGGTTCCTAATGATCAGATGATCGACACCATTGTTTACTTGTCGATGTTTGATAATAAAATTTTGTATTATGTTTTGGGTTGACATGTTAGGTATGATTGGTACTAATTTTTGTGAGTTTGGTCAATGCTTTGTGCTGACTTATGGAATGGTTTTCAAGTCTGAACCGACTTAAGAACATTAATGTAAAGGTAAGCTAAGTCATGTGATTTAGGGTTGAAGATCATGTTATTGGTGGTTGCGATCAAAGATAGAGGTAGAATATTATGCTAGGGTTTATAGATTGGATTGGATTTGAGGCAAGTAGTGTCATTCCCATATCAATCATTTGAGTTCATTGATCAAGGATAACTCTTATAAGTTAGCAAGCTAAATCCCTTAACAGGGTGGACTTTAATAGGTATCATTGTATAAATATTTTAACAGGATAAATTTTGAGAAGGATTTCTAAATAATCTAGGGAGTTAGATCCTAATAGGTCTGATTGTACTTTTGACAAGATACTAGTCACTCTTAACCAGGTGAGCCCCTAATAGTGTATTATAAGCTCCTAACAGGGAAACTCTTTTTACATCAGTGAAGATATTCATGGGTGTCATCCCCACTGTAGTTTTCTCCCTCTTACAAGGGTTTCCATGATAAAAATAGTGTTGTTATGTGTTATTCTTTTTGGATGCTTGAATTATTTTATTTCTATTGCATATTTAGGCTTGCATGTTTGGTTGTATAGAATTTATTTTAATATATTTTTGGATAAATTGGTTCATTACCTGTTTACACTAATTCAACCCCACCCCTTGCTCTTAGTGTCTCTATATACTAACAATTGGTATTAGAGCTAAGTTCCCTTGAAGAAGCCTAATAGCTTGGCAGAGATACTTAAGGAAAAAATGGAGTACTATATAAGACAACTTGTAGAGGATAAAGATACGATTGAGAAACTCAAGGATCTGTTGAAGATATCTAGGGATAAGAGACAAGATTTTGTTGAAAATTTGAATGATATTCAAGATATCATTGAACACCTATCAGAGTAGAGTGGATTTGATGAATCTTAGGTAGAATTTGTGGCCTTGGAGGATGATAATCTATCTAAGGACACACATAAGGTGTTGGAAAAGATGAAGCAATAAAAGAAAGGAATGTAGAGGGAGTTGGAAAGTTTCTCAATGAAAATGGGTCAAGAGATAGAAGCAAGGAAAGATGCAGATGAAGCTAAGAAGGTTGCATAATATTATCTCAAAGATAAAGATAACATCTTAAGAGACAAGAAGGAAAAATATTTAGATCTGAACAAGATTTTTTTTTGCATGAACACCTACATGATACAAATGAAGAAAATACCAATGCCATAAGAGAAAATGAGAATCTAAGGAAAGAGAATGGTAAGATGAAAGGGGAACTAAAATAAACCAATGACCTATTGGACAAGTTCAATAAGAGTTCTTCTAAACTTGATGAAAAACTCTCAAACCAAAGGAGAAATGGTGAGAAGCTAGGTTTAGGGTTTTCAAAATTTGAAGTCAATGGGTCATCTAGTAAAAAGATGATCCATGCAAAAGGAGATTCAACACCTAAGGTGAACAACAAAAAAAATGGTAAGAGGAATTATAGACTAGTATGTTTCAATTGTCACAAGGAAGGTCATACTAATAATGTGTGTAGGTTTAGACCTATTGGACCTAACACACCACTACTACATTTGGGGCCAAATTTCAATGGCCATTTGTCGGATTTGCAATGCTCCTTTTTTGGAATTTTGACACATGAATCCATCGCCATTTTTGCATAGAAGATTGCGATAGAAGACCTACCTGTCAGTTTACCGACACTTTCTCACATTGGAAAGTTGCAAATGATAATAGCTTCGAAATGACATTTCCTGTGGTTCATCCATCAAAATTTTGATAACAAGACCTATTGAAAATATACAATCTTTGTCGGAACAGACTGTCGAACCATATTAATTTCAATGGTATAACTGTTGGAATATTGATAGTTAGCATCATATTCTGATAGATCTACCTGTCGGTGATATGGCCTCATTGTTGAAAGTTCTGTTGAAAATGTTCTCTTTATGACACTTAAACTGTCAGAATAGCGATAGTTATGCACTATTCTCCGACAGGTTTTCCTATCGAACGTATAGCATTACTATTGCACTAAATGTCGAAAATGATTTTTTTCTAACATTTTGTCTATTGAATGCATAACGCTTCTATCAGAATTAATAATGAATTGTTGAAAAAATGACGGATAGGTACATTAAAGTTAACATAGCTCAAGAGACCATCATAGGTTGTCTCTTTCTTCGGTCTATATTATTGATAGAATGTTTTACCTTTCATTAGCTCATCAAATCCAGGGATTTGAAAGAATTTAATAGAATATTCTCATGACAACATATATTATTTAAGTTGACGTTGCACAAATTTATCTACTTCGCGCACTTGTAGACTATGAGGATGCTGATAAAGAAGCATTGCCATGGGAGGAGATGCTTCTTTATCACTGTCTTCATAGTATACAAGTGCATGAAGTAGATAAATTCATGCAACATCAACTTAAATAATATATGTTTTCATGAAAATATTCTATTAAATTCTTTCAAATCCCCAGATTTGATGAGCTAATGAAAGGTAAAACATTCTGTCAATAATATAGACCAAAGAAAGAGACAACCTATGATGGTGTCTTGAGCTGTGTTATCTTTAGTCCTAGCTACCCATCGATTGTCGAGAAAAATCACCGCCTTGCATTTATGTACACTGCAAAAAATGATCACAGTCTCACAAAAACATTTTACACTTGTACATCTCATCAATACTAGAGGCCTAAAGTAATTTTATACTATCACTAGCACATTTCGTGCATGGATGAGAAAACACTATCAAAAGTTTCTAGATAACCATTTTTAAGAAGAGGAATGAGTGGAGGCCAAAGAAGGGATAATTGTGAAGGTTTTATAGATGTAGGTTACTAAATCATCATCTCTATACTAGTACTCAATCTGGCCTCCACTCCATATACGTCTTCTCAGAATCTAAAAACTCTCCATCATTGATTCTCATCATTTTTTTAACATCTCCGTGGACTGAGACCTTAAATTATTGAGCTTCTCTTTGTTTTGAGAATAGTTTAACATTCTCTACTTAACAAGGCCAACCACATGAAGGTGGAAGCTCACCTAGCCCCTCCTAGGAGCCTCTTATGACCCTTTACGACATTTTAAGACCTTTAAGATGTATTCTTAGGGATTGTAAATGGTCGTAAAGGGTCATAAGGGGTCTTGGGACACAACAATTGAGAAACATAAATGTAGGCATCATGGTCACAATTTTTTGGAGACACAACATAATTGAGTGGTTTTTTGAGATGATGCAAAGTAGTGGTTGCTTTGCATCATCTGGGAATAGCACTCAATTATGTGGTGTCTCCAAAAATTTGTGACCATGATGCCTACATTTATGTTTCTTAGCTATTGTGATATGTACATCATAGTCTATCATTGTTGCAACAACAAAGCCTATATTCCACAACAAAAAGGAAGACATCTTTTTAGCCTGGGTCTCTATCCTACCCCAATTGTTGAAGGATCCAGGGCTAGGCTCGAAAGATGTCTTCCCATTCTATCTACAACATTGTGTCCATCCATGATCTCAGGAACATCATCATCTTTCCACTCTTCATTTGCCAAAATATATCACTTCTTCAAGCTTGCAGAGTAATCTTATTAATAAAAGAACTCTTGCCAACATTAGGGTACCCACAGATCAAAATAGTTGATGTTATTGGTGCTTGTGCTCAAGGATATCGATTCACTATTTTGAAACGGCCAAATCATTTTTATTTTGATTGTAGAGAAAAGGAGTGGGAGAAAATGAGCAAGTGAAAGCTGATCGAGAGCGAAAGAAGGCATTGCATTTTATTTGATCATAAATGCTCTCTGAAATGACCAATCATGTTTTCTATTCGATTCCTTTTGGTGTTTTTATTTCCCATATTTAGTAGATAAAAATCATGGTGGTAGCCACTTAGCCATATTTTTGATGTTCCAGGTATTTTACAAAGATACAGGTATGTGGATCTATCATTCAATTGCTTGCAGTTATTGGTCAAATGCAAATATTTTGTCACATTGCAAGGGCAAGATGTCAGTTTGGTGTTTTTGGTTTATGTTAAAAGTTGATTTGGTAATGATGAAGGGTTCTCCCCTTAATACCACAAACACATAACAGAAATAGAGAAACAACAACAATAATATGCAAGAACAAAAAATTGGCTTCTTATTATCTCCACAAATGTGGAATTACAAACTTTCAGAATTACAATATGCAAAGCCACATGGGCATTCCCTTACAATATTTTGTAGGACAAAGCCTCGAATCAATACCTAGATCTACTACCCAGAACTATTCTGAACTGCCTAAGACAATAATACAGTCTTCTTTATATAGATAATTTTTCCACCGCCTGGGAAGGTTTCAGAAATTTAGCCAATAAGGCCGACCAAACTTAGAATTATTTTATTTTACATTTTATTACATCATAGTCGGCTCAAGATAACCTTTGCAACCTGAACAGAAATTTTGAAGAAAATTATTTTCCGCCATTTCAGGTGGCCCAACTTCCGAAGACCATAAGTCATCACCAGTTGACCCGATCGGCTATTATAACCCATTTTAGAAATGCCACGAAGCGCTCTACAGGATTGACCATTGCAAGTGCCTGTCACCCAAATTTTCAACCTCATCTGGGGCCTCTAAAGCCTTCAAAACTGAGTTCAAAGTTTCTGTACCCTGCTGCCAATACTGAAAATCTTCAATATCTTCCAATATACACTTGATCTGGCAATGAAACTTTACTGGCAGACTTATATGACCAAAATGAACCTCCAAGAAAGAAATCAAATCATTCTGAGCACATACGAAAATTACCAAAAATAGCAACTTTCCATAAATAGCAGCTCTGCACAAAATAGCCCTTATTGAATATAAAAATAGAAATATTTTTTTTGGGTGATGCAAGATTGCTCTTACACCCAAGATGCTCCTGCATCAGGTAAAATCCTCAAAAAACACACTACATGTTCTAAAATGTAAAGAAGTTGAATGTTAAATGTAAGATATATATCTCATCCATAGTAATCAAAAGAAAGGACATGAAACTTATAAGGAGATTTACCAAACCAAAAATATAAGTGAATAGGAAACATGGATTGGTACCTTATGAATTGGTTTTTGAGGTGCACAATTTTCATCAATCTCCTCAGAACAAGACCCCTCCTCACGAAAAATGCATTTAACACAAAAAAACAAATCTACAAAATTGAACCAATGGCATGTTTAGAACAAAGAAATAGATTGATAATAATATGCTAAAAATTCTATTATGTTTAATACACACAAAAGGACCAGTCCCAACAATTCTTAAACATACTTTATCTGATATGATAATAACATGCTAATTAAACTGATAAAGGTGTTATCTACATTTAATCTACCAATTACTAATTACACAAAAAACAAATTTAAAAAAGTGAACCAATGGCATGTTCTTCGTATGTGATTTCTTCATCTTTCGAGCCTCTGGCATCATATTCGATCGCAAATTTCAAATGCATTGCATTTTATTTGATCATGAATGCTCTCTAAAATGACCGCATTCTACTGGTGTTGTTCCCTAGCCTGTGCTTTATCTCCATTATTTGATGTTATTCGTGCTTGTGCTCAAGGATATCCATTCATTATTTTCAAATGTTTGGATCATTTTGGTCGTGACTGTTCCTCTAGTACACAGTCAGGAAATGTAGCTGTCTAATGATTATATGTAATATTGAATGGATTAAATGCTTTATTCTTGGTAGAAGTGAATGGAAGGAATAGTGTTGGTGTTAGGTTTCATTTATTATTGAATTCAATTGTTTCCAAGATGTGTTGAGGAGTTTTCTCCTTGTTTAATGTTAACTGTTCCTGCACAATCCACTCATACAATAGTGAAATGCTATGTGATTGACAATTTCATACAATTGGTCCTTTGGCGTGTATTAAATACAATCTAGTCACTTATTGAATGCTTTGGAGACTACTAGTTTGACTGTCCATGTGTTACCAGTGACTGAGATTCATTAAAGGATACAAAACCCTTCATTTTGGGGTTATTGTGTGTGGATTCAAATGTAGGTTTGATTTGGTTAATGTTTAGAAGAGATCAATAAAGTATTTAAAGACAATCTTACATGTTTGGAGAGGTTTGAGAGTAACTTATAATGACTGTACCCTCACAAACAGTGGCATAGACTAGTTTTACTAAGTTTCCTTTCTCTATTTTAAGGTTTCCTTTCTCTGCCACAAGGGTACAGTCAGAGGGTTCATTGACAAAATGATCCTTTGAATGGTTACTATGAATATGAATGATTTGATATAGCATATTGCTCATTTTAGTTGAAGTTTGGAATAGCTTGTGCAAGGGTGAAAGTAGTTTTGGTCATTTTGGTCGTGACTGTTCCTCTACACAGTCAGAAAATGTAACTGTCTAATGATTATATGTAATGTTGAATGGATTAAATACTTTATTCTTGGTAGAAGTGAATGGAGTTTCCAAGATGTGTTGAGGAGTTTTCTCCTTGTTTAATGTTAACTGTTCATGCACAATCCACTCATACAATAGTGAAGTTAAAAAACTGAACCAATGGCATGTTTACAACAAAGAAATAGAATGATAATAATATGCTGAAAATTCTATATATTCTATTTAATACATGCCAAAGGACCAGTCCCGAAAATTCTTAAACATACTAGTTATCTGATATGATCAATTGTTAATAAAGGTCTAATTCTGTAGACTGCTAGCATGAAGGAAGATTTGACCTAGCCAAATTTTCCTTTTACCACACAAAAAAAATGTGTGATAACTATGTCTACTCCAACCTTAATTGTTTAAGAATTCATCATATCAGATAAAGTATGTTTAAGAATTGCTGGGAGTTCTATTAGACCTTTGTTGTAAACATGTCATTGGTTTTCAAATGTTTGGATTCACGTTTGTTGATATTACTGGCATATATGTTTAATGATGCCATTGTATATTGCTATCATTGAAATGACTGCATTCTACTGGTGGCATGCCCTAGCCCGTGCTTTAACTCCATTATTTGATGTTATTGGTGCTTGTGCTCAAGGATATCCATTTTTTTGAAATGTTGACTGTGGTTATCAAATAGATAGCCCGTGAGCTTCTAGCTAGGTGTCATTTGTATTGATAGTTTAGGGTATCAAATGTATTTTGTCATTGATAGTTGAGACTTTGTTAAAAGGAAATAGGACAAAGAACGATTCTGATTTAGTTTCTCTATTTTGATCTCTAAGTGGCTTACAACCCTAGAGAAGTATATGCAAATTTACAGATACAGTTGCAGGATACATACAAACTAACAATTCACAAGAAATCCATGCATATAATTTGAATAGAAATTAATACAAAGAAATAGGGTCCTCCAATGGCCCAATCATCTGTACCTTGACTATCCCCTCAACCAGTGACCCTTCAAAACTGGGTTATCATGCAATCAGTGAATGATCCTTCATTCTCCTGGTCTGCCCTACATCCAAACATATTGGAAATACACAATACAATGATAACAAGTCTTTCACAATCCTCCTTCCCTCAAGGGACACTATCAACCATCCCTTCCACATAGCATTTCACTATTGTATGAGTGGATTGTGCAGGAACAGTTAACATTAAACAAGGAGCAAACTCCTCAACACATCTTTGCTGTAAACATGCCACTGGTTTAGTTTTGTAAATTTGTTTTTTTGTGTTAAATGCATTTAAATGGAACATTAAGCATAGTAATAATATGCTTAATCTATTAGTAATTGTAGATTAAATGCCCATAACACCTTTATCAATTTAGCATGTTATTATAAGATACTAAAGAAGAGCTACTATTTGTTAGAGAAATCTTCACTATCCCCCACAATGAAGACAATGAAGATTGACCTCTTGCCCCACAACAAAGAACATTGTAATAAGAATAAGATATAATATAGTGTTAGAATAAACTTTTAACAAAGACATGTAATGCTTAAGCTAATGATCTAAATAGATGCAAATATAGGAATTGAAAAAGAAGATAGTGCCAAGAAACATTTTCACAAATATGAAATGTGAGGAAAAGTAATAACATTAACAATGGCAAGATTCACAACATTAAATTTCACCTACGGATGAGTTTCTGTAGTGGGTTTCCCAGCATCAAAAATATGTCGAGTTGCATTTGAGTTGTAACTAAGAGTATCATGTGGAAACGACCCTAAACTTTGAAAGTGTTCTCCAACCTAGCAATTCAAAATTCAATCTAGGAAAGCATCAATAAGTGAAATAAATTATAGACATCAACATCAACATCATCATAATCATTAGAAATAAACTTTAAAGACATATTTTGGATAGTACTATGTTTCTTGAAAGTTTTTGTGATGCTTCTAAACTTTAAAGACATATTTTATAGCTTAATGATAACATAGATTAGTGTTTTATTTTCTGATGGAATGTTGTTGATCATTCATGGTCTTGAAGAAAATTTTGATTATTTTGATTCTCAAGTCTTGATGTTGTTTCTCAATGTGATATAGACTAACCACAAGATGGTTCATTTGGTCCTCTCTTTCTATTTAATCATTTGTCTTCTTCATGGTGTAAGTGTTCATTACTATTCATTAATGGTAGGTGGTGATTCCTTGGTAATAAATGCATTGAAAGCATTCATAATCATATAGCTCTTTACTTGATCTAGTCACATCATCAACATTGAGGTTATTTTGTTTGGCCTCGGCCTCAACCTCAACCTACTCATTAACAACGGCCTCTACACTCTCTACAGCTACAATACAAATTGTTACATTAATCCAAACACCAATTGCAATTAAATTTGTATTACTACACCAATCAATTTAAGATGTTTACTTGTATTACTGTGATTCACGTCCTCATTGTCATTAACACACATAGGTTGTGTACAACAAGAATCGGCAGGCTCCAAAGTTTCTAGATAACCATTTTTTAGAAGAAGAAAAAATGGAGGCCAAAGAAGGGATAATTGTGAAGGTTTTCTAGATGTAGGTTACTGAATCATCATCTCTTGTTGATATATTTCAGATTCTACACTGAAATGAACAAACTATAGAGATCTAACATAGATAAACATAGAATAAAGTAAACAAGAAGGGATAGAAGATACCCGGATATCAACCAAGTATACTCTATTCTATATGCCTCCAACTGTACTAACAAAGGTGCTGAGGAGAACCTGATTAGTACCTTAGTGTTAGTGTATTGAGGAAGAGTCCAATCCTAATAGAGGCTTGTAGCCCTAATCAAATCATAGTTAACATTGCCAATAATTGCTGGTTGTATGGATCAGATCATAATCTGATCTTTATTCATGCTCAGACTTGTTCTTATCTATTAGCCGAAGCTACTTATCTTTCACACCAATATATGTTGATCTAAGTTTTCTTAAGGTAGAGAATCAAGGTTTTGGGGGAGGGAAGCATGTTATGTTTTTGGTGCTTCTCTCCCTAGAATCCAACACCATATATATATGAATTGAATTATCTTCAAGAGGGCTGACCTAGTCTTATTAAATATATTTAATGTTAAAGCCAAGAGGCTGACCTTGGGCCCTTAACTAATTTAACCAACACATATATATAAATGAAATAATAATCTCCTTATTATTATAAATTGCACAAGGGTATTTATTTGATCAGTTTGATCTTGGCCAAAAGGCTATAATTATTAACACTCTACACTGGCACTCAATCTGGCCTCCACTCCATATACGTCTTCTCAAAATCTAAAAACTCTGCATCGTTGATTCCTGTCATTTTTTCAGCATCTCGATGGACTGAGACCTTAAATTATTGAGCTTCTCTTTATTTTGAGAATAGTTAAACATTCTCTACTTAACAGGGCCAACCATGTGAAGGTGGAAGCTCATTTGGCCCCTCCTATGAGCCTCTTATGACCCTTTACAACATTTTAAGACCTCTAAGATGTATTCTTAGGGATCGTAAAAGGTCATAAAGGGTCATAAGGGGTCCTGGGACACAAAAATTGAGAAACATAATTGTAGGCATCGTGGTCACAATTTTTTGGAGACAACATAATTGAGTTGTATACCCAGACGGTGGAGAGCAACTCCTGTACCTCCAATTCTAGGTTGACTACATCTGTTGCTCATGAATACAAGGTCCTCCAATAGATGTATTCAACTTGGAATTGGGGGTGCAAAAGTTTCTCTACACCGCTTGGGTACACAAATCAATTACGTTGTCTCCAAAAGATTGTGACTATGATGCCTACAGTTATGTTTCTTAGCTATTGTGAAATCTACATTTATGTTTCTCAGTTGTCGTGTTTATATGCATGTTTTTTATGTATTTTGGATAGTAAGTCTAATTTAATTTGTCCATGGACTAAGACCTTAAATCATGTAATGAGGATGCTTAGAACACTAGTATATGCAAATTTCATTATTTAATAATAAAAATCTATTAAAATGTTTATACCTTCTCCCATTTTCTGGTGTAATTCCTCTTTGAGTATCCCCTTTCTCCTTTGCATCCAAAATGAACTCATTCCAATCCCTCACTGGGATAAAGGGAGGATGCTCAAACTTCAGCAAGAATTCATACACGCAACATTTGTAGATTATGTTCAATGCATTGTTTACATTCGTAAATCAACATTGCGTACAAATCTATGGACGGTGCATGTTATGAAGTCATGCTCAAGCTTGAAAATGATAGTCAATCCATAGTCAAGGTTAAGGAACAAATGGAACAACCAAGAAAACACTATACGTTAAATCATGTGATTGATAGTAGATTGGGGCTCACCTGAGCCATAAATATGAAGAATTATTCTAAAAAAATATGTAAACCATATATATGCGCACTTGAGGCAAAGAGAAGTTATGTCATATCCATATTAAAATATTAGTTACAATATGAAAATACTAAACTAACTAATTCCTGAGTTCATCTCTGCATATGGTCGCAATAAAGATATGCGATTACAATACAGAGAAGGCATTGTAAAAATATAATTTTGGAATTTGCCCTAGCCTGACATGTTTTGCACTCAAATCCTTCATTGTGGATAAGTGGAAATGGGCAAATATATGCAGATGAGTTGTCATCGACCCAAGTAAAGTATCCGCAACCATTATTTCCCTATGATGCCTAGTCTACATTAGTTCTTATATTATAATGAATAGTATTTACATTAGAAACATTACATATATAAACATCAGCAACCTTTTTTCTATTTGGGTAGCACCAAAATTGTCATCCAGGGTTGTTCGGTGTCCGTGAAGTCTTCAACACACACTACCCACCACCACATCGACAATTTGGCACATTGACGAGAGTCATCGAGCCTATATATCAATAATGCACCGCACCATCGTTACTAAATTTATTATTTTTATATGAAATACACCAAGGAGTACCATCAGAAATATTAACCATTTACAATAATGAAAAGTAAACCTAAATCAAATAGCTCATTTTTTTATCAGCATGTGTAGTCTCCGTGTATATGAAAAATGAAAGAAATATGAAGCTAAAATAAAATAGTGAACAAAATAGTATTCGATCCACATAGACTGAATGAAATATACCATCAAAAGAAGGTGACAAAATCCTATCATGAAGCACAGACATAGGAAATCAAAAAGGGACAAAAGACAAGAAATAAGAAAAATCATTACGACTATAGAAAAATCATTTATACTACAATAAAAAAAAGAAACACTCTTTCTCAACAATTTTCAAAATCATTAGGACTATAGAAAAATAATTAAGACTATACAAAATCAAATTTTAGAAATGGATGGTTCTGATGCTTTGCCATTACAACAATTGAGCATTCATCATTTGGTATTGTGTACTCCATTTAAGTATGTCAACAATGTTCAAAATCCTGTCACCAAGCATAGACAAGAAATAAGAAAAATCATTAGGACTATAGAAAAATCAAGTTCTATAAATGGACGATTCTAATATTGCTTTGTCATTACAACAATTAAGCATTCAACATTTGGTACTTCTTGGTGTATTCCATTTCAGTTTTTTAGTTGTCATGTTTATGTGCATGTTCTTTATGTGTTTGGCTTCTCTCCCTTGCAAGGGATGCGTCAATAGGTAATTGATTTGAAAGCATAATGATTTGACAATCTTTTTTTAGGATAGGCATAATCATTCTACCAACCTTAATTAGCAACAGTTTTGATATATGTCAAGTACTTATAATCAGTATGCCCAAAAAATAGAGACTTAGTAGTAAAAGCATGTCCTTTGGTTTACTAGTTTACTTATAATCAGTATGTCCTTTGGTTTACTAGTTTAATCTAGTTTAAGAATGGTTTGTTTCATGTTTGAATGTACCACTGAATGAAGCTTGGCTATATTAAGTACAATCTTAAGACTCGCAACTCTTCAAATTCTCTTGTTTCCTTCAGACCTCCAAACATGTGTACTTTGAGTAGCCCTCCAACAAATGGACTTGTGATGATTTTCACAATAGTACATGTGTAGGAGGACTACTAAAAGTACTGCTTAAGAAAATCTGAATGTTCATCACCTGTGCATATAAGAGTTGATCATAGAAGGTATATGCTATTGGGTAAGCTCCCAATAGCACTCAAGTAAATATGCATGTTCATCACTTGTGCATATGAAGTGGCTCTAATGGAAGATACAATCACTAAATTTTTCATACTCCTTATTTTGTTCTGTGTTGATATTGTCAGACATGGTCTTTCTTGAATGGAATGACTCGTTACTTGTACATTGACTAGAATGTTGGTGGAAGCAGGATGATTTGTTTGCAACCATTTTTTCAACTCTAATTTTCTCAACAGAAAGGGACATTTATCATAGCTATAGAAACATGATTATTTTAAAATGAAATACACCAAGGAGTACCATTAGAAATATTGACTATTTACAATCATGAATAGTTAACCTTAATCAAATAGCTCATTTTTTATCAGCATGTGTACTCTCTGTGTATATGAAAAATGAATGAAATATCAAGCTAAAATAAAACAGTGAACAAAAATTCAAATTCAAAGCCTAATTTATCAAGAGCAACAAACATTAGGACGAAAGAAAAATCATTAAGAGTATAGAAAAATCATTAGGACTATAGAAAAATCATTAAGACTAGAAAATCAAGTTCTAGAAAAATCATTAAGAGTACTATAGAAAAATCATTAGGACTATAGAAAAATCATTAAGACTACAAAATCAAGTTCTAGAAAAATCATTATGACTATAGAAAAATCATTTAGACTATAAAATCAAGTTCTAGAAATGGACGGTTTTGATGCTTTGCCATTACAACAATTGAGCATTCATCATTTGGTACTTCTTGGTGTATTCCATTTAAGTTTTTCAGCTACCGTGTTTATTTGCATGTTCTTTATGTGTTTGGCTTCTCTCCCTCGCAAGGGATATGTCGATAGGTAATTGATTTGAAAGCATAATGATTTGACTGTTCCAAGTAATGTTTTTAATCCTTTGAAGTTTCTCATGATCCTGATGTAAGTTGATTGGATTAAGAAATTTGGGGATCCAATAGGACTTTAGGGGAGTTCAATAAATGTTTTGGAAGACTTAGAGGAACTATTAGCATGACTATTCCTTCATCTACAATGAGTTAGACTGAATTTGCTAAGTTTTTCCTTTGTTTTGAAGTGTATTTTGTAATCTATTTCCTTTCCATGGACCCAAAGACCTAGGACCCATGGAAAAAGGATACTAACAATGTATTATACAACTCTAATATTTTTGACTTGCAGAGATTTGAGAAAGTAAAGAGAACACTGGCTATGTTTAATGTTAACTGTTCCTGCACAATCCACTCATACAACAGTGAAATGCTATGTGATTGACAATTTCATACAACTAGTCCTTTGGCGTGTATTAAACAGAATAGAATTTTTAGCATATTATTATCATTCTATTTCTTTGTTGTAAACGTAATTGGTTTGGTTTTAATCTACTAGTGTCGTGCCCTAGCCCATGCTTTATCTCCATTATTTGATGTTACTAACTATTTTGAAATGTTGACTGTGGTTATCAAATGGAAAAAATAGAAAAAAAAATTGTACACAAATTCTTTTTCACAAAACTAAACCAATGGCATGTTTACAACAAAGAAATAGAATTATAATAATATGCTAAAAATTCTATTTTGTTTAATACACGCCAAAGGACAAGTTATATGAAATTGTCAATCACATAGCATTTCACTATTGTATGAGTGGATTGTGCAAGAACATTTAACATTAAACAAAGAGAAAACTCCTCAACACATCTTGGAAACCATTGAATTCAATAATAAATGAAACCTAACACCAACACTATTCCTTCCATTCACTTCTACCAAGAATTCCAGCACAAGCACAAGCTATTCCAAACTTCAAGTAAAATGAGAAATATGCTATATCAAATCATTCATACTCATAGTAACCATTCAAAGGATCATTTTGTCAATGAACCCTCTGATTGTACCCCTGCGGTAGAGAAAGGAAACCTCAAAATAGAGAAAGGAAACTTAGTAAAACCAGTCTATGTCACTGTTTGTGAGGGTACAGTCATGATAAGTGTCTCTCAAACCTCTCCAAACATGTAAGATTGTCTTTAAATACTTTATTGATCTCTTCTAAACATTAACCAAATCAAACCTACATTTGAATCCACACACAATAACCCCAAAATGAAGGGTTTTGTATCCTTTAATGAATCTCAGACACTGGTAACACATGGACAATCAAACTAGTAGTCTCCAAAGCATTCAATAAGTGACTAGATTGTATTTAATACATGCCAAAGGACCATTTGTATGAAATTTTAAATCACATAGCATTCCACTATTGTATGAGTGGATTGTGTAGGAACAGTTAACATTAAACAAGGATCAAACTCCTCAACACATCTTGGAAACCATTGAATTCAACAATAAATGAAACCTAACACCAACACTATTCCTTCCATTCACTTCTACCAAGAATAAAGCATTTAATCCATTCAACATTACATATAATCATTAGATAGTTACATTTTCTAATTGTGTAGAGGAACAGTCATGACCAAAATGATAAAAACTACTTTCACCCTTGCACAAGCTATTCCAAACTTCAAGTAAAATGAGCAATATGCTATATCAAATCATTCATATTCATAGTAACCATCATAGTAACCATTCAAATGATCATTTTGTCAATTAACCCTCTGACTGTACCCCTGTGACAGAGAAAGAAAACCTCAAAATAGAGAAAGGAAACTTAGTAAAACCAGTCTATGCTACTATTTGTGAGGGTACAGTCATGATAAGTGCCTCTTAAACCTCTCCAAACATGTAAGAATATCTTTAAATACTTCATTGATCACTTCTAAACATTAACGCATGGACAGTCAAACCAGTAGTCTCCAAAGCATTCAATAAGTGAATATGAATGTTTGGAAACTTTCCTCTCAACTTCCCCAACCACTCCTAATCGATTAGAGGGATTAGTTGAGTGTTTAGACACTAAAACTTCTTAAACATACTTTATCTGATATGATGAATTATAATATCAACAAACATGAATCCAAACATTTGAAAACAGTGAATTGATATCCTTGAGCACAAGCACCAATAACATCAAATAATGGAGATAAAGCACGGGCTAGGGCACAACACCAGTAGAATGCGGTCATTTCAGTGAGCATTCATGATCAAATAAAATGCAATGCATTTGAAATTTGTGGTCGAATATGATGCCAGAGGCTCAAAAGACATTGCCCGTCAAAGATACCAATCAAAGATGAAGAAATCACATACCTTCTCTCGCGCTCAGCTTGCATGAAGGAATATTTGATAGCCAAATCTTCCTTGTACCACATGAAGAACATGCCATTGGTTTAGTTTAGCATGTTATTATCATATCAGATAAAGTATGTTTAAGAATTGTTGGTAATGATAGGAATAGTGGAGATTCTAGAAATATCCCTCTAACCGATTAGGAGTGGTTGGGGAAGTTGAGAGGAAAGTTTTCAAACATTCATATTCACTTATTGAATGCTTTGGAGACTATTTGTTTGACTATCCATGCATTACTAGTGACTGAGATTCATTAAAGGATAAAAAACCCTTCATTTTGGGTTATTCTGTGTGGATTCATCTGCTTTAGCTAGGAAGATCAAGAAGATGGGGCAGGAGGACATTGTGGTAGAAGTATTTAAAGAAGAAACAAGAAGCAATAGAAATTTTTTTAGGAGTTTGGAACAACATTTTAGAATCCATGAATGGTATGGGTAAGGTGACCTTCATTCTTGGCCGTGACTTCAATGAAACATTGGATATGGTTGATAAGAAGAAGGGTCACTTGTTGATAGTGTTCCTTGAGGGAAGGGGGATTGTGAAAGACTTGTTATCATTGTATTGTATATTTCCAATATGTTTGGATGTAGGGTAGACCAGGAGGATGAAGGATCACTCACTCATTGCATGGTAACCTAGTTTTGAAGGGTCACTAGTTGAGGGGATAGTCAAGGTCTGGATGTTGATATTAATTCATTGAGGTAAGGGGGATTGTAAAAGACTTGTTATCATTTTATTGTGTATTTCAAATATGTTTGGATGGAGGGCAGACCAGGAGAATGAAGGATCACTCACTGATTGCATGATAACCCAGTTTTGAAGGGTCACTAGTTGAGGGGATAGTCAAGGTCTGGATGTTGATAGTGTTCCTTGAGGGAAGGGTGATTTTGAAAGGCTTGTTATCATTGTAGTGTGTATTTCCAATATGTTTGGATGCAGGGTAGACCAGGAGAATGAATGATCACTCACTGATTGCATGATAACCTGGTTTTGAAGGATCACTGGAAGAGGGGGGAATGAAGGATCACTCATTGATTGCATGATAACTTGACCAAGCATTCTTTCCTTTAAGTTTTCACAATATCTCAAAATATGATCATTATTCTTTACTTTCTTCTATATGCTATTCTTTCTATGGTTTTGTTATCTAAGAAATATATCAAAAACATTGCAGATGTGCATATAAAAGTAAAATATTGTCCTTCAATTGTTCCACATTGAAGCATTTCCTCTTGGGAGTATTCTCTTCATTTGTACAATATCTATCAAAAATGGTTCCCATATTTCTTCAAGATCTATTTTAATCTTTATATTGCAATTTTGATTAGATTTGACTAATAGTTGATTTCATTGGTATTTTATAGCATATACTCCTAATGTAAAATGTGGAGAGAAAGAAAGAGACACACTAGGTATGAATTACATGATATACCCATCATCACTTAGCACTTAAATAATAAATTATGGACAGGGAACAACCCCCTAACTTCTGGATGTTTGTTTCATGTTGGCCTCTTATTATATGAAAAGGTAGGCCTATCTTAGGCTAACAACCATAATGTAGGGGCCATAAATTATGGATCCCAAAATAGTGCACACTTGTATTAAATTAGGTTCACTATACTACAAGGGAATGGAAACCATGCAATAGTGCCTCATGGGGATGGAAGCAACCCTTTACCAAGAAGATGATTGTGTCTACAATATTTACTAGAGGAAAAGAACATAATTTGGTTCCAGTAATTAATCCTAGAAGATAATGGCACCCACAAAACACTTGGAAAAGATAGCACTCACTATATCTTTTATCACTCTTTTAAAGCTGGGACAATAAATCTCAAAGATTGATCAATGAATTCTTGAACACAAAGAACCATTGATAGTTATGATTCATGAGTACAATAGACAACAACCAGTTGTTCCAATCATGGTGTCCAATAATTATGTTAGAAAAAGCATCTACAAATCCCTTACACAACCATAATAGATTCAAACCATGAACCGTAAGAACCTAACAATGGGAGTAAGAAAGATATAGCCTAAACAAATCTTGATCATATTCCACCCTATTGTAAGGCCCAAGAAGTAACTCTATCTTAAAGCTACACATTCCTCTAGAAGAAGCTCAAAGGCCAGGTAGCTGAAGCATAGAAATACTTGAATGAATATAGGAATAATTTGATGTACAATCATTTGCTAGCTTGGTTTGTGGATTTTCCACATAATATTTTCCCTTTAACCACATTTATAGTTTGAGAAAATTAGAAAAAATTATTTTAGATTTATATTATCCTTTTGAACTAGCACACTACCATCAAAATGCATAATCATTGGTCATATCAAGAAAATTCCTATTGATTAGTAGGATATCCTTATAAAAATTTGATGCATGGATTTCTTGTGAATTATCGACTGCTATGTATCCTACAACTATGAAAGGAATAGTGTTGGTATTAGGTTTCATTTATTATTGAATTCAATGGTTTCTAAGATGTGTTGAGGAGTTTGCTCCTTGTTTAATGTTAATTGTTCCTGCACAATCCACTCATAAAATAGTGAAATGCTATGTGGAAGGGATGGTTGATAGTGTTCCTTGGGGGAAGGGGTATTGTGAAAGACTTGTTATCATTGTATTGTGTATTTCCAATATGTTTGGATGCAGGGAAGACCAAGAGAATGAAGGATCACTCACTGATTGCATGATAACCTGGTTTTGAAGGGTCACTAGTTGAGGGGACAGTCAAGGTCTGGATGATTGGGCCATTGGAGGACCCTATTTCTTTGTATTAATTGCTATTCAAATTGGATGCATAGATTTCTTGTGAATTATCAGCTGCTATGTATCCTACAACTAGATCTGTAAATCTGCATATACTTCTCTAAGGTTGTAAGCCACTTAGGGATCAAAATAGAGAAACTACATAAAAATCATTCTTTGTCCTATTTCCTTTTAATAAAGTCTCAACTATCAATGATACAATACATTTGATGCCCTAAGCTATGAATACAAATGGCACCTAGCTAGAAGCTCACGGGCTTTCCATTTGATAACCATAGTCAACATTTCAAAAAAATGGATATCCTTGAGCACAAGCACCAATAACATCAAATAATGGAGTTAAAGCACAGGCTAGGGCACGACACCAGTAGAATACGGTCATTTCAGTGACAAAAATATACAATGGCATCATTAAAAACATATGCCAGTAATATCAACAAATGTGAATCCAAACATTTGAATATAGTGAATCGATATCCTTGAGCACAAGAACCAATAACATCAAATAATAGAGATATAGCACTGGCTAGGGCACGACACCAGTAGAATGCGGTCATGTCAAAGAGAAACTCCATCAACAATAAAATGAAATGCATTTGAATATGATGCCAGAGGCTTGAAAGATGAAGAAATCACATACCTTCTCTCACGCTCAGCTTTCACTCCTTTTCTCCCGCTCTCCAAACGAAATAAAAGTGATGAGGCTGTTTCACTTTTTAAAAAAATCTATACCCCGAATCTGTCAGAGTTTCGATGGTCAATTAAACACCCATCAGAATACCAACATCATCGGGGCCTATTACAAAAAAAACACCAAATTCATAAGAAAAAGTTACCCGTCAGAAACTTCTGTCAAAATTTGGCCCCAAATGTAGTAGTGCACCTATTCCTAGATATAGAAAATTTTATGGTAGATTTGAAGGTTACAATGATAGATCTAATATCTTTCATGGTAATTTTTATCATTGCAAAAAGTATGGCCATAATGCTAATGAGTACAGAGATAAATCAACAATCAAAGGTCATATAACTCCAACCGGTAGAGACCTAATCAACAAAGAAATCTATTGGATGTTACCTAGATTCTATTTTGTCACAATTATAGACACACAATAGTGAATTATAGGATGAGAACTTGTAGAGGCAATGCTAGACTGCAAGACAAATAGGTAGGGTGTGTTACTATTGTAGCAAGATTGGACATCTTTCTAGATATTATAGAGCTCAGTAAGAAAAACATTGAAGATCAATTGGTGAATATGCATGTTAATAATAAATACAAGAAGACTGTAGATGTAGAAGGGAAAAAGAAAAGATGAAGGAAACATGGACTAAGAAAGGTGAACTCAAATATTCTTAATTGACAGAGAGCTCCACAACATTAGGTAATGTGGAGAATTCATCATCAAACTAAGTCAAAGCTATTGGCTTAGGGAGAGAAAATCAAGTAAGATCTATAACCCATCACCTAAGTTGTGTGTGCGATAAGATTTATCAACATATTTAGATGCTTATTGATGATATGAAAGAATATGATGAAGAATCCTATACTACATATGATTCTGTGTGACCACATAATGTTTTATTTTGACTTAGTGACCTCTTTTGTTATAATTGTTGCAACCAGTTAAAGGTACTATTTGACCACTACATTTATTAATTTTAAATGAAACATTAAAAGGAAAAAGTGAATTTCATTTGTCACAATGCATTCTATGAGCTAAGAGAACTTAACAATGATTCTAGGGTGATTTGAAGTGATTATGGATTAATAGTTGTGATCTTGTGGTAGAATTGAGGTGGTGTTTAAGGAACCCTTATTGATGAACGAAGAGGTATTTATATATGTTTTGAAGGTTCTATATTGTGTTTTGTGAAGAAAATTATTATTCTCATTATGAACACTCCATTATTGGTTCATATTATTGAGGAATTGAGGCCATAATTTAAGTTGCATCCTATGAACATGGTAGAGAATGATCTCACACTTGATTTGTCTTGGGTACCCCATGGTGTTTTTTTGACTAAGGATATAAGATCATTTGTCCATTGTAAGATTGAGGATATTGGTTTGTATTTTATCTTCAATGCATATACCGAACTCTATAATGACTCAAGATTGAAGGATGAATACAAGCATTTGGAAGACAAGGGTTTTACTTATGTAGTTGACCTACCCATTGATTTTGAACCTGAGTAGATCAAATATGTGCCAAGTCATGTTCATGATTAGTTCTTATGGTTGGATGGGTTGCATAAGATTACCAAGGAGATTATTTATGTGGTGATAGGGTTGTGTGTGGCCAATGATGTACTTGTTCTAAGAATGATTCATGCTAATAAGGTCACTCATCTAAAAAAGATAAAACAAGATCAACATGCTATGATAATTAAAAATATTGTTAATATTAAGGTCAAGTTTTCATCTATGGTGATTGGTTACAAAGTATATCAATTGATTTGATTGAACAATATGCTCGATGGTGGTATTCATGCTACATATCAAATGGTGAAGGAGAATGCACAATATGCCCTATGTGAGGTTGTGAGAAGTCAATTATTTGTGAACATGGAGAGAATCAAGAAGGATAAGAAACAAACTTTAAAGTATGGTTTGTTGTTGGTATGTATATTCTTCCACTTGCAAAATCATTTCCCTAGTATCGTTAAGATTCAGTGGTTGACCAATAGACCTATAGTAGTATATATTAATGAATACATAAGGATGTTAGGAAATAACTTTAATAATACTATGTGGGGTTATTTCAAAGATTTCTAGCAAAGAATGGATGGGATAGAGAGGATCCCAACCAGTATTGTAGAGAATTACAAAGAAGATATATGTTTTATTGTGGATACCGATACATGTATGATGTAGGTGGTAAAACCAAAAAATTCATAGGCTCTACTAATGGGTTATGAGGTAGATGGTGATATAATATCACTCCATTTTTCTGTGTTACTATCTAAACTGATCAATGCTAGTACTCCTAGATTTGGTACTTATGAAGAAGCCTATCTAAAAATTCATTCATAGCTAATAGAACTTTTGATAGGGAGAAGAGTGAGGAAACAAGTTGATAATTTAGCCAAGAAGAGTGGTATTACAAAGGAAATTATGGATAAGATCAGGAAGAAGTTTTTGACTGAGGAGGCATGGTCCTCTACTGTTATTGTAGAAGTAGAAGAGGTAGAGGTTGTATATTCTATAATCAGTATGGAAACATGAAGAGAAACTAGGAGTTATGAAATGAAAAAGAAGGATCCTTCCCCTATTGCTAGAGAACATACTAAGAGAAAAATAAAATCAAAGCCTAAACCTATAGTGGTTAAGGAAAAGGAAAAGGAAAAAGAGAAGACACTTGTGATGAAAAAAAAATTAAAGAGAAAGAAGGGAATAACACATGGCTAAAAAGAGTCAAAAGGAATGAGTAAAAAGAAGGATACGACTGAGGAATAAGAACTTCAGACAAATTATGAAAAATATCAAGCCAAATTGAGGCATGTGGTAAAAGATCAAAGATTTTTGGCATGACAACTGAGGAATCAATTTAACCTAAAACGAGAAGAAATTATACTACTGATAGCATAGCTGAGAACATAATGGAATATGGAAGTGTGGGTGATTCCAACTGATGGTATAAAAACTATGATGATGAAGGTGAGAAAAAGATAGAAGATGCTATTGTATATAGTTTGCATAAGTTTTATAGAGGACCTAGTGAACTACATAAAATGGTACCTAAATAACTTTACAAGAAGATTGATGCTAGGTAAAGATATGATCTAAAATAAGATGGAGAAATGTTTGAATGAGAATTGATTCTACTTAAGCCTAAATTATCTATGGAAGAAGTGACTATCACAATTGAGACTATAAGATTAAAATTTAGAACAAGAAGAAGAGTATGCAAAATACTCATTGGTGAATCTCAAGAATTTCATGATGAGACTATTGATATCATGAAGAAGGAAGTGGAGAAAAAAGATGAATAGGTGGATTATACTCAAGAGGAGAAAAAAAACAAGAACTTACCATTGAAGAGGTAATAGTGGATGGTTTTGTCACTACTGAGCAAGTGATTGAATGAATTATTAGTGATATATCTTCTAATACTCCACAAGTTCCTACTATTGAAGTTAAAGATATACAAAGAAAGGAGGAAGTACAAAAGGATAAGACTGAAGAGGTGATGATAATTGGTGCAAATCATGTAGTGGGATAGACAGGTGATGTTATAAAGAAAGATGAAACTCATGAAGATGATGTTGCAACACATTTAGTAAAGAGGGAATTAGATATAGGTGGGAGTTCAAGTTACAAGATGAAGAGAAATACTATGGATATTCTTGAGGAAAAAATTGAAAATGAATTTAGTAATGAGGATTTTGAGATCATACAAGGACCTATTGAATTAATGAGAATATCAGAGATAATTAAGTTGAAAGATAAAAGGCACAAACTCAGAGTTGAAAATAAACAAGAACAAGTACTTCTATCAACTAGAGACATTCTTGCAGATCATGTACCTAAATTTGACTATGATCCTAATGCTACATCAATTGAGAAGATGGATACTCTGACAAGTGTTATCTTTGAGGAAGTTACTAGTTTGGAGGAAGCTACTATGAATAGAGAAAAGGTGAATTATGAAAAGAAGGGGACAGATAAGTTAATGGAGACTATTGCATTAGATAAAGATAAACTTATAGTTCATGTGAACTAGGTTAAGGAAACTTTGAAAGAGGTTGGTGAATTACTTGCTAAATTTTCTAATTTTTATTGTTTACGCAATATTTGGAGCTAAAGAGATCTATAGCTCGATAAGAGCTTTAAGTCTTTAATTGCTAGTTTTGATCCCATTTCACATTCAAATACCACTTATGGATCACAAGTAAAGGTTATTAATCAAAAGATGAAGAAATTACAAGTATAAAAAGATAAAAGGATCACTAATTTACTAGATTTACAAACTTATTTGATTCCTACATAATGAAACAAAATGTTAGAGATTCAGAGGTAACACTTGGGTTGCCAGACATGAGTACAGTTGAAATTATCCTAGAGTTAGCTTCTATATTAGATGGACAAATTCATATCATGGAGCACTTGCATAAGTCATGGGAGAGTTCTTTAGAGATATCCAAAGTAAATTTTATATATATTTATGAAAGGTTGTGATCGATAAGTTAATTTTTTTTAAGTTCATTTATACACATTTGTCATTGTTGTCAAAGGAGGAGTGATCGGTGTAGTGAAAATAATGTTAAGTGTCTAGTCTAGTGTTAAAAGGGGGAGTAGTGTATAACAATTTTCACCATGTATTTCCATAAATGCCAAAGGAGGAGATTGTTGGCATTATGATGGTTTTTTGTGTTAAGATAGAGTGTTTGATACTTAGGAGTTTTTCATTGATGAAAACTCTATTTAATTTGATGAATAGGTTACATATAATGATCGACTGGATGGAAAGGTAAAGAAAAATAAGCAAAGTGTTTTGATTGGTAAGAAGGAAGTTAGTAACATAAAGTATTTTGAGTGGTGATCAAGTTAGCGAGAACATTGGGTGGTGCAATTATTAATAGAGAATTATTTTGGTCAGTTAAGTTCAATTTCCTGACCACAATAGTTAACTCAATGTTTTAAGTACGTTGGTATATTGGTGATATGTATAATTTGAACATGTTGTGTTACTAATTGGTTCCTCATGATGAGATGATCGATATAGTTTTTTAATTTTCAGTGTTTGATAATAAATTTTTGTATCACATTTTGGGCCGACATGTTAGGTATGATTGGTGTTGATTTTCTTGAGTTTGGTCAATTATTTGGGTTAACTTGTGGAATGTTTTTCAATGCTTAACCAACTTAAGAATAGTAGTATAAAGGAAAGATAAATCATGTGATTTAGGGTTGAAGATCATGTTATTGGTGGTTTTGATTAGAGAAAGGGATAGAACATTGCATCGAGGCTCATATATTGAATTGGATGTGACATGAAAGAAATGCCATTCCTAGATCAGTCATTTGAGTTCGTTGATCAAGGATAACTCTTATAAGTCAGTAGGTTAAATCACTTAACATGTTGGACTTTAATAGGTCTCTTTGTATAAATCATTTAAAATGATGACTTATGAGAAGGAGTTCTAAATCCTCTAGTGAGGTAGATCCTAATAGTTTTGATTGTACTTATGACAAGGTACTAGTCACTCTTAACTGTGTGAGCCCCTAATAGGGTACTGTAAGCTCCTAATGTTAGAAGTCTTATTGGAAAAGTAAGATACAGAGAGGGGGGGTGAATCAGAATCTATTAATCTTTTACACTTTGAAACTAATTCAACATGTATATAATTGCATCATCTTAAAATGGAAGCACTTCCATGTTAAGAATTTTTAGCCCTCTAAGTAAGTGGTTTGGGGTCATATCAAACACCTTGAATGGGTATTTGAATTGGATCTATCTTTTTCCCTTGTTCTTCCCTAGTTTCCACTTCTTCCTAACATAATTCTGGCATCCTGAATTGTAAACCCAAGATTCTTGACCTCAAGGTCAATGTTGACCTCTTAGGTCAAGGTTGACCTTGAACCTGACCTAGGTCAAGGTTGACCTTGAACCTGGTCTAGATCAAGGTCAACCTTGACCTTGACCCTAGGGTCCGGGATCCTTGGGGTTAGGTTCTAATTTTAGGAATTCATCAAAATCATATATTTTCCCTCTTTGGGGCCACTATTTCTTGGGTTAAGTGTTGAATTCTCAAATTAATATTTGAGGTGGACCTTTCTTGAGCTTTATATAGGATTCCTAATTTATTATTGGAGATTAGCCTTTCTAATTTATTATTGGAGATTAGCCTTTCTCAAGTTTTATGCCTAATGCTCAAATTAACTTTGGGGTTAGCCTTACCTCAAATTTTGTGACAAGGCTCTTAAATAATTATTTTTATTTCTATATTAAGGTTGGTCCCCTTCTAGAGTTTTGTGTGAAGAATTTAATTTAATTTCCTCTCCATGGGCACCTCTCTAGAGTTTTGTGCCATGGGCCCTTAATTATTGTTTTCTATGTGGCCTCTCTAGAATTTTATGCCCTAGATCACTATAAAAGGGAGCCTTCCTCTCTCATTTTCTCCATCCATTATCAAGAGAAAGATCTCTCCATCAAGTTTTGGAATCAAGCATCCATCTTCAAGCATTCAAGCATTCAATTCATCAAGGAGATCCATTAGTAGCCATTGAAGGATTCAAGCTCTTTGGAGCCCTCTTGTTGAAGATTCATCCATTCAAGCCTCTTCCTAATCCAAGATCCATTCAAGATTGGTGTTGAAGATCTAAAGAAAATTGATTTGAGACATCCTAGATTCAATTATACATTCATTTGGAGCATCCATACTTGTGGATTCAAGGATTCAAATCCTCCACAAGGGTTTCAATATAAGCAAGTTGAATTGTTCCATTTACTTTGTTTATTCCAACAATTTCAATTCAATTTCAAGGTTAATTCCTAAATTGGGGTTTGCCTAAGGCAAACCCCTCCCCCAACAAAAAAAACCATTTTTCTTGCAAGTAAAGGTGTGGGATGATGAATTAAAGTGTAGATCTCGATACCCTTTTCGTGAAACTTTCCATCAGAGCTGTGCATGTCAAGGTCAACCTCTTAGGTCAAGGTTGACTTTTTGGGTCAAGGTCAACTTTGTCTACCTAGGTCAAGGTCGACCTTTCATCAGATCGCAAAAATATTTTTGGGTTTTGTAGATCTCGCAGTTTCAGTTCAATTGTAAGGAAAATCAATAGTTTGTAAGATTGTTTGACAGGGTTTTCAGCTGATTCTTTTTCGAAGGTAAGTATCTTTATTTCTTAATTTCAATATTAATTCATCTACATTTACTTTCCATATTAATATAATTTATATGTATGTGTAAAATATTGGTTTTGGGGTCTCCTTTATGTGAAAAGCATTGTTCTAGGACTACATCCATATTTTTTCATCTTACATTTTGGTGAACCCGTGTTACGACAACTCTTTATTTTTGGTGTTAGATCTCCCTTTGTATTATCTTGTGTGTTCACTTTCATCTTACATTTTGGTGAACCCGCGATAGACAACTCTTTCTTTTATGGTGTTAGATGTCCCTTTGTATCATCTTGTGTGTTCACCTTCATCTTACATTTTGGTGAGCCCGACAAGCTTACCTCCTATCTTTTGTGGAATTAGATGTCATATTGTGTTTGTTGTATTATCTTGTGTGTTCACCTTCATCTTACATTTTGGTGATCCCATTTACAAAAACTCTTTCTTTTTGGTGTTAGATTTGCATTTTGTGTTAGATCTTACAATACGAGTAGATTTCTTTTATGCTCTTGCATTTATATTTCAAAAATACAAAAAAATTGCAAAATTTCTTCAAAAATATAAAAACATTTACATTGCTTTGTGGAATTAGATGCCCTATTGTGTTTGATTTCCTTTTCATGTTTATAAATTTCATTTTAATGCATTTGGATATATCTAGATCTATTTGTTATCATGTTGCACAAGTTGTTTCAAATGTTTTCCAAAACTTTTGGGATTACACAACATCCTCCTCTTACCTTACCATTGCATGGAATTACACCTAGAAACACTTCATTTAGTGCATGTGATGTTTCTTTGTCCTCTTTTGAATTACCTTATAAGGATATATTAGAGGAAGAAGATGACCTTAATCTATATCTCCATCATATTTCTCTTTATGGAGATGAGTTGAGGATTGATGTTAATTATTCTCCTAATATATGTCCTTTCTATGAGCCTATTTTAGAATATAATTTACCTTCTTCCCCCTCTAGGGATCAAGATTTAGTGATAGGGATGATAATCCTCCTATTTGGGATGAGCCTTGGGATGGGGATGTTGATTTTTCTCTTCCTCATGAAACCATTGTGAATGATCCCTTGGATAAAGACATTGATTTATCCTCTCCTCGTGAAGAATATTTGATACAAGAGGGTGATTTATTAATGGATGACATATTCATACATGATGATAACTCTTTTTATAAAACACATTCCCCTTATGAGGAAATTTTAGTGAAAGAAGATGATATTATAGATGCTTTACCTCCATTTGGGCTTCCTTCTAGTGATGAGGCATTAGTGGAGAATGATATGAATTCCCTTATTTCTCTCTCTTTTAGTGATGATATTATGGAGAATCAATATCTTACCTCATCTCCTCCTAGGATGTCTTCTTTTCTTCCCTCTTGTGAATATGTTTGTAGTGTTGAGACAACTAACATGGTTTATCCAAAACCCTTGTTGACTGTCAAAGGTTGTCCTTGCATTACTATCAAAGGTAAACCTATGGATTCTTTAGAGTCCTTCAGTAACCAAGATTCTATAGCTCACACATATCATACAAGGAATAACCTTCAACCTAATCTGGTGCTTTCTACTTCTTTACCACCTTCTCAACCCATTCTTCCTCCTCCACCCCGTCTTCCTAGCAAGGAGTATGATTTGATAACCCAATTGTAAAATACCCCTACCAAGATTTCTTTATGGGAGCTTCTTCAAACTTCACCTACTTACTATGAAGCCTTGCGAAAAGCTCTTGAAACTCTTCCCACTCCACCTCCTAATCAAGAGAACATCAATAACTTTTTACAATGCATGCATGCTACCCTAGGTCCTCCTAACATTGTATTTAATCAAAAGGATTTACCATCTAAAGAAGTTCAGAATCAATATGATGATCTTATGGTTGTTGTTACTATCAATAAAAGTATCATTCATAGGACCTTGATTAATATTGGATCTGGACTTAATGTTTGTAGCATGGACATGCTCAAAGAAATTAAAGCCAATCTTTCAACTATTCAACCTGAAAATGTTCCTATAGATGGCTTTGATAACATTGCTAAAAACACCTTAGGAATCATTACCTTACCTATCAAAGTAGGTTCGGTCATCTTGAATACACCTATTCATGTTATGCCTGGACCTCTCAATTATAACCTTCTTTTGGGTAGACCCTAGTTGCATGAAATGCATGCTATCCCTTCCACCCTTCACCGTAAAGTCAAGTTTATATATAGAAAAGTGATGTATACACTTTATGTAGATGATGCGCCTAATCCTTGTTTGAATATTCAAACCCACACTACTCCTATTACTAATAGTAATCCTTCTTCCTCTAATAATCTTCTTGGCGATGATTGGGGAACCTTGGATTTTAATCCTACCTTTATGGGAGAGTATAAGGTTTCTGATCTTGATTTTATGAAGCAACAAAGAGAGTTTGAACAATGAGTTTTTACTTCTACTTCTAAATCCATTCGCAATAAATTTCTCACTGCTTCTACCCATAAAGAATCTATCAAACCTACTAATGATGACATAGTGACTACTAAAGTTTCATTGACTCCTTCTGATATGGCTTCTTGTTATGATCCTGGTTATCATTTCCTAGTTAAACAAGGATTTAATGGTCAAGGATGTGGTAAGCACAAACATGGAATTCAAATGCCCTTACAAAGTGGGGGGCATGAGCATTCTTATGGATTGGGATTTAATCCTCAACAATAAATCAATGTTAACAACATTGATAATAAAACTTCAAAACATGACAAACCTATGAAGGAATTTGACAAGAAGTTCTTTTTCCTAAACTCCTTTGTGTTAAGATGATAACTAGACCTAAACACAAAAAGAAACATAGTCCACACTTGAAAACTTTTCCTTTTTGTTTTTATCATAGATTTCATGATCACTCTACTAATGAATGTCAAGATTTACATTATAAGATTAGGTAGCTCATTGATAGTAAGGTTATTTATATATCATGCGGCAATGCGTTGTATTTCAATCCTATTTTCTATAAATAACAATTATGTTCCTATTATGGAGATCCACATTATGTAAGCAATGCTAGCCTAATCCTTGAGGGCTCGTTGTCTTGTATAGTGTTGTGAGCCATATAATAGGCCCCCTTCCATCCTTGTTCCTACACTTGGGGGTTAAGGATGCCATCTCTTTCTTTTCTATCTTTCCAGGATCCACTGTTCCCTTGGTTAAGTAGTATCTATCTATTATGTGATATCCAATCATACATGAAAATTTTGGTTTTCATTAAGGATCTATTTCCTTGATCATAACCTAATTTATTGTTTGACATGGGGTTTCCATGGTTGATAAATCACTCACCTTGGAAGCTAAATAGTGTGATATTCCTCACAAGGGTTACTTTTTCTCTTCTTGCATGATATCTCTTTGCATTCATCCCTTCCATGGCCTCATAGGAGCTATGACCTTCTTGACTTGGACTGGGTGTTGTCTATGGATATTGTCTTGATGTTGAAGAAGGCTTTATCCTTGTTATTTTCTTTCCTTAACATGTCAAAATAGTATGTTTTTTCCATCTTAAGGAGGGGGGCATATATACAACCTCTTGCATTCTATATTATATATTTTTGTTCTAACCTTTTGTTTTGTAGCATGCTAAATCCTTGGAAGGTAATGCACATAAGTTGCTAAATCTTGAAGAGATACACATTTTACAAAGGTATTCTATGGTGATACGATGATATGGATCCATGGGTACTTTATAAAAGACATTACAAGATGCACTCCATACATGCACAAATTCACCAGAAGGTAGATAAATTTATGGGGTGACTATCCAGTGTTTTCTTGGTGGGCCATCCTATCCTTTTTGCGGTTCATAGTGAGATACACACATCTTACTGGGCAAGCTAGTCACTCCTCTCTCCCCTTTTCTCTCTTTTTCTAGTGATGTCTCTCTTATTGTTCTCCCTGGGGGCTTGAGGATTCCTTTGTGCCTTTGATTTCAATAAGATTATCTTTTTCTTTGTGATCTCCTTTACCAAAAGTTTGCATTGAGTCCATACTCTTGCTAAAGTGGGGGCTTAATGTATCATCTTAAAATGGAAGCACTTCCATGTTAAGAATGTTTATCCCTTCGAGTAAGTGGTTTGGGGTCATGTCAAATGCCTTGAATGGGTATTTGACTTGGATCTAGCTTTTTCCCCTATTCTGCCCTATTTTCCACTTCTTCCCAACATAATTTTGGCTTCCTGAATTGTAAACCTAAGATTCTTGACCTCAGGGTCAAGGTCAACCTCTTAGGTCAAGGTCAAGCTTGACCCTAACAAAGGTCAAGGTCAACCTTGACCTTGAAAAAGGTCAAGGTCAACCTTGACCTTAACCCTAGGGTCTAGGATCCTCAGGGTTAGGTTCTGATTTTAGGGTTTCATCAAAATTATATCTTGTCCCTCTTCGGGGCCACTATTTTCTCAAGTTATGTGTCGAATTCTCAAAATAATATTTTAGGTGGACCTTTCTCAAGATTTGTATAGGATTCCTATTTTATTATTGGAGATTACACTTTCTTGAGTTTTGTGCCTAATGCTCAAATTAACTTTGGGGTTATCCTTACCTTAAATTTTATGACAAGGCTCTTAAATAATTATTTTTATTTCCATATTAAGGGTGTTCCCCTTCTAGAGTTTTGTGCCAAGACTTTAATTTAATTTCCTCTCCATGGGAACCTCTCTAGAGTTTTGTGCCATGGGCCCTTAATTATTTTTTTCTATGTGGCCTCTCTAGAAGTTTGTGCCCTAGATCACTATAAAAGGGAGCATTCCTCTCTCATTTTCTCCATCCATTATCAAGAGCAAGATCTCTCCATCAAGTTTTGGAATCAAGCATCCATCTTCAAGAATTCAAGCCTTCAAGCATTCAATTCATCAAGGAGATCCATTAGTAGCCATTGAAGGATTCAAGCTCTATGGAGCCCTCTTATTGAAGATTCATCCATTCAAGCCTCTTCCTAATCAAATTGTTGGAAACTGTAATGGAAGAAATTATTGTATTGTCATTGATGTCAAACCTTAACTAGTAAGACTATTGCTATTTTAAAAAGTAGTATATCTATTTGAGTGATGCTAAGGGGATAGGCAAGGTTGGTAACAACAACACCTAAGGAAAGGTTGAGTTTTCTTGATACTTCAATGAGTACTTGATTATGTGGCATAATGATAAGACAATGTATTGTTTATCTAAGTAAGAATGAAGACTAAACTAGTAGGCTTAACTGAGAAAAAGTGAAGAAATCTAGTTTAAGCCGAGTGTTGTTTGTGTCGACCAAGCTAGTATATGCCGAGTAAAATCAATGTTGACTGAACACCAGTTAATTGCCGAGGAAGATAGTGTTAGCCAAGGAAATAGTTTATGTGGTGATCGAGCTTTCCAAAGAAGAATAAGAAGTTGAATGTATTGATAGAGCATCGGTATTTTGCATTTAAGGAAGAATTCAGATTTCCAGCCGTCATCGTTGAATTTTTGGATTATGTAAAATGTGTTGACTTTATTTATTGATTGAATGAAAGCATTTAATGCACTATAAAATGTTTTATTGTAAATATTTAAGAGATTTGAGATATTTCTAGAAGGATAGCCAAAGAACATAATGTAGGATGGATTCAATGAATCTAATGTAACCATAAGATCTACGAAGGAGATTAAGTGGCAAAAGATGTATTAACCTAATAGAGATAGTATTAAGGAAAGCTAAGTGAGAGGTTGTTGTAAGGAGTGGATGCTGGAAGTATTGTTGATGTTATTGATGTTGGAATTAGGAGAGATAGGTACTAAGAGGGGAGGGGTGAATCAGTTCCTTCAAAACTTTACTTGTAAAACCTTTCAGATCCAAAATTGTAAACAGTGATAACCGACCAATATAACTTGAATCTAATTGCATGAATCATTTATCTACTTAACATAAGTAAATAAAAAACATGAAATCCATAACACAATCACATGACACAAGTATTTTGGTAATGTAGAAACCCTTGTAAGAAGGTAAAAACTACAGTGGGGATGACACCCACAAATTCTTCACTACTGCAGATAGAAAAGGTTTGCCTGTTAGGGCTACAAGTTTTGATCACTTATGATGATCTCACCTTGTTAGGAGTGACATGTTAGATTAGATAGATCTACCTAGTTATAGGATTTTAGTAACACTACTAAAGTGTGCACTCGGTTAAGAGATCTACATAAGACTGTTAAGTCTACTCTATTAAGAGATTTATCCAAAAACTCTATTACAATTGTCAGAAAGCAATAGGTATTTATCTACTTGTTTGACACTCAATTGTCTATTATAGATCTATAAGCTCTGATAAAAATATCACCTTACTTGTGATGAATCTCTACTTTGAACTACTTGGTAGCCTCTACTAATTCTGTTCAAATTGAATTCTGCTGTGCTCAATTCTATTATGTTAAATTGATAGACTTGAAGATAGGAAAAATGCTTGAAGTGCTCCATGATTCATATATCAGCTCTATTCAAAATGATGCGAACACATAAATATATAGTGTTCTATTTTTGCCACTTTAACACAATTAGGTTACACACTATAATCATAACCCTAAGATCTACAGTGTACAATGATTACCTAGATCATCTATTACAAAAGATATACATTGTATTTAATGAATATCATTACATTAAATGTTCCTCAATCTTGGTAAAATGTTTTACAAACCATCGTAACCATTTGCATAGAAGAATGTGCTATTCTTGATTACTATGTCATTTCCTATGATCCTCGGTAAACAATGTGTAAACTGATCGGTGTATAATACAATGCTTGGTGTTACTGTCTGTCAATGTCAGTGTCTACTGGTACTTGGTAAACTATCTGCTGCTCGGTATGTAGGCTTTACCGACTAGTCTGTTCTGCTTTATGTTACCGATTAGCTCATTGTAAGTGACTGACCAGTATCTATACATACCTTTGGTACTAATGACAACCTTAGAAGGCTCAATAGAGATAAAAATCTCCCCCTTTGGCACTAGTATCAAAACTCAAATGTATAAAGACAAAAATCTCTATGTGACTTATATCTCTTTATATCTCCACCATATACATATACAAAAAAAAATTTTTAAGTACTAAGTACTACCCCTCAGTGCATGCTCCTAGTAATATAGTATACATAGCATCCATGTACATAATATTTGGCATAATAACATCTGATACATTGTTTTCCCCCTTTTTGATAGTAATGCCAAATACAAAATTGAGGTAGTATACTCACATTTTATCAAAAATTGACTGATGGGTTTTCTTCAGTGACTCCAAGAGGTTTTCCCATTCCTATTTCAAGTTGGTGAGAGCAATGTGCTTAAGACCGACTTGTGCATGCATGTCAAAGATGTTTTCTAACACCAACATTTTAGTATGGAATGAGTTCAATCTACAACTTAGTAACCTGATTTGTTAGGTGCACTTCTTGTTTCTTCAAATTTGCTATCAACCGCTAGAGTTCTTGAACTCAGTGAATATGCTTTAGGAAAGCATGTGGCTCGGTGATAGCTGCATTGGTACTCAACTATATTTCATATTCTAAACCTTTGATCTTTTCATTGACTTCAATAGTGAAGATGTCTAGAGTACATAGCTTCAATAAGTATTGACAAATTGTCTGGGTAATGGATTTTGTTTTAGTAATTACCTCAGATAATTTGACCTTAAGTAATGCCACTTCTTGGCTGATTTTATCTGCTAATTTGTGTTGTATTCTAGATTTGTCCCTTTCTTCAATTCTTTTATCTGCATCGATGTTCGGGGTGTTGATCTTCTTAGCAAGTGTAGCAAGTTGATCTATAATGGGCGTATCCTCATCAATGTGTATCTTAGGCACTACCTTTTGGAGGATATCATGCACATCATTTAGTACTTTTTTTCTTTTGTGCTCTTGCTTTAGCTTTTCTTGCACTGCCTTTCTTGAACATAATTCCCCATATTTACTCATTTCCTCGGGGCTTAAGGTCCTCAGGTCACACTCAGGTAAAATGATCACTTCATCTAGGGTGACCAACCCTTTTCCTTTCTTCTTCTTCTTCTGTGCTAGGGGTGATTTCTTCTCAATGATAGCAATGGATCTATCTCTAGTCTTCAGGGTGTCCTTCCCTATTTGCACTTGTTCTTCCTTCTTCTGCTCCTTGGTAGTGGTGGTCTCAGTTGTTTTAGTAGGAGTCTTGGTTGCAGTGTTCGGTGGAATCACCTTAGTTGCCTGTGGTTCTTGTGTGCCCTTTGCTTTATTAGTTTCCTTTGGTTCAGTGGAAGGTGCCTCTATATGTGTAGGCTCATCTGTCTCTCCAGGTTTTCCTATGTGTTGATCTCTAGTTGTATCTTTGTTTTGGTCAAGATCTGAGCCATTGGGTTGAACTTGGGAAAGAATTTCTACTGCTTCGGAAAGTACAAGAAGTTCACCTAGTAGTGATGTAAATAGACTGGTAGTGTCTTGTGCTTCATCTTTGTTTGGTGCAATATTTACATCTTCATCATCTTGGTCATCAGGATCACCATGTGTGATGTCTACAATGAGTACATCATCATTGGTTTTCTTTTCCAATTGGATTTCAACTTTGTCTGGTGCATCCTGTGAAACTTTTATTTCTTCCTTGTCCTCGGTTATATCAATTTCCTCAGTAATTGATATACCAGTACTCTTTGACTTCTTTTCTAGTCCTTCATCAATGTAAATGCCTTTACCTTTAGAATTTTGTCTCTTCTTAGACAGGTTCAAAAATGCTTGTTGCTCAACTTTTTCTTCAACTTTTAGAATTGATGTTCATATAGAATCTGTAGTGACATCCATATCTGCTACATTGTCATCCATGATCATTAAGGCTCTATTATTGATCATAAATTTTTCTTGGTACTTGGTCAAGTATTCACTGACTTGCCCAAAGCTTAAGTATGTAGCTGCTAGAACTAGAGAGTGTTCTCTCTTCCTCTTCTTGGTATCTAATGCAACAACCCATTTCTCAGTAATTATATCATCCAATTTCTTTGATAAGGAACATGAAAACTCCATTGGCACTTTCTTAAACTTTATCATCATTTGGATGATAGTCTCTTCAATTTTAGTTTGATCTTCTTTTGACATTTTGTCAAATCTATCTAGCAAAGGATCAATGAGGTCTCCATGTTCAATTATGTCCTCAATGACTTCATCTATTGTTTTGGCCTTGCTACTAACCACTTTGAATTGATTTATATCATCCTCTATCTCTGTATCCTCTAAATCTTCCTTATTTCTTATTTATTTCCTCTTTTGCTTCGGTGCCTCAGCTACTATCTTGTTCTTTCTCTTAATGTATTTCTTTGTCGGTGTAGCTACTCTTCTTTTTGTTACCTTTACTACTTTTTCTTTCTTGGTAGGTGGTGCCGCAGTTGATGAATGTGTCTTCATACCTTTATGTATCAGTGACTGCATTTTTGTAGGAATTTCAGGTAGAGGAACCTATGTAGGATCTACTTCTTTGTCAGACTCGGTCTCCTCACTATCATATGGTTTGTCAGCTAATTGTAGCTAACCTTCAGTTTCCTATTCAATTAGTATTCCTTCAGATTTTTTTGACTTATCTCCATATTTAGTAGTGAGATCCTTCTTCATTCTCTTTAGCTTCTTCATATACTCCGAACCTAGTGGCTATGGGATCCTTCTATACTAAAAATAGTGCATTGATAGATTTTAGTGCAAGATTGTGATTTATCTCATATCCCATTGGTGCCAACCATTTTATCCTAGGCTCAACTACTTTTATCATGGTATAATTGGTGTTGACCAAAAAACATATATCATCTTCAAATTTCTGAACTAATTCCCTTAGAATTTTGCTTCTCTTTTTCATTTTAGATTGAAATTAAGTGAAGTAAGCATTAAACTCTACATTCAACTTATCTCCTAACTTGTTCATCATTTCACCATCTATTTTTTTATTGGCACATCTAGTATCCAATTTACTTTACTGGTGCCAGGCATAAACTTTTGTAAATAGAAGAATATGCATGCAAGCAGAGATCTGTACTTACATGTGTTAGATTTATTTTTCCTTATAGTCTTCATATTCTCTTGGATTTGATGTAAAATTACCTCAGAAAAATCAACTTGGTGAACTTTCACTACAATTTTGTGCACCATGTCTACTACACTGTAGGGTACGCTATTGAGTCTGCTCGATTGAAATAGCTTATACCCGATCACATGTGCTACAAATTTTACTATTAGGTCCTTATTGTTGAAATATTTAATGCCTAGCCATCTCATTGTGCTCCAGTGTACTTCTCAACATTCGGTCATGAATAACTTTGGAAAGCCTTAGCTTTGTCAGTTGTAGGGAGCCCAGTAACCCTACTGATTATCTTCTTGTTGACCTCAATCGGTTTATCCAGCCAGAACTTTTCATCATGATATCTTCTCAGAATGATTCTAATCCAATCCAATTTGAATGATTGTGGCAAGTACGTAAAATATGATAAAACTGATTCCTCAATCTTCTTGTAGTCTGATTTCATGTTTCCATCAGGGCCACAAAGTGGTTGATATGCTGCTATAGTTTCAAAGTCCCCAACTTCTCCGATTTTGCAATGAATATAAGACCTTATGTCTTCTATCAGTAAAACCCTTTCTGGTATGCTAAAAAATGCACCCATCGAATCTATCTATGCTGTGACCTTAGGATGTGGTTTAAACTTCAATTCAATGAAATTTTCCCTAATGATTAGGTTAACTTCCTCTTCAACACTTTGAGTTTTTCTTGCAGATGATGTCAATGCCATAAATTGAATCTAGGGTTTCGGCAAGCAACAGAGTAGGAAGTGCTTTATCACAAATGAACTTACTTGGTATCATGAAGAGTGATGTTAGTTTGATCTAGCATAGCCTTGAATCCTTCAGAAAATCCTTTAGCTTGAACTCTGCTTCTTTGAATTCTCCACTCTTCAAAATCACATTGTAGAAATGAACTATGTTCCCATGTATTTATAAACTTTCAATGTTCCCGCTCAAACTTTTATGTAATAAATGCTCCATCTAACTTTTGGTACAACATAGCTGTTAGCTCGGTGAGTACTAAAAATTTCATCCGCTCGATTAACATAGATTTTCTTCATTAGTTGAAACATATGCTTGGTTAACCTTAGATAGTGATTACCAACTGTATAACATTGTTTTCTCATGACAACTAAACCATAGTGCATATTTATTCATACTGATTTGGTATAAAAACATTATGCATAAGGAACTATATGAAAAATGTGATCCTTGAAATATTAGTCCCATACATACCTATTTCACTTTAAGTAGAGGTACCGATGTCACCCAATCCAGTGGATGAGGTTTCACCGACAAAATTACTTGACTCCACATTCTCATTAGATGCCTTCTTCCACATAGTGTTCCTTAACTTTGTGATATCAGCAATAGTATATCTACTTTTAAATATATGGTTCTCATTTGGTGCTCAATCTTTGTAGTTCTTACTTAAATGACCAACCTTATGGTAGTGTATACAAGCCATCCCAAAGTTTGTCTAGTTTCTTGATTGTCCAATCGGACTCTTTCTATAATAGTTTTCTACAATGTGTCCATATCTACCACATACAACATAGTTAGTCCATGTATTATAATCCAAAACATAAGATTTACCTTGTCTCTTCAGTTGATATGGTCTGCGTTGTGGTTTCTCCTTAGGTGTCTAGACTTGCTTCATTTTTGCCTTGCAGTCTTGTGCAGTGTGTCTAGGCTTGTTACAAGTATAGCATATTTTCTCCATAGTAGTATTATTAGCAAGATCATTTTTCTTAGCTCTACATTCATAAGCAGGATGTCCAAACTTTCGATAGTAATAACAATATCCATTAAACTTAGGAGTGATAGGAGGTTTACCTTGTGCTTTGCTTCTGCACACATTAGATGTATGTCTAGGTTTGCCAAAATGATAACATGTCAACACTTTAGGTTTCTTATTTTGATTGATGTTGACTTGTTCAACTTGTTGTGATGTTTCTCCTTCATTGGTGTAGCCTATACCGGCTTTGCTCCCAAATCTTCTTTGGTTAGTTAAAAAGTCATCAATCTTCTTGGAATTGTCCTCGGTGAGTTTCTTCATTTCATTTTGCTACTATTGATTTTTCACTTCATTTCTTAGCTTCTCATTTTCTTCTCTAAGTCTTGAAACATCTTCTAGTTTTCTTAACAATTCTACATTCACTCGATTTACTTCTTTATTCACAGTCATCACTTGATTAGTTACTTGGAAATGTTGGTCAGTGAGTCTTTGTATCTCACTTTCTTTAATTTGAAGTTGTTCACTCATCTATCTTCATTCATCGATTGCTATATTTCTTTCTTGCTCGACTTGATTTTCTTTGTTCATTATTTCTATCATTCTTACCATCTGAGATTCTTGACTGATTTGTAGTGCTTTCACTTGATCAGATAAATATTGATTCTTTTTAGATAGATCAATGATTATACTTTCAGATCCATCACAGATGCTTCCAGAACTAGATCCAGTGTTCTTGAATATGTCATCAATAGGTTCTTCATGATAACCAATCTCATTCTATAGTCTTGCTAGTTTCTTCCTTTCATCCACTAATTTCTTTAGTCCTTCCTTGGCTTGCTTATACTATTCCACAAACATTTGCATTTGTATCTTCTGATTCTCAATAGTCTTTTCAAGCTTGTATCTCTCCATGACTTAGATCTTTACCCTTCAGTGGTTAAACTATTCAATAAGAGAACTAGGCTCTAATACCAATTGTTGGAATTAGGAGAGATAGGTACTGAGAGGGGAGGGGTGAATCAGTGCCTTCAAAACTTTACTTGTAAAACCTTTCAAATCCAAAAATGTAAACAGTGATAACCAACCAATATAACTTGAATCTAATTGCATGAATCATTTATCTACTTAGCATAAGTAAATAAACAACATGAAATCCATAACATAATCACATGACACAAGTATTTTGGTAATGCAGAAACCCTTGTAAGAAGGTAAAAACTATGCTGGGGATGACACCCACAAATTCCTCACTATTGCAAATAGAAAAGGTTTTCCTATTAGGGCTACAAGTTTTGATCACTTCTGATGATCTCACCCTATTAGGAGTAACATGTTAGATCAGCTAGATCTACCTAGTTATAGGATTTTAGCAACACTATTGAAGTGTGTACTTGGTTAAGAGATTTACATAAGACTGTTAAGTCTACTCTATTAAGAGATTTATCCAAAAACTCTATTACAATTGTCAGAAAGCAATAGGTATTTATCTGCTTGTTTGACACTCAATTGTCTATTAAAAATCTATAAGCTCTGATAAAAATATCACCTTACTTGTGATGAATCTCTACTCTGAACTACTCGGTAGGCTCTACTAATTCTGCTCAAACTAAATTTTACTGTGCTCGGTTCTGTTCTATTAAACTGATAGACTTGAAGATAGGAAAAATGCTTCAAGTGCTCTGTGATTCATTTATCAACTCTCTTCAAAATGATGTGAACACATAAATATATAGTGCTCTATTTTTGCCACTTTAACACAATTAGGTTACACACTATAATCATAACCCTAAGATCTACGGTGTACAATGATAACCTAGATCATCTATTACAAAATATATACATTGTATTTAATGAATATCATTACATTAAATGTTCCTCGATCTTGGTAAAACACTTTACAAACCATTGTAACTATTTGCATAGAAGAATGTGCCATTCCTGATTACTATGCTATTTCCTATGATCCTTGGTAAACACTGTGTAAATTGATTGGTGTATATTGTGATGCTTAGTGTTTAATGTCTATCAGTGTCAGTGTCTGCTAGTACTCGGTAAACTATCTACTACTTGATGTATAGGCTTTACTGACTAGTCTGTTCTACTTTATGTTACCGATTAGCTCATTGTAAGTGATTGAACGATATCTAGACATACCTTTGGTACTAATAAAAACCTTAGAAGGCTCAATAGAGATAATAATTGACTATCTAAGCAGAGAAGGCTGAAGAAGAAGAGTTGTGATTACTTGAAGAGGGTTCCGAGCAGATTAGTGATGGAGATGGAAAAGGTTCACAGTCAATAAGTTAGCATGTGTATAGAATTGGATTTGATATTTGCAAAGTGAGTTGTATTTTTTCAAATCAATATTACTGCTACTTTCAAACCATTGTAATAGTCAAAATCCTTTTAACAGAGGTTGATCTAACAGTCATAGGTATAAATCCTTTGAACAAGGTTGCATTCTAATGGAGTGTATGTAAGTCCTATAACAAGGCACACTTTGAATAGAGTGGTTTAAATCCTTTAACTAAGTCGCACCTCAGAGTGTGTTTGTAACCTTTGACAGGGTTGGCTTTTCACTGAGCTCACTTCAGAAGAGTGAACATAATAGTAACATGTTACAAAGTGGTTTTTCCCTAATTGGGTTTTTTATTATAAATCTTAGTGTTGATCCTTGTGTGAATTTTTTGGTTTGAATATTTCTATGTTTTACAAGTTAGATGCTATTGGATAAGTGGATTGCACTGTTACATGTTTCTGTTATGAAATCAGTAATGACTGAGTAGGTGTTGGTTATTAGATCTGATTTGTTGAAGAGTTTAAAGTTTATTTTTATACATCTAGACCTAAGAAAAAATGATTCATCCCCCCTCTTTATTGTTCTAAATAATATTAACAATTGGTATCAGAGCTGTTGGTGCTTATAGAGAACAAGTTTGAAGGTACTTGGAGCAAATGATCAAGATGCATAAGGAGGTACCAAAGCTAAATAAGGAAAACTTTCTTGCATGGCAAAGCTTGATGAAGCTGCATCTGGCCAGTATTGGTGATTCTACAAAGTATTACATTGAGTATAACTATGTCACACCTGCTATACCTCTGACTGCTGAGGAAATGAAAGCTAAACAAGAGAAAAACCAAGCAATATTGGAGACTACGTCTGCCCTAAATTATCTAGAATTTGAAGACATCAAAGACTGTAGTACCACAAAGAAAATGTGGGACACCCTTGCAAACATTTATGTCAGTAATGTAAATGTGTTGAGAGAAAAAGCCGAGATCCTAAGAGGTAAATTTGATGAAATGAGAATGAAAGAAGGTGAGAATATTGCACAATATTGTGGTAGAATAAAAGTTGTAAATGCTATTAGAGGAGCAAATGGAACTATTGAGGATGAAAATGTAATAGGAAAAGTATTAAGAACTCTGTGTCTTATCTATGCAATCAAAATATCTACAATACAAGAATCTAGATGTAACTCTCCTAATGCTCTTACTTTAGAAAGTTTGGTTGGTAAGCTTACTGCTTTTGAACTTTCTAACTATGATAACTTCACTATTGGTAGTATTGAATCTTCTTTTAAGTAAAAAATGGTTCTGAATAAGTTGAAGGAAAAAGAAAGATGTATCAGTGAAAGTGAAAGTGAAAGTTATAGTGACAATAGCACATCTAATGAAGAACTTGAGGATCTAGAAGCTCTTATAGCTAGAAGACTGAAAAGGGGAAAAGGAAGGTACAAAGGTAAACTCCCTATTATATGTTTTTCATGTAATAAAGTTAGTCATATAGCTACTAGATGTCTTGACAGGGATAATAAGGATGAAGAAAGAGACAACAAGCATAAAGACAAAAGAGAAGATAGAGGTTACCGAAGATACAAGGACTACAAAGGGAAAGGTAAGAAATCCTACTACATTGCCGAAGAAGAGACTGACAATGATAGTGATGATTTTGAAATTGAAGTTGTCTATGTTGCAATGAAAGATGAATTTGATGATGATGAGAAAACTGCATTGATATCTTATGTGAACAAAAATGATAAATGAATTATTGAAAGTGGTTGTTCACATCATATGACTAGAGATAAGAGTAATTTTGATACCTTAAATCATTATAAAGGCAGGAGTGTGAAATTTGGTAATGATGCACCGTGAACTATTAGAGAAAAAGGATTGATTAAGCTAACTGATAAGATCACTTGTGAAAATGCTTATTGGGTTGAGGATCTTAACTATAATTTGTTGAGTGTTGCACAACTTAATAGCACTAGCTACCGAGTGGAATTTCATCACAAGACGGCCAAAATATTTGATGCCACTAGTGAATTGATTGGAAGTGGAGAACATACAAGAGGTAATTTGTTCTATCTAGACCTATATGAAGAAACATGTATGATTGCACAACTTGATGATATTTGGTTATGGTACAAGTGGCTATGTCATGTTAACTTTGATAATCTGGTAGAAATTAGCAAGAAAAAGAAAGTGAGAGGTCTACCTAGATTGAAGAAACCTGAGAATGTAATGTTCAAAGAATGTTAGTTGGGTAAGATGAAAAAGTCTAGTTTCAAGAACAAAACCTTTACTTCTAAAAATATCTTAGATTTGGTTCATACTAACCTTTGTGGACTGATGTGTGTACAAAGCTATTATGGTGCTAGATATTTTATCTTGTTTGTTGATGATTATACTAGAATGATGCATGTAATGTTCTTAAAGGAAAAATCTGATGCTTTTCAATTTTTTAAGTGGTATGTGGTGAAGGTTGAAAAAGAGACAGGTAAGAATCTGAAGTGTCTGAGATCTAACCAAGGTGGATAATTTACATCAAATGAATTTAATCTATTTTGCAATGATAGAGGGATCAAAAGATAGATGTCTGCACCTAGAACTCCTCCATAGAATGATATAGCAGAGAGAAGGAATAGATCTATCTTGGGCTGTGCAAGGACATTAATGATTGAAAATAATTTTGCACAAAAGTATTAGAAAGAAGTTGTGAGTGCAACTATTTATACTCTTAACCGAGTACAGATCAAAAAAGGTACAAATCTGACACATTATGAACTATGGAATGGGTATGCACTAAATGTAAATTACTTTAGAATTTTTGAAAGTATGTGCTACATATTAAGGATAGTAGAAATGGAAAATTTGATGCTAAAAGTGATGAGGGTATATTCCTAGGCTATTCCACAAAAAGTAAGACTTATAAGTGTTTGAATTCTAACATTAACAAAATTGTGGAAATTGTGAATGTCAAAGTTGATGAGTATGCAGAGAAAAATGAAGCTGACAGTAACAAAAAACTAGAAGATTACAAATCTTTTGTGTATATAGAGGAAGAAGAGGCAAGTGATAGACTTGCACCTGATGCCGAGTCTTGGGTAAGCAATGTCCAGCATTAGGATAATAATGCTGAGAGAGAAGAAGAATGTGCTGAGCGATAGGAAGAAGCTACCAAGTATTAGGAAGAGGTTTCCAAGCATTCAGAAGCTGAATTTGACAATCTTGTTGGGGAACCTGATGAATAGAATGATAGAAGAGAAGAACCTATTCTAGCACAATATGTAAGAAGACATCACAAGCTTGAATAGATTATTGGAGATAAAATACTGGAATTCAGACTAGAAGCAAGACAAGAGATCCAACATGTTTACTATGTGAATATGAGCCTAAGACAACAAAGGAGGCATTAGAAAATGAAGACTAGATAGAAGCAATGAATGAAGAGATAGATTGGATAAAGAAGAATGATACTTGGACTCTGGTGCTGAGACCAAAAGATAAGAATGTCATTGGGACAAAGTGGGTATTTCATAATAAGCTGAATGAACATGGTCAAATCACAAGAAATAGGGCTAGGTTGGTATGAAAAGGCTACACACAAGAAGAAGGAATAGATTATGGGGAGACATTTTCCCCTGTAGCAAGATTGGAAGGAGTCAGCACTCTACTTGTATATGCTACCTATTATATGCACCCTAAAATGGTCACCTAGACTTTGGGCCCCATTCTTCAATTTATCAATTTCCTGAATCAATATTTTTAAATCAATATTTTCAAAATTAAATCAATTTCCATGATCAAGTCCTAATTCTATCATTTATTTGATTATATTCTATAGGCTAACCATTTTATCCTAAGTCTTTATTTAATTAAAAGGAATTTCCTCCCTTTTTATTAAATAAAAAGCCCCCACTTTCCTCTTATCCTAAGTTGCACAAATAAAGCATTATTCCTATTTTATAAAAAGGAGAAAGGGTCTTTTTGTCTCGCATGAGGCTCAAAAGTCAACACTTCTTTCTCATTGGAGGAGACTTGTGCACATGGATTGATCTCTCTTTAAAACTCCACCCTTGATCAAATCTTTTGCCTCTTAATCTCTATGGTCCATTTATCTTTAAAAGGAGAGCTATTTTCTCATTCAAAGGATCCATTCTTTAATACTAATCTTATGCTGCAAGATTTTTTGGTGTTTTGAGCTTTGGAGATATTCTTGCAATCTAGCTTTCATTCTTGCATTTAGCTTAGCTTTCATATCATTTTAGTTTACTTTCCTTTCATGTTTCTAGCTTAACTTACCTAGTTTAATTAGAAAAGGCTTGCAATACTTTCATTTTCATAGCATAGTTTCATTCTTGCATTCTTCATTTCTAGCATGGCATAGCATTGCATTTCTATCTTGATTCTTGAGGATATTGACATTCTTGCCCTTGTCTCTTTGAATCTCCCATTGCATATTTTACTAGCAAGATTATTGGCTTAATAGCTCTAGCTGAGAGTATTCTAAACACCCTTGTGACTCCATGCCTAGGGAGCTCTAGGTCACTTTCTCAAGGTTTCCAATCCATGGATTCTCTTAGAATTAATGACTTAGAGAAGTGCACATTTTGAGTGTACATTTTTGGCGCCCACCGTGGGGCAGAACAACTCTATTTTGTCTCTCTTTTCTTGCATTTCCATTAATTTTTTGTCACTATTTTTCTTGTTGTTTTGGTTGTTTTTATGTTCTTTCTAACAGAGTATCATGCAATAGTCTTCCAGTATCATATGATAGTTCTTTACATATCCATGCAATACTTTTCCAGTAAAATTATCGTACACCCATCTAGAACTTTGTCGCACGGATATATAACATTTTGTCACATGGAAGTGGTGCTAAGTGTAGCACAGAACAAAAGTGTAGAACCACTATACTCCGAAGTGTAGTATGAACTTTTGCTGACAAAAATTGTCATACTACCATACAGAAACTATCGCACGGCTACATAACATTATGTCGCATAGAAGTGGTGCTAAGTGTAGAACATAAGAGAAGTGTAGCACCACTATATTGTGAAGTGTAGTATGAAATTTTGCTAACAAAAACTATCGTACTACCATACAGAAACTGTCGCATGGCTATATAACATTATATCACATGGAAGTAGTGCTAAGTGTAGCACCACTGTACTGCAAAGTGTAGTACAAAACATTTTTTGACAGAACTGTCATCCGGGCCTGGTAGTGACTGATTTTGATGCTTTCTTTGCAAGATTTGGTTTGTTTGCTTGCTGGTTTCAATTTTCTATGTTAGGACAAAGATTCATTTACAGAGTTTACTTGGTTTTTTGCTATACTAACCTTTGAGGGCCTAACAATTTGTGTTTGTAGGTGTGCCCTAGTTTCTTGCATAAATTTCTAAAAAGAATGCATGTCAAAGCTTCAAATGCACAAGGGCTACTAACCTTTCTTGCAAGGCTGCCCAAAGCATACAAACAATCAAGTGCTTGTTCTTTGCTTTCATTTTTACGTGTGGTATATACTTGTTCTTTCTTTCTTAGGCACTTAATATCTTGTTATTAGGAGTCTTTTGGTGGTAGGAGAGTATGCTCTTCACCCTTGTGGTGAACTAGAAATCTTGACCCATCTTTAGATTTCAAAAGCAAGAGGGCTAATTGAACTTTTCATGGTGTGTTTGGGAGAGATTTTTGAGATAGAAGAGTATGCTCTTCACCCTTGAGATGAACCAAAAATCTTGACCCTCAAAGGTTGATCCACATCTTGTTTAGTTTAGAATCTTTTAGTGGGCCTGCTCTTGAGAAATCTAGAGGAATGATCTAAGTGGGGACAAGCTAATACCGAGCTATTCTGACCCACTATAAAATCAAGGCTATCAAGGACACAAAACCTTGGTAGATGTAGTACTTTTCTTCACTTGGTGTGAGTACTTATGGGATTGTGACCATGAGGAAAACACTAAGAAAGAATGCTTAAGGTACTCTTATGGTTGTGAGGTCCATTAGTTACCACAAGGTAAGGAGTCCCTTTGGGGAGAAAGAGGGGTATTACGAATGGAAGTGCTTACTATGAACAATAGATAGAAGCTACCCAATTTTTTTTCTTAACATCTTGGTGTGAGGATTGATCCTAGTGGACTACCCCAGATCGCCCCAAGACTACTCACCATCTGTGTTCCTTTGGTTGTGTCATTGGCACTTCCACAACAAAGCCAACATCTATTGTGGGCAACCACTTTGTGTGAGGTGATGGGACATCAAGTATGGGCCAAGTTGTTGAGTATTAAGCCTTTGTCTTTCTAGGCTAGTAAGTGCTTGATTTGTCTTCTTTTTGATCTACCAGTGTAAACATTCTCAAACATCAAACATCACGGTAGCATTCATAAGATTTTTTGCTTTGATATCACAAGTGCTTGTCTTGACAAGGTTGCCTTTTCCCTTGATTCAAGTGTTTTATGACATGTTTGATCACTTACTATTTTCAAACCTATCTACTCTCTACTATTACTATGTTTGGAGTCAAGAAATTGAACCATCAAACTGAGACTTTAGATGAATTGCCTTCAAAAAACTAAGATTTATACATTCACTGGTCAAATATCATATGATACTGCACAAATATTGCACCACCTGCTTGGATAATATTGCATGCAATGCGTAGAAACTATCACATTTCTTCTTGTGAAATATCATCTGGTCAAGTTATATCATCCCACTATCTTGTGAACTATCGCATAGAGTCATCTTGTTGTCTTACTCCTGTCTACAATCTGAAGTTGATTCATGTCATTTCCAGTCTTGCTTGGTTGGTCCAGGTCAAATCTTAGGTGCTATGACATGTTTCTCAACATTCAAATGAACTTAAATGGTATCAAGTTGCACAAAATGAATCTTGGTCTTCTTTCTTCCACATCTCCCATGTCTTCCTAGTCTCTCATTTCCATCCTTTCTCTTCTTCCTTCATGCTTCTTCCTCTTCTTCCTTCTTCTAGTCTACCTTCTTCTATTCATCTCTTCTGTCACTTTCATGCTTGGTTCCTCCTCTTCCAGAACCATGAATTTGAACTATCTTGCTATGGAACCTCTCTTTAAAATAGATGATCTCAAACTCATTGCTCAATTCAAAGAATTTTATTCCTTTAGTAGTCCTTCTAGATATGGCACGGGTGATGAACTTAAGACAAAAATAAAAGAAAAGATGAATGAATAAGATGAATTTTCTGAGATCATAGAAACAATCATGTCATGACCTCCTTCCAAACATGTCTCATCTTCTAATACTTCTCATCCTTCCTCATCTTCCAAGTCTTACCATGACTCTTCTAGACATTATTTGCATTCCTCATTATCCAAGTCTTCTTCCTCCACTAGGTCTTCACTTTCCTCTTCTTGGTAATCTCATTCCTTTTCTACTTCTCCCAAGAATCTTACTTCTCTTCTCAAGACATACCATAATGAGAAACATGAAAATCCTTGTGTTACCTCTTCCCCAAAGAGTGACACGCCCATCTTTGATGACTATGATGACTATGATGATTATGATAATGGACAATGTAGTGATGCCTATGAAACCTCTATTCCTAAGAGTCCTCCAAGTCATGTGCTCATGCTTACTGGAAATGGGTCATCACATTGGATAGATCATGATGGTGATCCATATGATTCTAATTTTGAAAGAGACTTTGGTGATTTTTGTGAACAATACCTAGATGATACATCTACTTCACTTGAGGAGGAGAAAGTTCACCGCACTGATTATAAATGTAAATACTATAAGAATATTTCCTCTAAGAACTCTCATGCTGAAAATAAAGATTACACTCTCAAGCAATATTATGTTGATGATAGACCTTTGTCTTGTGATGGTTCCTTTCTATCCCCTACTTCCTCCAATACCCATACATTTCCTAAAGCTTCTGAGTCTTCCAAATCTTTCACAAATCCTTTGTCTGACAAAGATCCTAATACTTTTCATGCAGTTCCCTATAGTTATCCTCAAGGGCTACCTCTTAAAGAAAATCAAGCTAACCTTCACTTGGCTGCAAATACTTTCTATAATGCTAAACCTAAAGAGCCTAAGCCTTTATGCACTATAATGCCTACTTCAGCTAGTCCTTCACCATCTTTTCCAAAGTCTTCCATACAATGCCAACATGCTTCCTTGTCCTTAGAAGTGGCTCTATGTCAAGAGGACTCTAAAGATAAAGAAAAGAACATAAAGAAAGATCAAGATCAAGAACCCTCCATGTCATCCAATCCTTTTCATGATGTCTCTTATCCATTTCATGGTTCTTTTGATCCTCAACACCCTTTCTCATTCATTCCACCATGTCTTAAGTCTTCTCCTAAGCAAGATCAAGATCAAGAACCCTCCATGTCATCCAATCCTTTTCATGATGTCTCTTATCCATTTCATGGTTCTTTTGATCCTCAAAACCCTTTCTCATTCATTCCACCATGTCTTAAGTCTTCTCCTAAGCAAGATCAAGTTACTACTTGCACTGTTGAGCTTATTGAGAATCAAAATAACCTTACTCCACTTGCACTTTCCAAAGATGATACTTCCATTAATGTTATTAAACATAGTGTTGTTACTTCCAATGCTAAGCCTATTGAAAATCAAGAGAAGAATTATATGCTTATGCTATCCAAACCTCCTTGTCAAGATCAAAGTCTTCCATCTTCTTGTTCTACCAATCCATGTTCGCTTCCACTATCTACTCTTCCTAAGTCTTTTCAAGCTTTGAACAATCCTATCAAAGAGGTTTCTCCTATTCAAGATGTTCATGATCCTATTGAAAATCCTAATGCTCACTCTAAAGATGCTGATGTCCTTAGTTGTTATATAGATGTTGATGAACTTATTGATTATCTTTTTGTACCTTCCACATCCATCCTTGGACCTCCTCCACCAATACTAAGGGCTTCACATCTTCCTTCCATCTTGGGCCCTTATGTCCCTTCACTTCCCCTCCTAAATCTCCTGATTTTTCATCCATCTTGGGTCCTTACATCCCTCCATATCCTATCTTTCCTCAAGATCAACACAGATGCATACCCTTGAATTCTTTTCATCCACCCACCCATCTAAACTAGTCATATCCTACTTCTTCTTCCACAAGTCCCAAGTCTTTTGGAAGTAACTTGAATGTTCAATAAAAGAAAAAGAAGCAATACAAGAATTCATCAAAAAAAGAAGATCACGATGTCTCCTCTAATTGACATGGAGGCATAAAGTCAAAAGAGATATCTAAGAAGAAAACTACAACACAATTATGGGTTCCAAAATCCATCATTGAAGATATTCTCTCTAAATCATCAAAAAGAAATAAAAATCCTATGACTATATGGATTCCAAAGTCTCTCTTGAAAGAGTCTAATTTTGAGAAATAAGTGAAGTTGTCATTCAAAATTCTAAAGGATTCCACTTCATCTTCTTCCAAAAACATTCTTCCATTCCATGCACCTAAACCACAACCTCTGTTATCCATTCACCATATTCCTTCACGTATTCCTTCATTCACGTTTCCTCCATCCTATTTCCACCCTTCAAGGTATGTGTTTATGTTGATCTTTCCTTCCTTTCCATCTACCCTTTCACAATCCTTCCATTCATTATCCTTCTACCTTCTATATTTTTTCCTCATTTTCCTATTCCTCCTATCTTCCAACCTCACTCGCTTTATATAAAACCTTATCCTCCATTTTTCTCTTCCATCTTCCTTTCCCTATCAGCATCTTTGAAAATATCATTTTGAATCCTTTTCATATCATGGTTTATCTTTTCAAGGAGAATTATCTAAAAATCTTGCCTTCTTCCAAAAAAAAAGAAAAAAAATTCAAAAAATAGAAAAAATTCAAAAAGAAAACAAAAAAAATTAAAAAATTAAAAATGTGCCTTGGTGAAAACTTGGAAATAGACACCTTGGTAGAAAAAGTAAAGAGAAATAAATTTATCTTATGGTGAAAACCACTCCCTTGTGGTGCCTTGGATAAGTACCGAGATGAAAACCTGGCAATCAGGCATCATGCGTAGTTCTTCTACATATTTCATCCATTCCGTCTTCTCTCTTTGATCTTGACAATGCTGACCTATACATGAACATTTGGCTATCTTGTGAGCTATCTTAAAATGATCTTGCTTTCATTCCATTCATGTTTAGCCTTCATATTTATTTTCCTCCATTCATTCCAGCCTTTCGCTATCCTTTTCCCATTTGGTCTTGATCTAAAAGAGTAAAACATGATGTTATGAAGCCTCTTAACATGTCTACTCCTTTGGACTGCATCCTTTCCTTCTTTTGCATTACACTTTTGTGACTTATCCTATTATGGCCTTTCATTGCTTGTGCAAATGTGCTTTATATGACAATTTTTCCCTAGCTTGGGTACTCTTGAGGAGTTTTCCCTTGAGGATTTCTTCCGTTCATTCTCCTTCATTCTCCTTCATTCTCTTGTCCTCCATCTCTTCCACCAGCTTGCTAATCCCTCTTGTTCTCCACCTTGCTAGACATTGGGACTACATGATGTGATCTTTCTTGGGAGTTTGATGCCCATTATGTCTGGGGGCATCCTTTGTACATACTCATTGATCCTGAGAAAATCCAAAAAAAATGGTATATTGTCAAAAATTCTAAAAATTTGAAAATGTCTTGAAAAAATTATCATCTTAGTGAAAACCTAGCAATAGGCTCTTTGATGTATCTCCAAAAAAAATTTATATTCCAAAAATACTAAAAAAATTCAAAAAATAGAAAGTGTACCACCCCAATTATGTTTTTCAACACTTTCCCAGCCACAAAGTGTTTCTCAACACTTATCAGATATCCTACCCATAGTCTAGAATGATACGATATTCCTCCTTGGTAGATGCAATACACAAAATTTGATTCTATGACCTACACACATGCAGCTAAACACTTGACTCATTGAGACTTTCTTGAATTTATTTATTTGTGTGTTGTCTATGATGATTTCTTTGCTGAGTGTTCTCTCCCTAATATTTTTTGATGATGCCGAGCTAGAAGACTGGGGGCACGAGGACATATTTTATTTGTTTTCTACTTGTGGATATATTTTTTTGATCTTAACTATCATGAGCATCTATGCTTGTTCCACTTGACACTAGGATCTACAATGTATTATCCTTGACCATTTTCCACAAGTGCATGCTTTGACTTTCTTGTGTCTCGATGTGAGCATAATCCTACTATACTAAACTTAGGGAGCCTCCCTGCACTAGTCATCTTGACCTACATGTCTTTGATGCCTAGGTGGGATTCCCACATACCTATCTGATATAGATCATATTCAGATTCACATAGTTATACTAGTGTGTATTGTATGATCTTGCGACGCTACCAATAAAGCTCGATGATGATTATTAGAGTCTAATGGCTTTGTAGCCTTGCAAGTAAACCACTTTTCATAGTAGCTTGCATTCTTAAGTTCATGTTAGTTTAGTTTTTCATCTTGCATATGGAGAGAGCTCTCCTTTCATCTTTCTTTTGGAGTTTTCATCAACTGTGGTCACATTTCGATCTTCATTTCCTTACCTTCTTTCATGATCTCAATTTAAAATTCTATCTTAAACAGTTGATTGATTTTGAGGCATTCTCTTTCTTGAGAAAAAATGTTTTTTTTATCTCCATTTCTTTCCACCTCTTCCAAACTTTGATCTTCCATTCACTTTCCCCCCACTTCTTTTCTTCTAATTCCATCTTGGGGCATAATATTTCATGTTTGATGATCTACCTTGGTTTTGTGATCCTTATATCTTTCATCTTACATCAAGAACCATATCTTTCAGTCAATTTGATCAAATTTATCAATTAACTATTTCTCCTCTATCTCATTTCAATTTTGATCATGAGGGGGCAGTACCTATCAAACTTCAATCCTTGATTCATCTTATCAATTGAACCTTGAGATTCTTATCTCTTATTTGAGACTTGATAATCACCTATTTACAAAGGTGTTGGCCTTGTCTTTTTCAATCAGCTTATCTTTGTCCTGATGTGTTCCCATTTGTCAAACACATGTCTGGGTTGTTTTGTGATCCGAAATCGATCTCACATTTCAATTCCATTATTTGAATACATGTGATCCCAAATAAATCTCACATTAGTCAAAGAGGATAAAATGTATGCACCCTAAAATGGTCGCCTAGACTTTGGGCCCCATTCTTCAATTTATCAATTTCTTGAATCAATATTTTCAAAATTAAATCAATTTCCCTGATCAAGTCTTAATTCTATCATTTATTTGATTATATTCTATGGGATAACCATTTTATCCTAAGTCTTTATTTAATTAAAAGGAATTCCCTCCCCTTTTATTAAATAAAAAGCTCCCACTTTCCTCTTATCCTAAGTTGCATAAATAAAGCATTATTCTTATTTTATAAAAAGGAGAAAGGGTCTTTTTGTCTCACATGAGGCTCAAAAGTCAACACTTCTTTCTCATTGGAGGAGACTTGTGCACATGGATTGATCTCTCTTTCAAACTCCACCCTTGATCAAATGTTTTGCCTCTTAATCTCTATGGTCCATTTATCTTTAAAAGGAGAGCTCTTTTCTCATTCAAAGGATCCATTCTTTCATACTAATCTTATGCTGCAAGATTTCTTGGTGACTTTGGAGCTTTGGATATATTCTTGCATTCTAGCTTTCATTCTTGCATTTAGCTTAGCTTTTATAGCATCTTAGTTTACTTTCCTTTCATGTTTCTAGCTTAACTCACCTAGTTTAATTAGAAAAGGCTTGCAATACTTTCATTTTCATAGCATAGTTTCATTCTTACATTCTTCATTTCTAGCATAGCATTGCATTGCATTTCTATCTTGATTCTTTAGAATATTGGCATTTTTTCCCTTGTCTCTTTGAATCTCCCATTGTGTGGTTTACTAGCAAGATTATTGGCTTAATAGCTCTAGCTGAGAGTATTCTAAACACCCTTGTGACTCCATGCCTAGGGAGCTCTAGGTCACTTTTTCAAGGTTTCCAATCCATGGATTCCCTTAAAAGTAATGACTTAGAGAAGTGCACATTTTGAGTGTACACCTATAAAGGTTTCAAGGTATACCAAATGGATGTCAAGTCTACATTTTTAAATGGTATATTGGAAGAAGAAGTATATATTGAATAGCCAGAAGGATTTGTTGATCCAAATAGAAGACACATGGTCTAGAAGCTGAATAAAGAACTGTATGGACTGAAGAAAGCTCCTAGAGCATGGTATGAGAGATTGCACAACTACCTAATATAGATTGGACTCTCAAGGACAAATGACACAAGCAATTTGTACATGAAAGATGAAGAAAGTAAAGGAATTTTGTGTGCTAAGATCTTTGTAGATGAGATTATATTTGGTGTTAGAATAACTGAGAGGGGGGGTGAATTAGTTATCCAATGTCCCAGAACAAAATGTATAAATCAAAACAATTTCTTTAATTTCTGCTCATCGGTAAGCAATAATAATTCTCACTATCTGTTCTTTTACCAATTCAGTCTAATACTTATAACAGTTTACCGATCAAATCTAACATGTAACATGAAAAGTATGATAACAAACAAATATCACAATCAACATATAACACAAGAGATTTAACATGCAAACCTTGTAAAGGGAAAAACCACCTGGGACTGGCAACCCAAAATTGTTCACTCTTCTGAAGTGAGGTTGGTTAAGACCCAACCGTGTTAAAGGTTACAAACACACTGTCAGCTATGACCTTGTTAGAGGATTTTAGACTAGAAGTTATCATCCAACCAGCATTCACTATGGGTTGATAGGATAACAATGTTCATTCTACGAATGATACATCATGAGACTTTCAGAGTCCACTCGGTAAAGAGATTTAGACTATATAAAATGGTTAAATATGTAATAGTAAAATGACCTACCTTAATACAACTTCAATTATAGATTACAGATCAATATTCAGTCCATACAAATCCTTCTGATCAATAATTCACTTTAGATTCAATACTATATCAACTTACTGTCTGTTGGTAGTAGCTCTTTGTAACTCGATAATTATTCTGTAGCTCAGTTCTTACTAACCAGTATGATCAAAGTGCATGAAAACCTTATTCAAGTGATAATTATATAGCTTCTTCTTCTTCCAACACTTTCATAAAGAAATTATGTTCTCTTATATAGACGAGTAAATCATTTTCCTCTCCACCATCAGATTTTGCCGCTTAATCACATTCATAGATTTTTCCACTTAAACTTTCTCAGTACTTATGTCAATAACATGTTTCAATCTGCTCTGTTAGATCTTCTTTGAATTTTGTTAGCTGTCGATTTGTGTAACAAACATTATCTGTTACCTCGATGTTATACTCTTGCTAGCTCATCAATATTATTAGCTAAACTAATCATTTAACTCATTTTGTCCTCTTTGGTTAACAAAGAATGGGTCAATGAACACAACTTGGTTAATACTATGGTCGGTATACACTACACTCCGTCGGTGTATAGTAGAAATGCTTTATTTACCGACAACACTACTTTGTGTCTTTTAGCTCTATACTTCATCATAGATGAATGCAACATAATAGAGTCAATATCATCAAGTCATAGACTCATCAACAAGTTACTCAATGTGTTCCTTATCCTCATCTATCATGTACATCTTTCCTCATGTAGATTTCTCTGTTCTTCATTTCTTTTCCACTTTTATTCAGATGTCTCGGTGTAGTAACTTACAAGATAAGTGTTGTCAAACTAGTTGGCATCAATGACAACATAATAATGATTTAATCATATTACATATCTAATTAGCAACTCCTTAGTGATCTTTAATCATAGATTCTTCAATCAGATTCTGAATCAGTTGTAGTCCAACAATTTCTCCCTTTGGCATTGATGGCAACTCAAGTAATATGAAATGTACCATACACATATCAAACATACATTCTACAACTTTGTGAACAAATGTTGTAAGTCAAATAAACTTAATATGTTTAATCACTATGTTACTAAACCAACATTAAGTAGTATAGCTTTACCTTTCTGTAGTTTTGATCTTTTCAGTTCTCCTGTTCCATTCAGATTGTCTCTCCCTTAGATAGTTTTCATCGGTGCTTGTTTGTTTTTAAACCTTTCAACCTCTTTCATATTGTTCATTTCTCCCTTTCACTATTGTACATTCCTTTCATATTTTTCATCTCTCCCTTTGACAACAATGCTAAAGAAACAAATAAACAATCAGCTCTGTAGTAGCCAAGTAACTCTCTGTGGTGTTCAGTACTTCCTTTGTATCTCTGTATATTGATATCTCATTAGTTCAAGTGCTTAAACTTAATCACAACCTTGAACATGATTCAAAGTGTGAACTATGCTTCATCAACATGAATGATCTTCTAATAAAAGTAGGCTGATGCAACATCCAGATCACCTTAGTGACTGATAGATAGGGGATGGACCCCAAGTCTAGTCCTCAAGTATTCAAATGTGTCCTTTGGTAGGGGCTTTGTAAAAATATCTGCAAGTTGTTCTTTAGATGTAACAAATTCTAACTTAACTTGCTTCTCTTGCACTTTTTCTCTTAAGTAATGATACTTAATAGATATATGCTTTGTCTTAGAGTGCATCACAGGATTCTTTGAAATATTAATAGCACTAGTGTTGTCACAGTATATAATGATCGGGTCAGTGATTACCTCATTCATTCCTTCCAACACTTGTTTGATATATGCAATGTTTGAATAGTTAGTAGTAGTAGCAACATAATCTACTTCAGCTATAGACTAAGAAATACAAGCCTTCTTTTTACTTGTCCAGGTTACAAGTCTTTCACCAAACAAAAATGCTCCTCCAGTAGTGCTTTTTTTTGTCATCCACATTTCCAGCCCAATCAGCATCGGTGTAAACTTTTAGTTCAAACTTCCCTTCCTTAGAATACCATAATCCATAATTCTCTATTTTCTTCAAGTATCTTAAGATCCTTTTTGTAGCTATCATGTGTGATTCTCTAGGGTTAGCAGAAAATCTTGCAACTATTCCCACAACATGTGCTATATCTGGCCTACTATGAACTACGTACATTAACTTACCAATCATGGATCAGTAAAGTGTTTAGTTTACCTTGATAGTTTCATCCTCCTTTGTCAATTTGCATCCAGTAGCCATTAGTGTTCCTATAGGTTTAGCATCTTCCATGCCAAATGTCTTCAGTACTTCCTTTATGTATTTAGATTGTGTGATGAATATGCCATCACTCCACTGAATCACTTGTAGTCCAAGAAAGAACTTAATCTCTCCGAACATAGACATTTCAAATTCCTTTTTCATTTCATCAAAAAATGCCTTGTAGACAAGATCAGAACCACCAAAGATAATATCATCAACAAATATTTCAGCAGTGATAATAGTATCATTAGTATCACATTTCACATACAAATTGTTGTTTTCACTTGTTCTAATAAATCCAATACTTAATAAGTAAGTATGTAGTCTTTCATACCATGCTCTCGATTCTTGCTTTAGTCCATATAAAGCTTTATGTAGTCTACATACCATGTCTTTATTGTCAGGATCAACAAATCCTTTAGGTTGTTCAATGTAGACTTCTTCAAGTATACCACTCAAAAATGCTGACTTCACATCCATTTGATAGACTTTGAATTTCTTATGTGTAGCATATGCAAGTAGCATTCTAACTCCTTCTAATCTAGCAATAGGTGCAAATGTCTTACCATAGTCAATGCCTTCTTCTTGTGCATATCCCTTGCATACTAATCTAGCTTTATTTCTAGTGACTTCACCATTTTCATTTAATTTATTCCTATATATCCACTTAGTACCGATAAAATTCTTATCTTTTGGTCAGGGTACTAAGGAACAGGTTTTGTTTTTTTCTATTTGTTCTATTTCTTCCTTCATTGCATTAACCCATTCTTCATTCTCTAATGCAACTTTCACAGTTTTAGGTTCAAACTCACAAATTAGACATGTACATTGTCTTGTTTTTCTTCTGGTTTGCATTCCAACATGTCTGTCTCCAATGATTTGTGTTTTAGGATGATGTCTCCTAACAAAACTAGCCAAGACTTGATTTATCCTTTCTTGTTCATCCTGCTCAGGGTCATTTCCTTGCTTGGCAGCTTCTTCATGTTCATCAGTTTGTGGTGCCTATTGTACTGCATTATTTCTCTGCTGACCAGTTGTTATAGCTTGCGGTGTTGGTAGATACTTTTGATATTCAATGTAAGTGAATCTACCATAGTCTTCTAGTTCATTTGTACTTTCCTTTGTGTACTTGTCATCAAACTCATCAACACAAACATTAGTACTTTCAACAATCTTATTTGTAGCCTTATTCAAACATTTGTATGCTTTACTCATAGTGGAATATCCAAGAAATATTCCTTCATCTCTTTTAGAATCAAATTTTCCATTTCTCTCATCTTTCAAGATAAAGCATTTACTTCCAAAAATTTTGAAGTAACTTACACTAGGTTTGTGTCCAAACCATAGTTCATAAGGTGTTTGATTGGAGTCCTTCTTCAGTTGTACTTGGTTAAGAACATATACAGTTGTGCTGATAGCTTCTCTCCAATATGTCTGAGCAAAATTCTTCTATATCATTAATGTTCTAGCACAGTCAGTTATAGACCTATTCCTTCTTTCAGCAATGCCATTTTGCTGAGGTGTCCTCGGTGCTGATACCTGCCTCTTGATTCCATGCTCATTGCAAAAGTTAGTAAATTCATCAGAGATAAATTCACCTCCTCTATCAGATCTTAAGCACTTTATTTCCTTACCATTTTCTTTCTCTACCTTAGCTTTATACCGCTTAAACATTTTGAAAGCTTCAGATTTATCTTTCAAGAACATAACAGTCATCAGTCTAGTGTAATCATCAACAAAAGAATAAAATATCTATCACCAAAATAGCTCTGAGTTCTCATAGGACCACACAGGTCGGTATGAACCAACTCAAGTATCTTCTTTGTTGAATAGTCTTTGCTTTTAAAACTAGACTTGGTCATCTTACCTCTTTGACATTCATGGCACATGGCATGATCAAGTTTTGTCAAGTTAGGCAATCTTCTAACTCTTTTCTTTCTACTAATCTTGATCATATTGTCAAAGTTCACATGGCATAACCTTTGGTGCCATAACCAAACATCTTCATGCTTTATTAGAAAATAAGAAGACTGATCCATATCAAGATAAAATAGATTAGCTCTGGATTGTGTACCAGTTCCGACAAGTCTTCCTCCATCATTATAAATCTTCACCTTTTTGCTCTCAAAAGCTAGTCAGTGGCCTGAATTGTTCAGCTGGGCCACACTTATCAGATTATAGTTCAGTCCATCTACCCCATATGCATTTTCACATTGTAATCTGTCATTGATCATTAGTGAGCCTTTACCTCTTACCATACAAGGTGCATCATTTCCCATTCTCACAGATCCTCTATTATATTTGATAAGATGATCAAACTTCTCTACATCACTAGTCATATGATGTGTGCAACCACTGTCTATGATCCATGTATCATTTCTACTTACTTAAGAGATCAATGTTGTCTATTCATATTTCTCTTCCTCTTTTGAGTCATCTTTCATAGCAATAAATACAACTTCTACATCATCATCATAATCAAATTTAGTTTCAACATCTTCGGCTATGTAACATAAATTTTTGCCTTTTTCATCTTAGTTATCTCTGTTGTTGTGTCGGTAACCTCTGTTGACTCTTCTTCCATAGCTTCCTTCAGATCAGTCTTTGGATCTATCACCTTTCTTCTATGGACATCTAGCAGTGATGTGACCGAATTCTCTATAATTAAAGCATGCTAAAGGTAGCTTACCTCTATACCTTCCTTTTCCTTTGGGAAAACTTTTGGCCATAAGTGCTTCAAGCTCATCAAGTTCATCACCGGTATTTTCATCACTATCACAATTCTTACCATTCCTGCTAGACTTTCCAATCTTCAAAGAAGACATGAAAGTAGATTCAATAGAAGGAACAACATTGTTATCAAAATTTTTTAATTCAAAGGTTGTAAGTTTACCAATCAGAGTGTCAAGAGTGAGGTTGGATGTAGTTCTTGTTTCATGAATTACAGAAATCTTGATTGCATAAACTGGTAGCAAAGTTCTGAGAATCTTGCTTATTACTGTTTCATCATCAATTACTCCATTAGATGCTCTAATAGCATGTACCACTTCTTTGAGTCTATTTGAATATTGGACAATGTTCTCACCTTCTTTCATTCTCATATCATCAAATCTACCTCTCAGACTTTCAGCTCGGGCTCTTTTGACATTCAGATCTCCATTATAGATTTGTGCTAATTTATCCCACATTCCTTTGGCAGTTGTGCATGTCTTGATATCTTTAAATTCAGTGTCAGTACAGGCAGCAACAAGTTCCATCATAGTAACATTGTGTTCATTCTTATCCTTCATTTGTTCAACAGTTAGGGGACCAGTGGGTGGTTGCATGTAGCCATTTTTCATCAGATCTAGTGTTGTGTTCCCAATTCTAGAAATGTACAGCTTCATTCTGCTTTTCCATACTATGAAGTTCTCTTTATTCAGTTTTGGTACTTCCCTCTTATACATCTTGAGACCTTTATGGTTAAGTCCTTAAAACTTTATTCCAAGCAACTAATGCTTTGATACCAATTATTAGAATAACTGAGAGGGGGGGTGAATCAATTATCCAATGTCCCAAAACAAAATATATAAATCAAAACAATTTCTTCAATTTCTACTCATCAGTAAGAAAATAATAACTCTCACTGTCTGTGCTTTTACCGATTACCAGTCTAATACTTATAACAATTTACCGATCAAATCTAACATGTAACATGAAAAGTATGATAACAAACAAATATCACAATCAACATATAACACAAGACATTTAACATGGAAACCCTGTAAAGGGAAAAACCACCTGGGACCGATAACCCAAAATTGTTCACTCTTTTGAAGTGAGGTCGGTTAAGACCCAACCCTGTTAAAGGTTACAAACACACTGTTAGGTGTGACCTTGTTAGAGGATTTTAGACTAGAAGTGATCATCCAACCAACATTCAATATGGGTTGACAGGATAATAATGTTCATTCTATGAATGATACACCATAAGACTTTTAGAGTCCACTCGGTAAAGAGATTTAGACTGTATGCAAGGTTAAATATGTAACAGTAAAATGACCTACCTTAATACAACTTCAATTGCAGATTACAGATCAATAGTCAGTCCATACAAATCCTTCTAATCAATAATTCACTTCAGATTCAATACTATATCAACTTACTATCCGTCAGTAGTAGCTCTCTGTAGCTTGGTAATTATTCTGCAGCTCGGTTCTTACTAACCAATATGATCAGAGTGCATGAAAACCTTATTCATGCAATAATTCGGTAGCTCCTTCTTCTGACACTTTCGTAAAGAAATTTTGTTCTCTTATATAGAAAAGTAAATCATTTTCTTCTCCACCATCATATTTTGCCGCTTAATCACATTCATAGATTTTTCCACTTAAACTTTCTCGGTACTTATGTCAATAACACGTTTCAATTTTCTCCATTAGATCTTCTTTGAATTTTGTCAGCCATCGATCTGTGTAACAAACATTATCTGTTACCTCGATGTTATAGTCTTGCCAGCTCATCAATCTTATCGGCTAAACTAATCATTTAACTCATTTTGTTCTCGTTGGTTAGCAAAGAATGCATTGGTGAACACAACTTAGTTAATACTGCAGTCGGTATACACTACACTCCATCGGTGTTACTAGAAATGGTTTATTTACCGACAACACTGCTTTGTGTCTTTCAGCTCTATACTTCATCATAGATGAATGCAACATAATAGAGTCAATATCATCAAGTCATAGACTTATCAACAAGTTACTCAATGTGTTCCTTATCCTCATCTAACATGTACATCTTTCCTCATGTAGATTTCTCTGTTCTTCATTTCTTTTCCACTTTTCTTCAGATGTCTCGGTGTAGTAACTTACAAGATAAGTGCTGTCAAACTAGTTGACATCAATGACAACATAATACTGATTTAATCATATTACATATCTAATCAGCAACTTGATGAAGGGTGCTCCCCTTAACACCACAAACACATAACAGAAATAGAGAAACAATAGCAATATGCAAGAATAGAAAATTGGCTTCTTATTATCTCCACAAATGTGGAATTACAAATTTTTAGAATTACAATATGCAAATCCACATGGGCATTCCCTTACAATATTCTATAGGACAAAGCCTCGAATCAATACCCAAAACTGTCCCGAACTACCTAAGACAACACTACAGACCTTTCTTATATAGGCAATTTCCACCGTCCGAGAAGGTTCTAGAAATTTAGCCCTTTAGGCCGACTAGACATAGAATTATTTATTTTTTCACAATTATTACAGTAGGGATGGCTCAAAAGAAATACAAAATATGATTTTAGGTAACCCAACTTCTGGAGGCCATAAATTGTTAACCGTAACTCCATTTTTCTATTGTAACCACTTTTTGGAAATGCCATGATGAGACCTATAGCTCCCGAGAAGTGCTAGCACCAGTTAGCCGGGGGTAGTTTCATTTTACTGTAGATGAAATCATACCCAAAAATCTCAATAAGTTCACCAATACTGATGATGTGGCAATGAAACTCAATTGGTAAGCTAAAATGACTGAGATAAACCTCCAACTGTGGAATCAAAACATTCTGAGATCATATGACCAACTTACTAAAAATAGTAAGTTTCCATAAATAGCAGCTCTACACAAGATAGCCCTTATTGAAAAGAAAACAAAAATATTTTTGGGTGATGTAAGATTGCTCTTACACCTAGGATGCTCTTGCATCAGACTCCCAGGGTAATTTGAGAAGTGACCCTGTCACGACTCAGGTGTGCAGAGGAAAACGAAGATGGTTAACCTCCTCCTTTGCTAGCCATGATGAATCTTCAACAGGTCATCCTTTTCATTTGACCAAATACTCTTCATATGTCTTGTTCCTTGTGCTTCTACCAACACAACTATCTAGTATGTCTTCAATCTCCTTGATATCTAAACTGATTGCTGGAATACTCCACTGTGCTGCTGTAACCTCATCTTCAACACCTCCTTCATAATACTCTGTCAGATCTGAAACATTAAATACTGGTGAAATATTTAGCTCAGTAGGCAACTTGACCTCATATGAATTTCTTGAATCATGCTTCTTTAGTATCTTACATGGCCCAAACTTCTTCATTTTCAACTTGTTATATGTACCAACTAGAAATATTTTCCTTCGCAAATGAACCATGACTTCATCTCCAACCTAAAATTCGTTATGCCTCCTTTTCTCATCTGCCTTAGCCATATACTACACATTCATCTTGGTAATATGCTTCCTCACTTCCTCATGGATGTTCTTTAAATATTCTGCAAAATCCTCAGTTTCAACACTACTTATTTCTCCTTTATCCATCTTTCTCAACTTAGATGCATTTTTGGGACTACTTCCATATACAATCTGTTGATGATGTGATGAACTAAACTTCAAATCTATCTTCAACTCTTCACTTTCTATTAGTGTCATTCTGTGTGCTACCTTATTTGGAAAACTAGCTCCTAGAATCGAGTCCATCTAGTGGTAATCCATTAGGTACATTATCAGATACAATATCTTGAAACTCATTCAATAATTCTACAATTTCTATAGGTACATCTTCTACTTCCTCTTTCCCAGCCTTTGGAATTAAGGTAAAACACATATGCTCATGCCTCATACAATCTGAGAAATTTCCTCTATCAACAAAAGTTATTCTTTCATTACCACATACTTTTTCTTCAGTTTCCTTCAATGGTTTTAGCTTATGTCACACTCCATCCTTTGTCAAAGAATAGGTATTCACATGACCATCATGTACAACACATCTGTCAAATTGCCAAGGTCTACCCAACAACATATGACATGCATCCATAGATATGATATCACATAGTACCTCATCATGGTACTTGTCGATCTTGAACTTCACTAGGCACTGTTCACTGACCATGACCTTGTGGTCATCCTGCACCTAGGCAACCCGATATGGATGTGGATGTTTCTACCTCTTGAGCTTCAACTTTGTCACCATCTCTTCTCAGACTAAATTATCAGTACTATCACTATCAATAATAACATCACAATACTTACCCTCACACTTGCACTTGGTGCGAAACAGGCTCCTTCTTTGCTCAGGTTCATTCTCACCACTCAACAGGACTCTTCTGTTAATCAGCATTTCTCCTCTTTCAACATCTTCAAAATTTGATGATCTAGCATCTTCATCTACATGTGTAACTCTGGCCTGGCCTTCATTCCTCCTATCTATCCATCCTTGGCATTGAGGACATTCAAATGCCCTATGACCTTCTTCTCCATAGTGAAACATGTTCCACGAAAGCCTCCTCTTCCAGATTCTTGTCCTCTTCCTCTTCCTCTCTAATTTCTGTTATTTTGATCATGGAAATGATTGGAATTATCTCCTCTCTGATTCAGACTATTACTAGCCTCATCCAGCTTTTTTAGATCTTCATTTTGATCTCCATATGACCATCCACCAGATCTTCCATCACGACCTCTTCCTCTTTGTCTGCTCTCAAACTTCTTGTTCAACTTTTCCTCTACTTTTAGGGCAAACTAGTATGCCTCTTCAATACTATTTGTTCAAACCAGATTCAATTCTTCCTGAATGCTTGGTCTTAACCCATTAAGGTAACGGGTAACTTTCTCCTTGTCAGCTTCTACATGGCCTATTCTGATGAGGATGCGATAGAACTCCTCTGTATACTCCTGAACAGATCTTCCTACTTGCTTCAAACTTTGCATTTTCCTTGGTAGGTCAAGCTCATAATCAATAGGGATGAACTATCACTTCAATTTATCCACCATCTACCCCCATCTTGTGATTTTATCCTTTCCTCTTCGATTTCGCTCCATTTGAATCTCTTGCCACCAGATCTTTGCATGACCCTTTAGTCTGGCCTTCGCAAACTTGACCCGATTAGGATCCTCAATATCTTCATACTCAAAATATTCTTCACATTCATTGATCTAGTCGATCAATTCCTCTGGGTTAAGATTCCTTGAAAATGTAGGAACCTCAATCTTAGGTCTTTTCCCAATCTTGGAAATGGCTTGGAAAAGCCTTTCTTCCTCTTGATTCAAAACTTTGACTTCTTCTTCTTGATCTTCTTCTTCAGCTTCATCCTCACTTTCATCTTTGACATTAAGATTCATTCCTCTATGAATCTCCTCTTGCAATGCTCGCACTTGTCTCTGTAGTTCCCTAACCTCAGGTGTTACAACACCAGCTCGTCCACCACATTCTCTTTGTGGAGGCATTTTTGCACTTCTCATGAAAACCTTAACCATGATCCTGGTGCAAACTACCTCACAGTCGGTGATCTGTTTACACAGAAACCCTAACCCACGGTCTTGGTGCAAATTGCCTCACAATCGGTGATCTGTTTACATAGAAACCCTAACCCATAGTCTTGGTGCAAACTACCTCACAATCGACAATCTATTTACACACTCAGGAACTCCTGCTCTGATACCACTTGATGAAGGGTGCTCACCTTAACACCACAAACACATAATAGAAATAGAGAAACAACAACAATATCTAAGAATAGAAAATTGGATTCTTATTATCTCCACAAATGTGGAATTACAAATTTTTAGAATTATAATATGCAAAGCCACATGGGCATTCCCTTACAATATTTTGTAGGACAAAGCCTCGAATCAATACTTAGAACTATCCTGAACTGCCTAATAAAACACTACAGACCTTTCTTACATAGGCAATTTCCATAGCCCGAGAAGGTTCCAGAAATTTAGCCCTTTAGGCCGACTAGACATAGAATTATTTATTTTTTCACAATTATTACAATAGGGTCGGCTCAAAAGAAATACAAAATATGATTTTAGGTAACCCAAATTTTGAAGGCCATAACTTTTTAACCGTAACTCCATTTTTCTATTGTAACCACTTTTTGAAAACGCTATGATGAGACCTATAGCACCTAATTGGTGCTAGCGCCAGTCAACTAGGGGTCGATCATGATCCAGAGCCTCTAAGGCCTTCAAAATTGACCTGAAAGATTTCATATCCAAAAATCTCAATAACTTCACCAATACTGATGATGTGGCAATGAAACTCAACTGGTAGGTTGAAATGATTGAGATGAACCTCCAACTGTGGAATCAAAACATTCTGAGATCATATGACCAACTTATTAAAAATAGTAAGTTTCCATAAATAGCTGCTCTACACAAGATAGCCCTTATTGAAAAGCAAGCAGAAATATTTTTGGGTGATGCAAGATTGCTCTTACACCCAGGATGCTCCTGCATCACAACTCCTCAATGATCTTTAATCATAGATTCTTTAATCAGATTCCAAATCAGTTGTAGTCCAACATTTGGTGGACAAGATGCCTTGTATAAGAAATTTTCAAATGAAGTGCAAACTAAATTTGAAATGAGTATGTTTGGGGAGATCAATTTTTTTGCTGGTTTTTAAGTATATCAAATGGAGAAAAGAATTTTCATCACCTAGTCTAAATATGTTCATGAGATACTGAAAACCTTTGGTATGGAAGATTCAAGGCCAGTAAGTACTACCATGACTATTGGATAGAATTTGTCTAAAAATGATGATGCTGTAGAAGTTAACTAGACTTTGTATAGATCTATGATCGGAAAGCTACAATATGTTGTACATAGAAGACCAAATATTGCATTAGCTATTGGGATTGTGGCAAGATTCTCTGCCAATCCTAAGGAAAGTCACATGATGGTGGTTAAAAGAATCATGAGATATTTGAAGGGGACTGCTGACTATGGATTGTACTACAAGAAGCATGACAAATTTGAACTGAGAGTGTATACAGATGTTGATTGGGTAGGAAATGTAGATGACAGAAAGAGTACTAGTGGTGAAGCTTTCTTTCTTGGATAGAGATTAGTTTCCTAGACAAGCAAGAAACAAAATTGCATTTTCCAATCTACTGCTGAAGTTGAGTATGTGGCTACAGTTGTGAATTGTTCAAATTTGATATGGATAAAGAAATTGTTGGTAGAAATGAAAGAAGAAATCATTGAACCAGTTTTCATCTTCTGTGACAACACAAGCGCAATCGACATCTCTAAAAATCTAGTGATGTACACAAAGACCAAACACATTGCCATCAAGTATCATTACTTGAGAGAACTGGTACAAGATAAAGAGGTCCACATGGAATATGTGAATACCAAAGAACAATTAGCAGATATATTCACTAAAGCTTTACGTAAAGAAGCTCATGAATACCTGAGAAGTCAATTAGGGGTCCTTCCCCTAATTGAGGTTGCCTAGTCAAGCTAGGAGCACTGCATCAAATGTGTTGTAAAGAACATCTAAAAAATTGATGCAGAGAAAGGTCACCCTTTAGGAGCAACCTAGAGTTGTGAAGAGCATGGAAAATTCAAGAATAAGTCATAAGCAAGATGATAGAGGGAGAAATATTGTTACTGAACTGAAAGGATGATATCTACATCTAGAGGATGTATGTATTTGTTGTTGCTTTGGCATTTTTGTCAAAGAAGGAGATGATCACAGATGAATACACAGACAGATGAATACATAGAATGAGAAGATCAAGACAGTGGGAGAAATTTAGTGGATGGTCAAGCATGGCTAATTGATTCTGTATCAGAATGAAGCTGAGGATATTATAAATATTTTTGATGAACAGATAAGTTTTTGGATTGGTTGGTAATTCATGTGATATTCATATGGTGTTGCCATCAATGCCAAATAGGGAGATTGTTAGAAACTATAATTGAAGAAATTGTTGTATTATCATTGATGTCAAACCTTAACTGGTAAGACTATTTCTATTTAAGAAAGTACTATATATATATTTGAGTGATGCTAAGGGGATAGGCAAGGTTGGTAACAACAACACCTAAGAAAAAGGTTGAGTTAGCTTGATACTTCAATGAGTACTTAATTATGTGGCACAATGATAAGATAATGTATTATTTATCTAAGTAAGAATGAAGACTAAACTAGTAGGCTTAACCAAGAAAAAGTGAAGAAATCTAGTTTAAGCCAAGTGTTGTTTGTGTGACCGAGCTAGTATATGCTGAGTAAAATCAGTGTTGACCGAACACTAGTTAATTACCGAGGAAGAAATTATTCGCTAAGGAAATAGTTTATGTGGTGACCGAGCTTTCCAGAGAAGACCGAGAAGTTGAACAAAGTATTGACCGAGCATCAATATTTTGCATTTGAGGAAGAATTTAGATTTCCAGCCGACATCGTTGAATTCTTGGATTATGTAAAATGTGTTGACTTTATTTATTGATTGTGTGAAAGCATTTAATGCACTATAAAACATTTTATTGTAAATATTTAAGAGATTTGAGATATTTCTAGAAGGATAGCCAAAGAACATAATGTAGGATGGATTCAATGAATCTGACCTAACCATAAGATCTACGAAGGAGATTAAGCAACAAAAGATGTATTGACCTAATAGAGATAGTATTAAGGAAACCTAAGTGAGAAGTTGTTGTAAGGAGTGGATGTGTGAAGTATTGTTGATGTTATTGACTGTCTAAGCAGAGAAGGCTAAAGAAGAAGTGATGTGATTGTTTGAAGAGGGTTCTGAGCAGATCAGTGATGGAGATGGAAAAGGTTCACAGTCAGTAAGCTAGCATATGTGTACGGAATTGGATCTGATATTTGCAAAGTGAGTTGTATGTTTTTCAGATCAATATTAATGCTACTTTCTAACCATTGTAACCATCAAAATCCTTTTAATAGAGGTTGAACTAACAGTCATAGGTATAAATCCTTTGAACGAGGTTGCATTCTAATGTAGTGTATATAAGTCCTATAACAAAGTGCACTTTTAACAAAGTCATTTAAATCCTTTAACTGGGTCACACCTGATATTGTGTTTGTAACCTTTGACAGGGTTGGATTTTCACCAAGCTCACTTCAGAAGAGTGAACATAATAGTAACATGTTACAAAGTGGTTTTTCCCTAATTGGGTTCCCACTATAAATCCTGGTGTTGATACTTGTGTGAATGTTTTGGTTTGAACATTTCTATGTTTTACAAGTTAGATGCTATTGGATAAGTGGACTGCACTGTTATATGTTTTTGTTATGAAATTAGTAAGGACCAAGTAGGTGTTGGTTATTAGATCTGATTTGTTGAAGAGTTTAAAGTTTATTTTTATACATCTGGACCTGAGAACAACTGATTCACCCCCCTCTCTATTATTCTAAATCATATTAACACCAAGATCCATTCAAGATTGATGTTGAAGATCTAAAGACAATTGATTTGAGACATCCTAAATTTAATTCTACATTCATTTGGAGCATCCATACTTGTGGATTCAAGGATTTAAATCCTCCGCAAGGGTTTCAATATAAGCAAGGTGAATTGTTCCATTTACTTTGTTTATTCCAGAAATTTCAATTCAATTTCAAGGTTAGTTCCTAAATTGGGGTTTGACTAAGGCAAACCCCTCCCCCAACAAAAAAAACCATTTTTCTTGCATGTACAAGTGTGGGACGATGAATTAAAGTGCAGATCTCGATACCCTTTTCATCAAACTTTTCATTGAAGTTGTGCAGGTCAAGGTCAACCTCTTAGGTCAGGGTCATCTTTGTCTACCTAGGTCAAGGTCGACCTTTCATCAGATTGAAAAAATATTTCTGGGTTTTGTAGATCTCACAGTTTTGGTTCAAGATTTAAAAAATCAACAATTTATGAGACTGTTTGACATGCTTTTCAACTAATTCTTTTTTGGAGGTAAATATCTTTATTTCTTCATTTCAATATTAATTCATCTATATTTACTTTCCATATCAATATAATTTATATGCATGTGTAAAATATTGGTTTTGGGGTCTCCTTTATATGCAAACCATTGTTCTAGTACCCCATCCATATTTTTTCAATTTACAATAATAAACATAAACTTCAATGTTGAAATAGAGCTAACTGCTAATCACATCCTTGAAAATGAAACACATAACACAAAGATTTTGGTAACCCAAAAACCCTTGAAAGGTAAAAATGGTGTGGGGATGACACCCACAAATCTTCACTAATGCAACAATAAAGTTTTCTTGTTAGGGCTACAACGTTTTGATCACTTATGGTGGTCTACCCTATGAGGGGTCTACCATGCTAAGAGCTTACAAAATTATACAATATAACTTGATTATGATTTAAAACTTACAACTAAGTAAGCACTATGTTAGGAGATTTAAAAAGGTCTGTTAGGACCATTCTATTAAGAGATTTACCCTGATTCACTTGCTAGAATGTATCAGTATCTAATCCTTCAGTTTTTAGTTCAAATGATGATAACAGATCTCCTCTTTCCAATTATTATCTGATCTCAAAATAAAATATAACTCTATTATATTCTTCACTTCTCTACTTAGTCACTGCTTGATCTATGCTTCTGACATCTAAAACACTACTTCTTTCATACACATGTGAGATCTCCTAACTATAACAATATTAGGGTTTTGATGTCACCTTAAATAAATAACTGATCAAGCTTATAGATCAAGATCAATGATCTAGATTCATCACTTTTTTTGCTTATACTTTTCCTTTTTCTTATTGGTTACATCACTTTCATAGGGATTAATGATCACAATTATAATGCGTAATCAACTCCTCAATTATCTCAATGATCATTAAATCTATTAGAAACTATAATTGAAATAATTTTCATATTGTCATTGATGTCAAACCTTAATTGGTAAGACAATTTCTATCTAGTAGAGTACCATATCTTTTGATTAATGGAGAGGATTTGAAAAGAAGAGATAACAAGAGGACCTAAGGAAAGGTTGAGTTATGTGATACTACAATGGGTACTTGATTAGTTAGCACATTGACAAGGTAATGTGCTATTTATCTTTAACACTAAGTGAAGAAGTCAATAGATTTTAAGCATTAATTGAAAAAAAGAGAAGAAATTCAATTTAAGCCAAGTGATGCTAGTGTTGACCGAGCGCTAGTATAAGCCGAGTAAATTTCAGTCTCAACCGAGAATTAGTAATTACTAAGTATCAGATAATTAACCAAGCGAAGACAATATTTTCCAAGTAGAAAAGTTTTAGCAATGATCGAGATATCTAGTGATGACCGAGGAGATGAACACAGTATTGACTGAGTGTCAGTAATTTATAGTTTGTTAAGGAATTGAGAATCCCAGATGACATACTTGAATTCTTGGGAATTGAAAAATGTGTTGACATTAATAATGAATGATATGGATCATTTAATGCATGGTAAACCATTTTCTTATGGATTCAAGGAGAATTTTAGAGAAGTATCTAGAAGGATAGGGAGGAGAACAAAATGATGGAAGGATTCGATGAATCTGACCTAAACCTAAAATATATGGAAGAGATTAAGTGGAAAAAGATTAATATACCTGATCAAGGAGGTATAAGGATGACCTAATTTTGAGGTTATGTGTTTGTGGAAAGAGGTTGATGTTATTGACTGACAAATCTAAGCAGAAGGCTAAGGAGAGCTATGAAGAGCTGAACAAAGTTGAGATGATTTCTTGAAGGGATTTTCGAGTAGATCAGAGATGGAGATGTAAATGAAGGTCAATTAGTAAATCAACATATGAGAATATTGGATATGTATTTACAAAGTGAGTTGTATATTTTAGATTAGAACTGTAATGCCCCTCCAACCCTATCAATCTTGATTATGCTCTCTAGGAAGTTAGATTGTGTTATAAGTGATTTCATGGTTAAGAGAATGATCCTTCTTGAGATGGTTTCTTCCTAATCATTATAAATTCATATTTTAATTTGAGAAATAATAATATTACATACGTATGCTCCTATATATCTTCTTGTGTGTTAGTGAGAGTTTAGGACCTTAATGCTAAAAGGATCACCTGATAGACTTATATGATTCTATGTGAAATGCTCATTATTAATATTTAAGATTATCTTAGGTTAATTCATTATAATCACTTAAAGGGGTTAGATGTATTACTTACTCTAATGATGTTACTTGTTATACATGAGATTAGAGATGATTTGTATAGTGAGGATTGTATAATTTGTTTTGGTAATGAAACATTATGAGTAGAGGCCTGATGATTAAACTAATTTGTGAAAGTCAATAGATGATTCACATGTACATGATTATGTTATGATACAATATGAAATAGAGATTATTTTGGTACTAATCATGCTAATCCATGATTTATGCTTTGCTGATGTCATTGTTTAATGTGAGTCTAGGATGAGGGGAGGCAGATGTAGTTACTACTATGGGAGGTCCACATGATGTCACACTCTCCCTCCTTGTTTACCACTATCTTTTTATATATAAATATATGTATGCATGTCAGTTGGTGTTGTAGGATACATGTACCAAGCATAAAATCCACCTAGCTACACAAGTCTCAGCATGCCTTAAAAATCCTTGAATTGTTGTTGTGTGGAGATATTACCAAGATTATTCTCAAGGTTACCCATGGACTTAGATTTTTGTTTAGGAGGTTACCCTAGCTGGGGGATTTGGATGCAGTATGTGTTGCAGTCTTGTGATTTATAATTTGATGTTATTCTAAGATTTATTTTGTGAGTTAGAATTGTACTTATATATATCTATATTATTTATTCTTTATCTATGCATATACCCATGCATATATAAATAATATTATTTGTATGTTTCAAATTTCTTGTGAAGATGCTAGTTTAATAATTAGATAAAGTGTATTGAATGAAGTGTAGTAAATAAAAAGTGAAAATAATAAGTAATAATAGTAATTAATAAAAGAAATTCTCTTTGTAGTAAAATCAACTTTCTAGGAGGGAGTTGAACATGAGACCTCCTAGAAGTTAGGCTAGTTGGTTTTTGTGTGTGCTACATGTTTTTCTGGAAAGTTATTTGTTTGACTTTCTTGTTATGGTTTTCTTTTTTAAGCTATTTTAATTAAATTTATTAAAATTTATTAAGTCTTTTACAAGAATGTTTTGGTTAATTTTCCAACCAACTATGGAAGTTGGAGAAGTTGCTTCCTGTAAAGCAACTCCCCTAACCACATAGTTGGAGGATAAATAATTACAATTTTGTGTGGTTTGGGAAGGAGAATTTTTGGATGATTTTTGGGAGTTGTTTGCAATTGTTTTTCTAGAAATTTATTTGAATTTTCTATGAGTTTGAGAGTCTTTGATTTTGTGAAGACAAGAGTGTGTGTATAGTTTGGAATTGGATTGCCAGGAGGCTATCGACTCAAGGCTTGAATATTTGCAGAGAGTCTCTAGCCAAGGGAAGAGAATTCTGTGTAGGATCTTAGGTAGGGTCTTAACTGGGATGAATTCTCCAATTCTCCTATGTGTGTGTGTGTTTAAGTATTAAATGATATTTTATTGGATTTATATGTGATTTTTTACTATGTATTGAAAAAGAAAATGTAAATATCTTATCTTTTGTGTATTTTTGTGTTTTCGGGAAGTAGAATATGTATGTTTTAAAATTTTTTGGTTTATGGAATCTTTCCTGAAAGTCTATGATTGATTATATAATTATGATTTGATATATTTATCTATGTATATGTGTGTGTTATTAAATATTTATATTGTTTATATGGTATGAAAAGTTTATTTTGTGAAATGATTTGTAATTAGGATGGTGATGAAAAAGAATATGTTATTTTTCTAGTTTATTTTCATATACCTGTACTATGTTATGCATAACTTTTTAACCTCACACTATTATGAAAATATCTCTAGTGAGAATGTGCACAATTAGGTTTTATCCAACATATGTGAAAATTAAGAAGATCTAATGGTTCAAAAAAAAGTTATCTTACCATACTGGGACTGTATTTCTATGACAGTCATATATATGGTTCTAAAACTAGTCATGTATAGATCTCTCAGATAATCTCTAAACTCAAATAGATAAAGGGTCTCTTGTGGTTCTAACCACTAGGAAATATCTAAAACTCTATTTTACTCCTCTTGATCTTTGTCCTTCTTGCAACCAACCTACAAGACCAGACTCATCAAAACTTAAATATGTAATATCTAGCCACCTTTCTAAGACATGATTACTTTGTCTTCTCCTTTGATTAATTGGTCCCTGGAGGTTAATTAGTTTATAGTACATTAATTTCCCCATAAATATTTATTAGCTTATAATTTATATTAATTTTATGTTCTATTTGGACTTATTTTGGAAACTTTGGAGTCATGGATTTAAGTGTTGGGTACCTATTTGGCTTAGGGTTTGGTCTATATCTTCCAACCTTGATCGTGGCCTCTGTCTACATCTTTGTACCTCTCTTAATGTTAATCTTATTTCTTTAAGTTTATCATAATGTTGTGTTATGCATGTGGAAATTTATATCACCTATGTATGTTTATTACTAGTTTTTTTGATGTAATATGGTGTTTCTGCACTTGACATATACTTGAGCTTAGTTTATGAGGTTAGTACTCATCTCGATGGCCTATGTGCATGGGAGGGTTCCCTAGACCTATAAATAAGCTATGGAAAGTTATATTTATGCATGTGGAAATTTCTATGCTACAATTTAAGGTGTCTTGTGATAGAAACTCTTCCAATAGTTCATGTTATGTATATGGCTGAGGTTAGGACTCACTATGAGGGCTTGAGTGCATAGGGGAGTTTCCTAAACCTATGAATTAGGACATGAAAGTGTTATTTTTTATCTTTGGTTTGTGATGGGGTAAGGGAATAGGAATCCTAAGTGAGTAGCTCACCATAGGTGTTGGAACCCTAAAGTGGTTGTCAGATGATCCTATGGGTGGGTTTTTAAAAAGTGATAACCTTAAAAATTAACCTGGGAAGGGGGGATTCAAAAGATAATGAAAGAAAATATAATAAAAGCCACACAGACTTGATTAGAGTACCGGGACTAGGGATAACTACTAGGATGGATCCCTATTCATAAAGGGGGAATGGGGTTACATGGTTTCCAGGAAGGATCCCAATATACAGGTTGTGTGATGACACTCACTGAGGTGGTCTCCTAGAACCTTAACCTCGGTGTTATAGTATGATGATATTTTATGTGCCTTATTCTTGGTCTGTTGAGTCTTATATTTATTGGTATTTGAGACTTAGATTTCCTTACGGTCTTGAGAGTACCTTGGTTCTATCTCCTAGCATGAGGGGTGGAACTTTTCCAGTTTCACATAGTTGGGTGGCAAATCTCTTTCGAGGTATTGTTCATAGTTTGTGTCATGGCCTAGATTTTGATTTGTTTAGTGATAAATTTATCCTATCTTGTACCATGTATCTCTATCTATTGAAATCAAGGTGTAAATATGTAATGTAAGCCTTTGGGAAACTTGATGTAATTATCTTTTTGTATGCCTTCAGGCCATGCACAACAACTGTAATTGTAATTATGTTGAAATTGTAAGAAAGGAGTTATGTATTTGGGAAGGGTAGTTTTAGGAATTTCAAAAGGGGATTGAATATTGGTAAATTAGGCATGGATTATGTTTAAGTAATTCCTACCCTATCTCTCTTGTTATTTTTAAATGAAATTGAAAGTAATGGTTCTATGTAAGTATTTGCAATGCAATAGATAAAGGAAACTCGTTTTGATATGTGCAATAGTGAAAAGATATGCTAAGGGTTGAAGGGCATCTCTAGGTGAAATAATAAGGGAAAGGAAATATGTATGTTATTGAAAGTAGTAATGAGATGTGATTTCTTAAATGTATAAGTTCAATGTGTATGATGTAACGATATTTAAACTAGGTTTTGATCTCAATTCTTAACTAGATTTATACAAGGTTATAGATGATAATTTGTGGAAGTTAAACTTGTGGAAAAAATGATTCAATGAATGATTTATGTTGGTTATCAATAGATGGTTAAGTACTTTATGTTAGGAATGGGAACACTAAGAGGGGGGGGTGAATCAGTGTTCACTATATTTTAACTTTTCACTTTAATCTGAGTACTGAATTATAAATGCTTAAGTATTGAAATAAATATTCACATAAACATGAAACATGAAATCAACACATGACACCTGTAATCATCTAAAAATGGTCATCTAGACTATTAGCCCCTTTTTCTAAATCATCAATTGCTTATTCTTGATCAAATCCTAGTTCTATCATTTATTCGATTATTTTCTATGGGCTAACCATCTTATCCTAAGTCTTTATTTAATTAAAAGGAATTTCCTCCTCTTTTAATTAAACAAAAATCCCCCCACCTTTTCCTCTTATCCTAAGTTGCACAAATAAAGCATTATTCTTATTTTATAAAAAGAAGAAAAGCACTTTTTATCTCATATGGACACAAAAGTCAACTCTTAGTTTCTCATTGGAGGATATTTGTGCACATGGATTTCTCCTCTTTGATTCTCCACCCTTGATTACATCTTTTTCCTCTTAATCTCCATGGTCCATTCTTTCTCACTTCCTTTAAAAGGAGAGCTCTCTTCTTCATTCTAGATCCCCAACTTTTTATGCTAACTTTATGCTACAGGATTTCTTGGAGACTTTAGAGCTTTTGAAGAATTTGGATCCTTTTGGAGATCTTTCTACAATTAGCTTTCATTCTTGCATTCTTATCTTAGCTTCATGTTTATGCTTTCTTAGATTAGTTTCCTTTCAAGCTTTAGCTTAGATCTCACATAGTCTAAATAAGAAGGATTTGTAACACTTGCTCTTTCTTTTCATAGCTTAGTTGCATTATTCTTTCATTTCCATAGCTTAGTTTTCATCTTCATTCTTAGCATAGTTTGCATTTCATTCTCATATTGATTCTTGGGGATATTGGTATTCTTGCCCTTGTCTTCATTTAAATCTCCCATTGCATGGTTTACTAGCAAGGTTATTGGCTTAATAGCTCTAGCTAAGAGCACTCTTAAAACCCTTGCACTCCATACTTGGGGAGCTCTAAATCAATTTCTCAAGGTTTCCAATCCATGGATTCTCTTGGAAGCAATGATTTAGAGAAGTGCACATCTTAGTGTGTACATTTTTGGCTCCCACTGTGGAGCAGAGCATTATTATTTTGTCTTTCATTTCATGCATTTTCAGAAATTTTTCGTCATAGTTTAGCGTCATTTTTAGCTCTCTATTTTTCTCTCTTAGAGTGTCATGTGATAGTTTTCTAGTGTCGTGCAACAGTTTCTTGTATAGCATGGTGACACTTTACTAGTTAAAAGTGTCATACTGTTTGACAGATAATATCGCACTATTTAGTATATTCTGTCGCCTGCAGGTCATCGACCTATCGCATGGAGATAAATTGTCTGCCCCCGATCAAGATGACCTAGAAAACCTATAGCATAACATTTACTGACAATCAAGATGACCTTACTTCCATTGAGGTTATTGAAAATAGTGTTGTTACTTCCAATGTTAAGCCTATTGAAAATCAAGAAAAAAATGACGCACTTATGCTATCCAAAGAAACTTGTCAAGATCAAAGTCTTCCATCTTCTTGTTCTACCACTCCATGTTCACCTCCACTTTCTACTCTTCTTAAGTCTTTGCAAGCTTTGAAAATTCCTATCAAAGAAGTTGCTCCTATTCAAGATGTTCACGATCCTATTGAAAATCCTAATGCTCACTCTAAAGATGTTGATGTCCTTGGCTATCATATAAATGATGATGAATTAGTTTATTATCCTTTTGTGTCTTCCACATCCATCCTTGGACTTCCTCCACAAATACCAAAGGCTTCATGTCTTCCTTCCATCTTGGGCCCTTATGTCCCTTCACTTTCCCCTCCTAACTCTCCTAATTCTTCATCCATCTTGGGTCCTTACGTCCCTCCATCTCCTATCTTTCCTCAAGATCAACATAGATGCATACCCTTGAATCCTTTTCACCCACCCACTCATCTAAACCAGTCATATTCTCCATCTTCTTCTACAAGTCCCAAGTCTTTTGGAAGTAACTTGAATGTTTAATATAAGAAAAAGAAGCAATACAAGATTCCATCCAAAGAAAAAAATCACCATGTCTCCTCTAATTGACATGGAGGCATAAAGTTAAAAGGGATATCTAAGAAGAAAACTACAAGACAAGTATGGGTTCCAAAATCCATCATTGAAGATATTCTCTCTAAATCATCAAAAAGAAATGAAAAGCCTAGGGCTATATGGATTCAAAAATCTCTCTTGAAAGAGTCTAATGTTGAGAAATAGGTGAAGTTGACATTAAAGCTTCCAAAGGCTTCCACTTAATCTTCTTCCAAAAACATTCTTCCATTCCATGTGCCCGAACCATAACCTTTGCTAAATATTCGCCATATTCCTTCTCATATTCCTTCATTCATATTTCCTCCATCCTCTCGCCACCCTTCAAGGTGTGTGTTGACATTGATCTTGCCTTCCTTTCCATCTACCCTTTCACAATCCTTCCATTCATTATCCTTCTACCATCTATCCTTTTTCCTCATTTGCCTATTCCTCCTATCTTCCAACCTCACTTGCTTTACATAAAACCTTATCCTCCATTTTTCTCTTCCATCTTCCTTTCCCTATTAGCATCTTTGAGCATATCATTTTGAATCCTTGGCATATCATGGTTTAACCTTTCAAGGAACATTATCTGAAAAGCTTGCCTTCTTCCAAAAAATTAAAAAAATAGAAAAATTCAAAATGGAAAATGAAAAAATTGAAAATGTGCCTTGTTGGAAACTTGGAAACAGGCGCCTTGGTAGAAAAAGTAAAGAGAAATAAATTTGTCCTATGGTGAAAACTACTCCCTTGTGTCGCCTTGGATAAGTACCATGATGAAAACCTAGCAATCAGGCATCATGCATAGTTCTTCTACATATTTCATCCATTTCATCTTCTCTCTTTGATCTTGACAATGTTGACCTATACACGAACATTTGGCTATTTTGTGAGCTATCTTACGATGGTCTTGCTTTCATTCCATTCATGTTTAGCCTTCATATTTATTTTCCTCCATTCATTCTAGCCTTTCGCTGTCCTTTTCCCCTTTGGTCTTGATCTAATAAAAAAGATTAAAACATGATGTTATGAAGCCTCTTGACATGTCTACTCCTTTGGACTGCATTACACTTTTGTGACTTGTCCTATGCTAGCCTTTCATTCCTTGTTCAAATATGCTTTACCTGAAAATTTTTCCCTAGCTTGGGTACCCTTGAGGAGTCTTCTCTTGAAGATTTCTTTCCTTCATTCTCCTTCATTCTCTTGTCTTCCATCTAATCCCTCTTGTCCTCCGCCTTCCTAGACATTGGGACTACATGATGTGATCTTGCTTGGGAGTTTGATGCCCATTCTATCTAGTGGCATCTTTTGTACATACTTATTGATCTTGAAAAAACCCAAAAAATGATATATTGTCAAAAATTCTAAAAATTGGAAAATGTCTTGAAAAAAAGATCATCTTAGTGAAAACCTAGCAATAGGCGCTTTGATGTATCTTCAAAAAAATTATATATTTCAAAAATACCAAAAAATCAAAAAATTCAAAATCCCAAAAAAATAGTCACACTCTCCCCAAATTGTGTTTTTTTTTAACACTTTCAAAGCGTCGAGTGTTTCTTAACACTTATCAGATATCCTATCCACAGTCTCAAATGATGCAATATTTCCACTGGCAGGGGTGATACTCAAAGTTTGACTCTATGACCTACACACGCACTTAAACACTTGACTTGCTAAAATTTGCTTGACATTATTTCTTTGTGTGCTATCTATGATGATTTCTTTGCTGAGTGTTCTCTCCCTAATAGTTTTCAATGATGCCAAGCTAGAAGACTGGGGCATGAGGACATGTTTTATTGCTTTTTCTTCTTGTGGGTATATCTTGTTGATCCTCACTATCATGAGCATTTATGCTTGTTCCACTTGACACTAGGATCTACAATGTATTATCCTTGATTGTTTCTGCAAGTGCATGCTTATAGTCATCTTGATTTTCTTGTGTCTCAATGTGAGCATAATCTTTCTATATCAAACTTAGGTAATCTCACTGCACTAGTCATCTTGACTTATATGTCTTTGGTGCCTAGGTGGGATTTCCACATTCCTATCTGATATAGATCATATTCAGATCCACATAGTCATACTAGTGTGTATTGTATGATCTTGCGATGCTACCAATAATGCTTGATGATGAATATTAGAGTCTAAAAGCTTTGTGACCTTGCAAGTAAACCACTTTCATAGTAGCTTGCATTCTTAAGTTCATGATAGTTAGTTTTGCATTTTGCATATGGAGAGAGCTCTCGTTTCATCTTTTATGGACCTTTCGGTCAACTGCACTCACCTTTCACTTTTTGTCTTTCATATCACACCATTTTATCTTCATTTTGGGAAAAAAACCAAAATCTACATTCACCTTGTAGTTGGCTAACCTTTTGAGGCCTGATCCTTCGATCTTCGCTAGGGCATCTTTTCTTTCTTCATCCACATCTCTTTCAAACTTCTAGCCTTCCATTTCATTTTTCACTTCATCTCTTTGAGGTTTGACTTCATCTTTATCCTATAGTCAAACTGGGGCATATTTTCACTACTTGATGGTTATTCTATCATTCTTTCATCTTTGATTATGATTTCTCATGATTTGATCATGTTTCTCTTGCTTTTGCATTCCCTCTACCTAATCTCACTTTCGATCTCGAGGGGGCAGACCCATCACATCCTATTGGCTATTCTCTAGAGCATATTCTTGACCATTCCATTTTCTCTGATTGATCTATCTTTGTGATTGACATGTTAGTTCTCATCTCAAGTTTTGATATTGTCCATCTCTTTCCTAAGTGTTCAGTACTGTCGCTACTAGGCTGACCATGTAGGATTTTCTATCTCTCTACAATTCATACTTTGGAGTCAGATCTCTATCTAGTTGCCTTCTTGGCTAATCTATTCTTTGACGTAATGTGTTCCTAGATCAATCACACATTAGTCAAAGAGGGGCAAATGTAATCATCTAAAAATGGTCATCTAGACTATTGGCCCCTTTTGCTAAATCATCAATTGCTTATTCTTGATCAAATCCTAGTTCTATCATTTATTCAATTATTTTCTATGGGCTAACCATCTTATCCTAAGTTTTTATTTAATTAAAAGGAATTTCCTCCTCTTTTAATTAAATAAAAAGCCCCCCACCTTTTCCTCTTATCCTGAGTTGCACAAATAAAGTATTATTCTTATTTTATAAAAAGAAGAAAAGCACTTTTTGTCTCATATGGACATAAAATTCAACTCTTATTTCCTCATTGGAGGATATTTGTGCACATGGATTTCTCCTCTTTGATGCTCCACCCTTGATTAAATCTTTTGCCTCTTAATCTCCATGGTCCATTCTTTCTCACTTCCTTTAAAAGGAGAGCTCTCTTCTTCATTCTAGATCCCCAACTTTTTATGCTAACTTTATGCTACAGGGTTTCTTAGAGACTTTAGAGCTTTTGAAGACTTTGGAGCCTTTTGGAGATCTTTCTACAATTAGCTTTCATTCTTGCATTCTTAGCTTAGCTTCATGTTTATGCTTTCTTAGATTATTTTCCTTTCAAACTCTAGCTTAAATCTCACATAGTCTAAATAAGAATGATTTGCAACACTTGCTCTTTCTTTTCATAGATTAGTTGCATTGTTCTTTCATTTCCATAGCTTAGTTTGTATCTTCATTCTTAGCATAGTTTTCATTTCATTCTCATATTGATTCTTGGGGATATTGACATTCTTGCCCTTGTCTTCATTTAAATCTCCCATTGCATGGTTTACTAGCAGGGTTATTGGCTTAATAGCTCTAGCTGAGAGCACTCTTAAAACCCTTGCACTCCATGCCTAGGGAGCTCTAAATTGATTTCTCAAGGTTTCCAATCCATGGATTCTTTTGGAAGCAATGATTTAGAGAAGTGCACATCTTAGTGTGTACAACACCCATATGGTTATAGGGAAACCCAAAGGGGTAAAAACCCCGGTGTGACTTGATACCCACTAATAATTTGAACTAGTGTTTTGTGATCCTTGTTAGAAGATCATTTACCCTATTAGGAGTAGTTTTAAAATGCTTTTAGTAAAATAGACCTTGTTAAGGTTTGGAACCTATTAGGATTCTTTTACAATGGTCCCTATTAGTGGAATGGACTCACTATCCTAGAGCTCACTGCTCAAATGATGAAGGCTACAACCTTCTGAATCAAATACATAATATATCTATAGGTGAACTGTTACTATGACACTACTTGTCAGATCCATTCCTTTGGTGTGCTGATGCTTTGACCTCTTGCAAAGCTATAATACATCATATGCTCTCTTTGCATACCTCTACCCTGATTCTCACAACTCTATTTCCACTTCCATACTGAATACAATGGGCACACCTTATATTTATGGGCTCATATCAAATATACAATTAGGTCATCCCTATAAATAATTAAAAATAACACTTCCAAATGAATTGGCTTAAGCGTGCTTACAATTATACATGTACATATGTCAGAAACCTAAATACAATGGGCGCATAGCCTCTAAAACATTAATTTACAATTGCAAACCAAAATAGTCACTGTCGGCTCTATGCTCTATTCTCTGCTGGCACACACTGGCTGTGCAACTTCAACTGACTATAACTTTCACATCTATGCATGTCTACTTATGCACTCTTAAAATAATCATAATTATAGTCTAACAATCTTAACTTCCAGGGTACATACCTTAATTCATCTGTACACATGGGCACAGATTCTCTGAGCTGCAAGAACTCTATATGCTATCCAGTCTTCAACACTTAATTGATTTTTGATCTTTACACTTAGTGCACTAACTCCAAATTGCTATATGACTTTGTTTCCATAATGACAACACTATATCTAGTCATATACTTTAGTATAGACAACTTTCCAACAATCTCCCCCTTTGTCATTGATGGCAAAAAAGGAATATGGCTAAGTCTCTAACTGATCCTTTACACAAAAAACTTTTGTCTTCTATACATTTTATACAAACTCTTGTATCTCCCTATACATATATGTACTAAATATTCTATACAACTCCCCATTGTACATTAATGACAAAGGTGCATCAAAAAACTTTATCTACATACACTCATTGAGGGAAAATAGCTGGATATGCAATCTTGAGTTTCTGGATCTCCTTCTTCCAAAAGGTTATCAGAGAATTTACTATCTATAGATGGGCACATAATTCATATTGAAGCTTCTCCATATTCTCCAATTCTATGCTTGGACCTTGATCACAGGTTATCATGGTCGCATCAATATCCTTTATGTTTTGACTGAGAATGTCTAGTGAGGGTGCAAGAGCATTCCTCAATTGAGTCTATCTAGACCTTATCTTCTCCATTTCTTTCTCTGCCTTCTCAATTATGTCCAACTAACCTTGGTAGACATTTTTGCACATGTTTACATCAATGGCTATGTCTAGTACTGAAATCTTCACCTTCTCAATCATTTCCTCTGTATCTTTGATATTCTTAAGATGGGCATTAGTGAACTTATCTTGATCCATGGATTTTGCAATGACTTTCCTTCCTTGATCTGCAAAATCCTTCAATGATGCCTAACTAGACTTAAGAGAGTTCAATTCTAGTGCAAAATTACTCATTAGTTCATTGAGTCTCTTCTTTAAGTATTTCTCCTTTGCCACTATGGTCACAGATTCTTCTAGGCTTGAAAAATTTACTTTGAACTGAGAGATGACTGTGCTCACATCATCAACTTAATGTACATTTACCATTTTCTTATCCTCTAGCAGCAAACTATTCAAATTATTTACTAATTCCACCAAGAGAGGATTCCTCGTTAATTTCTTCTCCTTCACCTTCTCCATAGCTAGGACACTGAACTTAATCAGGTCTTCTTCCTTTTAGGAGTCCAAACTACTAGTGTCAGGTGTGAAACTTGACAACAAAGTTGCGGAGGGAGTGATGGGAATGCTATCCTTCACCTCTTGCTTCACCTTGACTAAATCAAAAAAAGATTCATCTTTCTTTTCCATCTCTTCTCCTTATTTCTTTTCTTCATCAGATATATCTTCTATGACTACTTCTTGCTGAGTGGGAGGGGTATTGCTACATAAGATTTATGCTTCCTTAGTGCTGAAAAATGCTTCCTCAAACTTGTCAACTCCTTATTAGTAGCCACCATGGCTATTTCCATATTATCTATGATAATTGTGTTGTCTTTGGGTGATTCTAACATGGGCACTGAGTCTTGAGGACCTTTCATTGGTACATTAGTGGGCTCTACCACTTTATCTTCCTTAATGGGTGCATGCGTGATGGGCGTAGTAGGTGGTTTGATCTATTGTTCCAACAACACCTTCTCAAAGGCCTTCTCTATTTCCTTGTTATCAACTCATAATCTTTTTTCATAATGTGAAGATTTATCATCTTTGTTTAAGGTGTGGCTTCACCAAATTCAATATCATATCCATTTCTTCTTTAGAACATACAGGTAGAGTGTCTTCTAGCACTTTATCCCTGATCCTTAGGTCTTCTTCATTTTCTTGTATTTTAAGTTTTCTAGAATGTCCCATACATTATCTGGTATTTCTATTTTCAATTCAAGAATTGTCACTGTATGATTCAAATAACTTCCCTATTTGATCAATCCTTCCCTCATCAACAATTCTTGCATATAGAAGTTTGAGGCTAGGTCTGAATCCTGCCTAAGGAGGTGCTTGAATATTTTTCCTGATCCTTAATGCTCATGTGGATGGATGACTAGTGGTAGCTTCTTTCTTCCTCTTGAATAAAGGCTTATACTCCAGAGGAGTATCTTTGGGCGTAGAAGGAATATTGTCTTCTTTATCCTTTTGACTGTCATCTTTTTCAATTTTTATTGTTTTCATCTTGGGATCTTCTTGTTCTTCTGCTGCGCTCTTCAATTCTAGGGAAATATTCTCATCTCTTGCTTTATCAAGGTCTTCTTTTGATACACCATGTATTATTAGGATCTCTGATGTGACCTTTGTAACCTTTCTCTTTGTTGGAGTACTGTTAAGCTTAGCATCAACTTCTCTAGTCTTCTCTTCATAGGTTCCCCACCTAGGTTCATTGACATCCTTAGGGGCTGATAGTAGTACCTGTGCATAAGCTTCAAGAACTTGTTATGCAACCTCATACCCAAGTGGATGAATCCACTTAGTCTTAGGTTCCATAACTTCCATACATGTAGTATCAATCTCCACCATGAAGCATATTGTATCCTTATAATTCTCTACAATACTCTCAGGAATCATGTACCTCATCTGCATTCTTTCTTTGAAAGTCTTCAATTCTAGGGTAATGTAATCTCTAAGTGGGCTTTCTATGGTTGCCTTGTTTGATATCTGAGGCATGGTAAGAATGGACTTGTCTAGATACAAGTCTGACACTTTACCAACTATATGAAGGTACATATAGATGATTAGAGACCCAAACCTGAATACCTAGTCTTATCATGTTTTATAGCTTTGATATTGTCTATCAACTGTGTGTGCAAGATCTCACACAAGTTGAACTCTCCATCTTCTTGCACAAGATGGATGGCTTCTAGAATAGTGCCCAAAGACACACTATTCACCATGTTGGTGTGATGAAATCTATAACCCAATATCATTGATATCAACTTGATGTCTGGTTTCTCTAGAGGCTCAATGGTCATGCCACACTTATCACTTATGGATTTACACACTTACTCCACCATTTTCATGACATCCTTACCCATAGGAAGGATGGTGGCTATCTTAGAAAGGCTTTTCATCTCATGAATTAGGTCTCTTGTTATTCTTACTGATACATCTCCAATCCAAAACAAGTCATCATGGATTCTACTCAACGATATTTTAATCCATTCAGTTTCATAGAATTCATATGCCATGGCATACTCAACAATGGGGTGATCATTCCATTTTGTGTATTCATCCATGAAGGTTTTGTCTAGTTTTAACATTGTGTCCATGTGCACCCTTAACCTATCCAGTCCAACAGGTTCCTTCTTACAATAGATGTAAGCCCTTATGTCTTCTACATGCATGACGCCCATCGGCATGCGGGAGAATGCTCACTCTAAATAATCTAGGGTTGATTTAAACAAGTGCCTCTTGAAAACATAAATCTTCTTCTTAGCAACATCAAAAACAATAGGAGTGGCCATGAACTACTTGATATTCTCTTTCCAAATGATCTTTGAGATGTTTTGACGGCTTTTGAATCAACACAATGAGCTAGGGTTTCTTGTAACTGATCAAATACACTACAATTAATGATAGCTCAATCTCAAATCTTCACAACAACTTCCAAGGCTCAATCTTCTCTCCAATCACTCTGAATATGAATGAAATGAGTGAACAAACAACTTTCTATGTACTTAAAGTAAGAAATTCATCATTAATGCAACTCACATAAACTAGGCTATCACTTCAAATTTTCAAACTCACATTTCGCTAACAATCAGCATGTGCACTTTTTCACAAAGGTTTCTATACACTGCAAAAGCTTAAGTCCAAAGGCACATACTCCGAGGATGAGTATACCAGCCATGCAGGGGTCTAGAGCTAAATTAGCTCCCCCTATGACCCTGAGGGCCATTTATGCAGATGTAGAGGGTGTGTCCACTTGGGATGCATCCAATACAATCTCAACAACATTGTCTTTCTTTCCTTATGACCAAATCAAGCATGCATCTTCTGAGGCCTTCAAAAACTTGACTTCTACTTTAGGATCCAAAACTGGTTCTTCGGTCTTTTTATAGCTTTCCTGACCTTGTGTCCTTGATCTACAAAATGTTGAGATATGTCCAGCCTTGTTATAGGTGTGAAAAATCACTGGACGTCTATTATTCCTTAGTGCATTGACATGAGTCACCATTCTACATGTTCTAGCTGAGTGACCATTATAGTTACATATCTGACATGTAACATTCTAAGAACTTCTAACATTTGTCTGATTCTGATTTATTTGATCATGTTGAATCCTGCTCTTCTTACTAGTCTTACAATTTATTGCTCTATGACCAAATCTATTACATGTATAATAGTAACCATGAAAATTTTTTTCCTTTGTACAGTTCCTTGCAATGTGTCCATGCTTGTTACATGCAAAATAGGTGCATTCTACTAGCTTGTGCTCATTCTTAGGAGGACCACCATTGTCTTTGGTTTGATCTTCAGACTTCTCATTATCAGTAGGGTTCTTTTGTGAATCCTTTCTTGCTCACATACTGTGAATCTAATTTTGTGCTTCATTGTATCTGATACAGCTAGTGTCTCCTTTGATTCTTCTTGCATACAACTGTGATTCTACCAATTCAGCACTGGTGTGTAATTTGGCTATATGATCCTTTGACTTTTTCAATTTAGACTCCAAGCTTTCTTTTTTGTTTCTTAGCTCCAAGATTTCCATGTTTGCTTGCCTTAGTTCTTCATTCAGCTGAAGGTTTTCCTTGACTTGTTCATTGTAAACATCTTGATTGTTCATTAGTTTGTCATCTAATTCTTCAAGCTAACTCAATAGAGATGCATTTTCTTCACTCAATTTTTTGACTTTTTCTTCAATTTCATTGTTAGAGCATCCTTTCAAATCTTTTCTTAGTCTTTTGATAACTAATTGAACATCACTAACTTTTTCTTTTAGTTCTTCAATTTCTTTTTTTGAATTGTCCAGGTCTTCAAGAGCTGGTTCAAGATTCTTCTTCAGATGTTTCATTTTTTCTTTGTCCATGATCTCCTCAAGTGGTTAAACTTCTGTGCTGAGGACCAGAGCTTTGTTACCAATTTTTAGGAATGGGAACACTGAGAGGGGGGGGGGGGGGTGAATCAGTGTTCACTGTATTTTAACTTTTCACTTTAATCTGAGTACTAAATTATAAATGCTTAAGTACTGAATTAAACATTCACATAAACATGAAACATGAAATCAACACATGACACCAATATGATTACGAGGAAACCCAAATAGGTAAAAACCCTAGTGGGACTTGATACCCACTAATAATCCGCACTAGTGTTTTGTGATCCTTATTAGAAGATCCTTTACCTTGTTAGGAGTAGTTTTACAATGCTTTTAGTATAGTAGACCTTGTTAAGGGTTAGACCCTATTAGGGGAGTGGACTCACTATCCTAGAGCTCACTACTTAAATGATGAAGGCTACAACCTTCTGAATCAGATACACACTATGTCTGCATGTGAATTATTACTATGACATTGCTTGTCAGATCAGTTCCTTTGGTGCGTTGATGCTTTGACACCTTGCAAAGCTCTAATACATCATGTTCTCTCTTTACATACCTCTTCTCTACTTTTTGCAACTCTATTTCCACTTCCATACCGAATACAATGGGCACACCTTATATTTATGTGCTCATATCAAATATACAATTAGGTCAGCCCTATAACTAATTACAAATAATGCTTCCAAATGAATTGGCTTAAGTGTGCTTACAATTATACATGTGCATATTTCAGCAACCTAAATACAATGGCTGCATAGCCTCTACAACATTAATTTACAATTGCAAACCAAAATAGTCACTATTGGCTCTATGCTCTATTCTGTGCTGGCACACATTGGCTGTGCAACTTCAACTAACTATAACTTTCACATCTATGCATATCTACTTATGCACTCTTAGATTCAGCATAAGTATAGTCTAACAATATTAAATTCTAGGGTGCATACCTTAATTCATTCGTAAACACAAGAAGGGTGCTCTGAGCTACAAGAACTCTGTATGTTGTCTAGTCTTTAACACTTAACTGATTTTTGATCTTTACACTTAGTGTGCTGACTCCAAACTACTATATGACTTTGTTTCCATAATGACAACACTATATCTAGTCATATACTTTAGTATAGACAACTTGCCAACACTTTACACTCCTTCTATTATGATCTTAAGCGAAAATGGAAAGTGAGGTCTTTTAATAGAAATCTTATTTATGTATTGTTAATGCAATTGAGTTGTGTGTAGATAAGGTTATGGAGTAAACAAATAAAAAAGGAAATGGGCTTCTATTGATTAAGTAGTAAGATTCAATGCTTGATAATGGTAAATGAATTCATTAAGCGAACCTTAAGGAATGTACTTGTGAATGTAACAAATGATGTAATGTTAGAATGTTAGAGAAAAAAATTTGTTAGTTGTGTTTTAGGGTCAAAGACTTGATTCCTTACGGGTTCCTTGGTGGGGACATTACAAGAACTTACTGTTACTTTCTAATCATTATATCAGTCAAAATCCTTTAATCAAGGTGGACGTAATATTCATTTTGTAAACCCTTTAATCAAGGTGATATTCTAATGGAATGTTCTTAAGCCCTCTAACCAGGCCACTCTTAATAGGGTGATTAAATCCTTTAATAGGGTCACACCTAATAGTTTGTATTGTAAACCTTTAACCAAGTTGGCTTCTCACGAAGATCACTTTATAAGAGTGAAAATTTAGTATCATGTTACTGGTATTCTAAAATAATTCTAACAATTGGTATTAGAGTTGTTTGTGCTTGTAAGGAAAAATTTTAAAGGTGCTTGAAGCTAATGATCAAGATTTACAAAAAGGAGTTACCAAAGCTAAACAAGGAGAACTTCCCAGCATGGAAGATTTTGATGAAATTACACTTAGCTGGTATTGGTGATTCAATGAAACACTATGTGGAAAATGATTATGTACTAGTTTCTTCATCTATGACATCTGAGCAGATGAAGGAAAAACAAGAACACAATCATGAAATGTTGGAGATTGCATCAACCCTAATCTATCCTAAATTTGAAGAAATAAAGGAATTTACTAATGCAAAGAAAATGTGGGACGCACTAGGAACTATCTATGGTGGGGACACAAATGTGCTAAGAGAAAAATATGAAAGCTTGAGATGTAAGTTTGATGAAATGAAAATGCTTAAAGGTGAAAACATTGTTCAATATTGTGGTAGAGTTAAAGAGGTAGTAAATTATATTAGAGGATCTAATGGAAACATTTATGATAAAATGGTTATTAGTAAAGTTTTGAGAACTCTATTTCCTATATATGCTATAAGATTTTCTGCAATACAAGAATCAAGATGTACTCTTGGTAATGTCCTAACCTTGGAAGGTCTTGTTGGTAGAATTACTACTTTTGAGTTGTCCAATTTTGATAATTTCACTAATCACAATATTGAATCTATATTCAAGTCTCAAATAGTTCTTCATAAGTCTAAGAAAGGAGAAGAAAGATATGTGAATAGTGACAGTAACAACAATAGTCATAGTGATACTTTTGATGATGATCTAGATGATCTTGAGGCACTTATGGATAGAAGGTTATTGAGAGGAAAAGGAAAATTTAAAGGTAAACTTCCTATAATCTATTTTTCATGTAACAAAGTTGGCCATATTGCAGCAAGATGCCCTCACTAGAATGACAAGGATGAAAGAAGGGAAATAAAGTATAAAGAAAAAATAAATCACAAAGATCACAGAAGATACGAGGACTACAAAGAAAAAGGTAAGAAATCATGTTATATTGTTGAAGAAGAAATTGATAGTGAAACTAGTGAATCTTATGATTGTGATATAGAAGTTGTTTATGTTTCTATGAAAGATGATTCTGATGAAGATGAGAAAACAACACTTATTTCATATGTGAGTAAAGGTGATAAATGGAGTATTGATAGTGGTTTCTGATAGCATATGACTAGTGATAAAAGTAAGTTTGAAATCTTAAATCATTACAGAGGTAGAAGTGTTAAGTTTGGTAATGATGCACCATGTCTTGTGAAAGGGAAAGGATCGATAAGATTAATTGATAAGATCAAGTGTTATAATAATTATTGGGTTGAAGGTCTTAACTATAATTTTTTGAGTGTTGCACAGTTGAACAATACTGGTTACAAAGTTGAATTTCATCATAAGAAGGCTAAAATATTTGATTCCACTAGTGAACTAATTGGAAGTAGAGAATAGACAAGAGGTAATTTGTTCTATCTAAACCTATCTAAGGAAACATGTTTATTTGCAAAAATTGATGATGTATAGTTATGGCATAAGAGGTTGTGTCATGTGAACTTTGACAATTTGGTAAATATTAGTAAGATGAAGAAAGTTATAGGTTTACCAAGATTAAAGAAAACTGATAATGTGATGTGTAAATAATGTCAATTGGGAAAAATGACAAAGTCTAGTTTCAAGAGCAAGACATATACTTCTGATAATATTCTAGAATTGGTTCATACTAACCTTTTTGGACCTATTGGTGTGCAAAGTTATTGTGGTGATAAATATTTCATTTTATTTGTTGATGACTATTCTAGAATGATGACTATGATGTTTCTAAAAGATAAATATGATGCCTTTCAGTTGTTTAAGTGGTATTTAGCAAAAGTTGAGAAAGAAACAAGTAAAATATTGAAATGTTTGAGATCTGAAAAAGGAGGAGAGTTCATATCAAATGAGTTCAATATATTCTGCAATGATAGAGGAATAAAGAGATAAATGTCTATACCAAGGAGACCGCCATAGAGTGGTATGGTAGAAAAAATTATTGGAGATAGAGAATTTGGAGTCATGATAAGAACTAAGTTGAAAGATCAAACATGTTTGTAATGTGAATTTGAGCCTAAGAAAGTGAAAGATGATTTAGAGAATGAAGATTGGATTCAAGCCATGAATGAAGAAATAGAGTAGATAAAAAAGAACAAAACCTGGCCAGTAGTGCTGAGACTAGAAGATAAGAATGTTATTGGAACAAAGTAGGTATTTAGAAATAAGCTAAAAGAACATGGAGAAGTCACTAGTAACAAAGCTATATTTTTATGCAAGGGATACACACAAGAGGAAGGCATTGAATATGGGGAGACCTTTTCCCTAGTTACAAGATTGGAAGGAGTAAGAAGTCTACTTGCATATGAAACTTTTAAAGGATTCGAAGTGTATCAAATGGATGTCAAATCTACAATTCTAAATGGAATATTGGAAGAAGTATACATTGAACAACTAGAAGGATTTTTTGACCCAAGAAAGAAGAACATGGTTTGTAAACTACATAAGGCACTGTATAGATTGAAACAAGCCCCCACAACATGGTATGAGAGACTAGACAATTATTTGATAAATATTGGATTTGCAAGGATAAATGACAACAACAATCTATATTTGAAGGCTGAAAAAGGTAAAGGTATATTGTTAGCTGAAATCTTTGTTGATGATATTATATTTGGAGGACAAGATTCCCTATGTCAAACATTTTCAAATGAGATGCAAAGAGAATTTGAAATATCTGTGTTTGCTGAGATTGAATTCTTTGTTGGTTTGCAAGTTTATCAGATGAAGAAAGCTATCTATATTAGAAATCTAAGTATGTCAATGAGATATTGAAAATTTTTTGTATGGAAGATTCTAGACTAGTAAGTACACCCATGGATACTAGACAAAAAATATCAAAAATTGATGATACAATTGAAGTGAATCAAACCTTGTACATGTCTATGATTGGAAAGTTACAATATGTTGTCCATAATGAACCAGATATTTCCCTAGAAGTTGGGATTTTTTCAAGATTTTATACAAATGCTAAGGAGAGTCACATTATGGAAGTGAAAAGGATATTGAGATACCTAAAAGGAACAGAGGACTATGGATTGTATTACAAGAAGAATGTCAAGTTTAGACTAAAATTTTATACAGATGTAAATTGGGTAGGAAATGTGGATGACAGAAAGAGTACAAGTGGTGGCGCATTCTTTCTAGGAAAGAGAGTAGTCTCTTGGAAAAAAAATAAATAAATAGAACCAAATTTCCCAAAATAAAATAGAAGTGAAATATGTAGCAATAGGAGTGAATTGTTCAAATTTAGTGTGGATTAAGAAATTGTTAAAAGTTATGAAGGAGGAAATCATTGAGCTATTTTTCATTTTCTATGACAAAACAAGTGCTATTAATATATTGAAGAATCATGTAATGCACACTAAGAATAATCATATTTCTATCAAGTATCATTACTTGAGAGAGCTAGTTCAAGACGAAGAAGTGAGACTAGAATATATGAATACAAATGAATAGTTAGCAAATATATTCACTAAGGAATTACCTAAAGATGCTCATGAATACCTTATAGATAAATTAGGGGTGATTACCCTAACTAAGGCTACCTAGTAACATATAGGAGGAATGCATCAAATGGAACAAATCAAAATATCTAAAAAAATGATGCAAAGGAGGTCACACTTTAGGAGTTTCCTACAGTTGTGAAAAGTAAAGAAAAAGATGTTGATCAGTCATACGAAATATGATAGAAGGAGTAATAAAATTTAGAGAACTGACATGAAGATATCTACATGGTGAAGATGAAATGTCTTTGGAATTTTTTTCAAAGAGGGAGAGATTTAGTAAACCTAAGAGAAAAGACAAACTAATCCTAAGAAAAGAGGGAGTGATTGAATAAGAAAAGGGAGAGTTTTGATAAACTGTTATACAAACTCTTTTGGATTGTATGGTAGAGCATGTGGTGTTTCCATTAATGCTAAAGAGAGATATTGTTGGAAACTACAATTGAAACAATTTTTATATTGTTATTGATGTCAAACATTAACTGGTAAGATAGTTGCTATCTAGTAGAGTACCATATCTTTTGATTAATGAAGATGATTAGAAAAGAATAGATAATAAGAGGACCTAAGGAAAGGTTGAGTTATGTGATACTACATTGGGTACATGATTAGTTGGTACATTGACAAGGTAATGTATTTTTTATCTTTAACACTAAGTGAAGAATTCAATAGAATTGAAGCATAGGCTCAACCAAGAAAAAGAGAAGAAATTCAGTTTAAGCCGAGTGATACTAGTGTTGACCGAGTGCTAGTATAAGATGAGTAAATTTTAGTCTCGACCAAGGACAAGTAATTATTGAGTATCAGATAATTAACTGAGCAAAGAAAATGTTTGTCAAGTAGAAAATTTTAAGCGATGACCGAGATACCCAATGATGACTGAGGAAATGAAAATAGTATTGACCGAGTGTCAGTAATTTATAGTTTTTGAAGGAATTGAGAATTCCAGCCGACATACTTGAATTCTTGGGATATGCAAAATGTGTTGACATTAATAATGAATGACATGGAGCATTTAATACATGGTAAACCATTTTCTTATGGATTCAAGAAGTTTGGAGAAGTATCTAGAAGGATAAGGAGGAGAATAAAATGATGGAAGGATTCAATGAATATGAGCTAAACCTAAAATCTACAGAAGAGATTAAGCAAATAAATATTAATCTACCTAATCAAGGAGGTATAAGGATGACCTAGTTTTGAGGTTACATGTGTTTGGAGAGAGGTTGATTTTATTGACTAGCGAATCTAAGCAGAAGGCTAAGGAGAGCTGTGAAGAGCTGAACAAAGTTGAGGTGATTGCTTGAAGGGATTTTTGAGAAGATCAGAGATGGAGATGGAAATGAAGGTCAGCCAGTAAATCAGCATACAAGCGTATTGGATATATATTTGCAAAGTGAGTTTTATATTTCAGATCAGAAGCTACTATTACTTTCTAATCATTGTATCATTCAAAATCCTTTAATCAAGGTTGACCTAACAGTCATTTTGTAAACCCTTTAATCAAAGTGACATTCTGATGGAATGTTCTTAAGCCCTCTAACCATGCTACTCTTAATAGGGTGATAAAATTCTTTAACAACATGACACCTAATAGTGTGTATTGTAAACCTTTAATAGGTTTAGATTCTCACAGAGCTCACTTCAGAAGAGTGAAAATTTAGTAGCATGTTACTGGTGGTTTTTTCCCATATTTAGTTTCCATGTTATATCCTAGTGTTATACTTGTTTGAATTTTATTTGATGTGTTAATTTTTATATTCTCCAAGTTGATTACTTTTGGATAGTGGACTACAAGTTTTATGTTACTAATATATTCTATAGAGACCGAGTGAATTGATGAATAGATCTAAGTTTTTTGAAGAGTTTAAAAGTTGTGTTGGTACATTTAGACTTGAGGATAACTAGTTTACCCCCCTCTCAATTATTCTAAAATTATTCTAACATAAATCATGCATAGAAGTCAGCCAAAATGGTTTACCTAGGTGTGCATGACATTCCAAACACATATACCAAAACTGGTTGACTTGTCATATGAAGTCCCTAGTGCTCAGTTAAAATTTTTATCCATATACTGGCATTGACACTTATTTTTCTACACATCTCGACATTCATACTACTTAGTAAATACTCAGGTGCTCGGCTACCACTAGCTTTCTTGGCAGTAACTACTACTCGGTACATATATAAAATAAAAGTCCAATACATTATTCGGCCTTAGTAGGATAGCTCGGTCGTAGTGATGACCGACCAACATTTCCTTGAAAATGACCAAGTATTTGACACTAATAGACAACATAACTTGGAGATCAACAATCTCCCCCTTTGACATTAGCAAAAAAAATACTTTGTCATGACTTTACATTAAATAAGAAAAATAGTACCTAGTACTTTAGTACTCCCCTTAAGATTGTGACCCAGTTTATAATGTACATGATATATACATGAATCTAACATACAATGAGAATACATTACATTCAAAATACTATGTCATGCCTTTATACATTTCCCTCTATTATCTCCATCTATTACACCCTTTTTTTTTGTTTTCATCTATTTCCCCCTTATTTTTGTCAGTGTGAGCTATTGGGGTCTTGGGGTTAGATAATACTTGTCCAAAAATGGATTTTGGAGTTGTAGAATCATTTCCAATGCATTGTCCCAACTGGATCTAACGGACTCCAAAATCTATAGTTTAATTTTTAGCTAAGCAGCTAGATCAACCAAACTTTTTGCAATAGACAGATGAGGATCTCTTTGTACTAACTCTTTTTCCATTGCCAATTCTCTCTGCATGACATCCAAATGAGGTATCAACATTGTCTATATAGAGATTAATTTGTGATAGGGAGAGGGGATGAACTAATCATATGTTCATGCTTCTGGTCTACCTTTGAGACCTAAGGTGTCTTCCGAGTCCACCAATTTGATCTATAGGACCTCCTCTATGCATGAGATCCCCCAATCCTATACCCCACTCTTCTATCTGATGCAAAACTTCAAGCTTCCCACTTCTAGGTACTCATCTTGGGTGAGGAACACACTAGACTCATTAGCCTTCTCCAAGGTCTAATCACTCACAACTCACCTAGCTTCTTACAGGGTCATGGAGGTGATAAATAAACTTCCATCTTACTATTTACAATGCTCAAGTTAGCCTCAATCATGGATTCTTCTTACCAATTTCAAGATTCTCTATCAAAATAGGGCTACAAGGAAAGTGCCCCTATTAGCCCTCCTACTCTGAGAAACAAAGAAATAACTCAATCTTTCTCCATTAACCCCTCCAAAATTCCTTCTAAGACTCCTATTATTTCAACTAGGGCTCAAGGATTTTTGGGTTTTTGGGCCTCCAAATGGCCGTACATAACCCTGACACAATATGAGGGTTTCTGAGGGTTTTTAGACCTTGTTTAAGTTTGACTGTTCCTTAGCTTGGTTAAGTGCCTTCCTAGATTGATAAGAACCCTTCCTTCACACCAAATAATACTTACTCAATTCCCTATCCATTCCACACTTCCATTCTTACACATGTTTATAACCCTACAAGTTAGAACCTCTACAACATCACTCTTCCCTAACCGGGCTTGCTTTGGCTCGCCTAGGGCAAGAGGTTAAAAATGCTTCCATGGATTTTGAAGGGCCCTCCTCTTGCAAAAAAATAGTACATTAAGCACACTCACTATCCCCAAAAGACCTTACTATTTCTACAGTGGGATAGTGAGGTACATGGCTCACAATACCAACTACTTGGTTTAGGACAGTGGATTGGTAAAAACCAAACTATTTACAAACTTGCAAATGAAAACTTATATACACCTAATATAATGAATCAAAACTACTCTAAAAAAAAAAAATTACAATACCAAGATGTTACAGTATAAAAATTAGCACACAAAATCTTTCATTCATTCACTATGATACTTCTTCATATGTAGATCAGTCACAACAACATACTGTTTGTATTCTGACACACACGTTCTGGCAATTTTAGGGTTTTTTTTAAGTTAAAATATGGTCTCTTAGGTCTTTTCCCTTCATAAGTAGGGTTCCTATCATGGTAGAAGTCAAGTCCACCATTATAGGATGAGGTGGCCAAATGTTGTCGAGCACCATTTTCAAGGTTGCAAAGTTGCACTTTTCAACTTTTGTAACTTTTTGCCAAAATGGCTAACTCTTAGCTTTATAAGGCTAGAGACCCTTCCTAGGTGAATTCTAGGAATATAAAACCTATTTTTCCCTACTAATAGCTTTAAATATCTCTAAATTAACTCATTTCCTTTCAGTATGACTTCAGACAAGGAGTACCTAACTAAGCTTGAGGTCTATCCAAAGACTCTTAGGACTTCTAATCACCTAACTAACATTGCCAAAATACACAACCAGGTTAGCAAACCTTTATTTCATTTACAAGGCTATCTTAGAGAAAAGCACAACAAAATTTCTATTGGTGAGGGTCCCATGCTATTTAGGTGCCCTTGGACCATACTCCCCACCAAAGAAGAGAAGTCCCCTCTGGAGACAAAAGGTGGAGATCTATGCCCTACAGTCTAAACTAATTCTTAGGGATCCAAGTAGCCTCTAAGTCTGGTTGACCCTTCCACTTGATAAGGTGTTCCTTATAGGTACCATGCCTAGTCTTTATGTGAACCCGGGAGTCCAATATCTTCTTTGCTTATAGCTTGGCTTAGGAGGCAGGGTTGCTGCTTGAGCCTCCTTCTTAGCTTCCTCCACATTCTAATCTACCTCAGTAAGGGGTCCTCTATATATAACCACATCTACAACATTGAAGATGGGAGAGATAGCTAGATCATCCGGTAGCCCAACTTTGTAAGCATTATGTCCATACTTGGCCAGTATAGGACATGGACCAATTCTCCTCATCTGAAGCTTTATGGGAACTCCTTTTTCCATCCTTTCTTTGTTTAGGTGGACCATGACCAAGTCCCCTACACCAAAATGTACCTCTCTTCTCTTGAGATCAACCTTGTCCTTGATCTTCTTGGTGTTGTCAATGAGGGACTGTTTCACTTGATCATGCACTTCTTTCATAGATTGACTGAAATCTTCAGCATAGCCACTATTAAGGACTTGACTTTCCAAATTTCTTAGTTCACATACACCCCTAGGATGTATCCCATAGAAAATCTCAAAGGGACTCTTGCCAGTAGTCCTATCAATGCTATCATTATAGGAAAACTCTTCTTGGTGAATGACTAAGTCCCATGTCAAACCATATTCCTTGGTTAAGCATCTCAACAAATTTCCAAGTGTCCTATTGACCACCTCAGTTTGACCATCAATTTGAGGATGGTAAGTTGAACTAAATTCTAGATTGGTACCTATTCTTTTCCATAAGGACCTCCAAAAGTGTCCCATAAATTTTCTATCCCCGTTAGATACAATACTACTTGGCAAGCCATGAATTCTTATAACTTCTTTCAAAAACAAATAATCAATATGACTTGCATCATGAGTGACTTTACATGGGATAAAATGACTCATTTTACTGAATGTATCCACTACCACATAGGTTCTATCAAAGCCACTCTTTGTCCTAGGTAAACCAACCACAAAATCCATACTTACACATTCCCATGGTCTGCTTGGTATTGGAAGAGGCTGATAAAGTCCCACATTTGTAGAAGTACCATTAGCTCTTTGAAATATGATGTATTTCTCAACATAGGTTCTGAAATCTCTCTGCATTTTAGGCCAATGGTAGTATCTTTGTCCTCGACCAATTCCAAGGTCTTGTTGAGGCCAAAATGGCCACTCAAACTTCCATTGTATTTTTCTTGAATGAGGTTCTCCCTCACGGATCCTCTTGGAACACACAATTTCCCTCCTTTGAAGAGTAGTCCATTCTATAATGTATACTCTGCAAACTCACCATGAAAGTGATTCAAATTTTCTTCACACACCTTGTATGCTACTGCAAAATCTTCATCAGTTTGGTATAGCTCCTTGAAGTTATCCAATCCTATAATTTTCATTTGGACTTCTTGAATAGTGAGTAGCCTTCTACTGAAAGCATCTGCCACTTTATTGAGCTTCCCTTTCTTGTGTTTTATGGTGAAGGTATATGATTGCAAGTACTCCACCTACTTGACATGTCTATGACTCAACTTGTCTTGGGAGTTTAGAAAGCTCAAAGCTTGATTATCAGTGAACACTACAAACTCCTTGGTCAAAAGATAATGCCTCCACTTTCTAAGGGATTTAACAAGTGCATAAAGTTCTAGGTCATAGGAAGAGTACTTTTTTTTTGCTGCATTTAGCTTCTCACTAAAGAAAGCCACTAGTCTATTGCTTTGAATCAAAACTTCTCCTACTGCTATGTTACTAGCTAGCATCACACTCTATAACAAAGGGTTCATCAAAAGTTGGTAACCTTAGAATAGGCTTAGTATCTACCTCTTTCTTTAATGTCTCAAATCCCTTATTTGCTGCAAGTGTCCACACAAATTTGGTTTTCAATCCACCCTTGATGGTATCCATCATAGGAGCACATATCCCACTAAAGTTCCTTATAAATTTTCTATAATATTGAGCTAGACCATGGAAACTCCTCACTTCACTGACATTCTTAGGAGTTGGCCAACTTAATATTGCTGCAACTTTAGTTTCATCCATCTTTAGATCTCCTTGAGATATAACAAAGCCTAAATAGACTAGTTCTTGCTTCATAAAATCACACTTGTCCAGATTGATGGTTATGTGTTCTTCTTTCAACTTAGATAACACAATCTTGAGATGCATTAAGTGTTCTTCTTTAGTCATGCTGAAAATTAATATGTAATCTAAATAGACTACCACAAACTTACCTATGAATTATTTCAACACCTCATTCATGAGCCTCATGAATGTGCTTGGAGCATTGGAGAGGCCAAATGGCATAACTAGCCAATCATAGAGTCCTTCAGTGGTTTTGAAAATTGTTTTCCACTCATCTCCCTCTTTTATCCTTATTTGATGATAGCCACTTTTAAGGTCCATCTTTGTATAATACTTAGCCCCTCCTAGACAATCCATTAGGTCTTCAATCCTAGGTATGGGAAACTTATACCAGATTGTAATCTTGTTAATGGCTCTAGAGTCTGTACACAATCTCCATGTTCCTCCTTTCTTGGGTGCCAAAAAAATAGGTACAACACATGGGCTGATGTTCTTTCTTATTAACCCTTGATCCATTAATTCTTGTACTTTCTTTGCAACTTCCCTATTCTATTTAAGAGTTACCATGTAAGGTGCCTTGTTTGGAAATGATGCCCCTAGAAGAAAATCTATTCGATGGATGATTGCTCTCTTGGGTGGCAGGGTTGCAGGTGCTCCATCTAATATGATGCTCTTGAAATCCTTCAAAATCTGCTGCACTTCATGAGGTATGTCCTCTTTCTTGGTCTCTATTTCCTCCTTGGGTTTCACTACAATATCATAACACACTCCTTCTTTTTCAAGAGTTTTCATGAACTCTTTCCCCTTCAACATTAGTACATTAGGTCCACTTGCTTGGCTGTCTTGTTCAAGTAGTGATTGAATTTTATAATTCACTCCATCCTTTATAAAGGTGTATGAGTTGAGCTCACCATTGTGCATGGCCTTTCTATGAAACTGCCATAGCCTACCTAGTAATAGGTGATAGGCATCCATTGGAAAAACATCACATAAGAGCTTGTCTTTATACCCACCTATGGTGAACTCAATCCATGCTTGCTCATTAACCAAGACATGTTGCCCTTTGTTTAACCAAGTGACTTTGTAAGGAGTGCTATGAGGTATTTTAGGAATCTTGAGCTTAGTTACGACCTCTTTTGATATAATCTTATCAGTAGACCCTGAGTCTATGATAACTTTGAAAACTTTTCCCATAATTTTACACCTTACCTTAAAGAGTGACCTCCCTTGTTTAGGCTCCTCCTTGGTTGGTTCCCTAATTAGGATCCTCTTTATCATCAAATTCTCACCACTCTTTGAATCTAGTTGAATATCAGGAGACTTCACACTTGAAGTATCTTCATGTACATAAGCCACTTTATTTTCACCTTGTGATGATGATCCCTTTCTAGGACACCTATAGGTAGGATGCCCCAATTGCTAACAGTGGTAACACTTCATAGTGGAAAAATAAGATGGTCCTCTTCCTCCCGGTGATCTACCTCTTCGTCCAAATCCTCTACCTCTACTTGAACCACCCCTTTGACTAGTCTCTCCACTTTGTTCAGTCAGCTTGGACTCACCTTGAGGTTTGCTATCATTGCTTCACCCTCCATAGCTTCCCCTATGTCCTTTTCCATCTCTACCTCTTCCTCTATTATTTGAGGTCTAGTCCTGCTTCCTTTTTCCTTTCTCTTCCACCTTTAAAGAAATCTGGTAGCATTGATGGACTATTTCAGGATGATAAGACTCATCTCTTCTTGGATGGACCACTTAAGACCATTCAAATACCTTGCCAACCTAATACTTTCATCTTCCACCAACTTGGACCTTAGGCATAGTTTTTGAAATTATTCAATGTAGGAGTGTACATCCATCTCCTTTTGTCTAAGGTTATGCCTTCTCCTATGCAACTATATTTCATAATCATCAAGAATATAAGCCTGCCTAATTTTAGCCACCATTCCTTTCCAAGTGACTATGGGGCTCTTTCCTTCCTTCTCTCTTTCTGTTTGGAAAAATTTCCACCAGGTTAAGGCAGAGCCTCTTAACCTTGACTTTTATACCTTGACCCTTTGAGCATCAGAGACACCATCACATTCAAAATGGTTCTCCATTCCATCAATCCAATCCATGATAAGATCTGGATCCATCTTGCCACTAAATAAAGCTATGCCTTCCAAAGCTTTTCTATTGATTGCATTTAACGCCTTCAAGAAAGGCTCCTCTGGTATAATAGGGTCTGGTGTTGGGGCTTCTTCCTCCAACTCAATCTCCTTCTCTTTGGCTTCCTACTCTTCCTTTTATTCCATCTTGTCCTTTACTCTATCTACCTTATCTTGGACATCACTTAACAATTGTTCAAGTTGTGTTGGTCTTTCTCTCAACAACCTATTATCCTCCTCTTTCTCTTCAACTTTCTTGGCCAATTCTGCATTGGTCACCATCTTTCTTGGTCCACTAGATTTAGTAGGTGAACAAATTCACCTTGCTCCTCAATTTCTTTTCCCACACCTTTATAAGGCTCTGATACCACTTGATAGGGAGAGGGGATGAATTAATCGCAAGGCCATGCTTCTGATCTACCTCTGAGACCTAAGGTGTCTTCCAAGTCCACCAATTTGATCTATAGGACCTCCTCTATGCATGAGATCCCCCAATCCTATACCCCACTCTTCTATCTAATGCAAAACTTCAAGCTTCCCACTTCTAGGTACTCATCTTGGGTGAGGAACACACTAGACTCATTAGCCTTCTCCAAGGTCTAATCAATCACAACTCACCTAGCTTCTTTCAAGGTCATGGAGGTGATAAATAACCTTCCAAATTACTATTTACAATGCTTAAGTTAGCCTCATGCATGGATTCTTCTTACTGATTTCAAGATTCTCTATCAAAATAGGGCTACAAGGAAAGCGCCCCTATTAGCCCTCCTGCTCCGAGAAATAAGGAAATAAATCAATATTTCTCCATTAACCCCTCCAAAATTCCTTCTGAGACTCCTATTATTTCAACAATGGCTCAAGGATTTTTGGGGTTTTGGGCCTCCAAAGGGCCATAAAGAACCCTGACACAATATGAGGGTTTTTAGACCTTGTTTAAGTCTGACTATTCCTTAGCTTGGCTAAGTACCTTCCTAGATTGGTAAGAACCCTTTCTTCATACCAAAGAATGATTACTCAATCTCCTATCCATTCCAAAATTCCATTCTTCCACATGTTTATAACCCTACAAGTTAGAACCTCTGCAACATCACTCTTCCCTAACTAGGCTTGCTCTGGCTCACCTACGGCAAGAGGTTAAAAATGCTTCCATGGCTTTTGAAGGGCCGTCCTCCTACAAACAAATAGTAAATTGAGAAAACTCACTATCCCCAAAAGGCCATACTATTTCTAAGGTGGGATAGTGAGTTACATGGCTCACAATACCAACTACCTGGTTCAGGACAGTGGACTAGTAAAAACCAAACTATTTACAAACTTGCAAATGAAAAATTATATACACCTAATCTAATGAATCAAAAATTCTCTAAAAAACACAAATTACAATGTCAAGATGTTACAGTAGCAAACTTAGCACTAGTGTATAATGACACTTCTGTTGGAAATATAGATGCAGTAACTGAGAGGGGGGTCGAATCAATTAACCACAAAAATATTACCACTGTTCCCTTAAATATCTTAACAAATTATTTACTGTGCCACTCAGTAAATATATAGAGAAATGCTAAAACTTGATCCTTGAAGTGTGTAATAATTAAACTGTTCTTAAGCATTCATCACTGATTAACTTACATGAATAAAGAAAATAACATGAACACAATAGACACCAAATTTACCGTGGAAACCCAATATGGGAAAAACCACCAATGTAACTAGTTACTATTTTTCACTCTTTTGAAGTGATGCCTAGTTAGAAGCCAACCCGGTAAAAGGTTACAAAACACACTGTTAGGTGTGACCCTGTTAGAGGATTTAATCACCCTGCTAGGAGTGGCCTTGTAAGAGGTCTTGAAACAATTCAATAGAATTGTCACCTTGTTAGAGGATTTACAAAATGGTTGTTAAACCAACTCGGCTAAGAGATTTTGATATCACTGCTACAATTGTAAGAGAATAACAATGAAATGACCTACAACTAAATTTCTGAATATAGATCTTTGTTCTGCTTCACTAGATCCTTACTGATCAAATAAATCTTTGCTGCTCCTCAAGGATATCTAACCATCGTTTAAAATTTGCACATACCTTTCTTCAAAATGATTTCTACATGTTGTATATCTTTTTTGTTCACCACTTGACTTTCTATATATATGCCATTCTAATTAACATTTAGATTTTCAAGTCGGCACAAATAATTATTATAACAGTTAGCTTAGATAAACAAACTGTAATAAGAAAATCCTTTGAAAGGATGACCATGCTCAGTAAACATTAATCCTGAAAAGATTTCCTTCGGTGACCGAGTGAACTCGGTAACCACAGCGAATTCTACAACATCCTTCAGAGACTGAGAGAGCTTGATAACCACTACTTTTCCTTTGATAACCAAGGAGGCTCGGTTAACACTGTTACCCTGTCATGTTTCCTTTAGACACCTGAGAGATCTCGGTAGAAACTAAAAACCACCTAATTGCCCGATTGAGCTCAGTAGACACTAAGAACTGCTTAGCCGACCAACTAAACTTGGTAGACACTGAGAATGATAATTGATATGACATTTGTGTGACATCAAAGACAACACATAGCTAATCCAACAATGCCCTTCAGACAATTGTATCCAACAATCTCCCTATTTAGCATTGATGGCAACACAACATGTCATAGCACAATGAAATTTCACAGAGAAACCTAGAGGAAGAAACATATCCTTAGCTTCATTCTGATTCACATCATCTTCAAACTTCTTTCTCTAACTGAGAACTCTCCCTCTTAACTTCTCAAATTATTCTTCTTAGAAATTTCTTGAAATGACAGCAAACTCTCCCTCTTTGACAACACATGCCAAAGACAACTTACACAGTTTGGGTAAATATCAATGTACCTTATGTACTAATTCATATGCAATGATTCCTTGACTATGCTACATCAACTAATTGATCTTCAACATGTTCTGGTTGATGCATCACTAAAACTTTATTTAGTGAACCTCAGATAGGGGAGTGACCCCTAACTTGCCTCTAAGATACAAGAATGCATCCTTAGGAAGTGGCTTGGTGAAGATATCTGCAATTTGTTCTTTTGTATGAATATATTCCAATCTGATTTCCTTGTCCTGCATGAATTCCTTGACAAAGTGATATTTTATTGCAATGTGCTTGGTTTTGAAATGCATTACTAGATTCTTCAAAATATTTATTGCACTTGTATTATCACAAAACATAACAACTGGTTCTTTGATCTCAACCTTCATGCCTTCCAAAAGCTATTTAAACCATACAATATTAGAGAAATTTACTGCTGTAGCAACATATTCTACTTCTGCTATGGATTGGGATGTGCAGTTTTGCTTTTTACTAGTCCAAGATACTAACCTCTTGCCACGAAATAATGCTCCACCACTTGTACTTTTTCTGTCATCAATGTTTCCTGCCCAATCAACATCAGTAAACACTTTTAAATCTATATTGCCTCCAAATTTATACCATAAGCCATAATCTTCAGTTCCCCTTAAATACCTCAAGATTCTTTTGATTGCCATCATGTGATTTTCTCTAGGTTTAGCCAAGAATCTTGCCACTATACCAACTGTTAAGGCAATATCAGGCCTTGTGTGTACTACATACTATAATTTTCCAATCATTGATCTGTATAAGCTCTGATCTACTTCTTTTGAATCATCATCATTGGTAAGCTTCAGTCTAGTACACATGGGTGTACAAACTGGTTTTGAGTCTTCCATACCAAATTTCTTAAGTATTTCCCTGATATATTTAGACTGAGTAATGTAGATACCATTTTTGTTTTGATGAATCTGAAGTCCAACAAATTTTTTTATCTAACCAAACATAGAAATTTCAAATTCTTTGTTCATATGCTCTAAAAATTCTTTGCATAGATCATCATTTCCTGTAAACATAGTATCATCCACAAATATTTTTGCCAAAACAATTTTGTTATCTGATCCTTCTTTGATGTATAAATTATTGTTGTCATTAGCTCTTTTAAAATCAATCTGAGTAAGCTAGTTATGTAATCTTTCATACCATGCTCTAGGAGCTTGTTTCAGACCATACAATGCTTTGTGTAATTTGCAGACCATATCCCTTTTGTCTGGATCAATAAAACCTTCAGGTTTCTCAATGTAGACTTCTTCCTCAACAATACCATTGAGAAATGCAGATTTTATATCCATCTGATATACCTTAAATCCTTTATGTGCTACATATGCAAGTAAAGTCTTCACACCTTCTAATCTTGCAACAAGAACAAAAGTCTCTCCATAATCTATTCCTTCTTTTTGAGAATATCCTTTACATACCAATCTTTCTTTGTTTCTTGATACTTGACCATCTTCATTCAACTTATTTTTGAATACCCATTTTGTCCCAATTACATTTTTATCTTTAGGCCTAGGTACAAGAGTCCATGTCTTATTTTTCTCTATTTTCTCTATTTCTTAATTCATAGCCTCAATCAAACTTTCATTTTGTAATGCATCTTTGACATTTTTAGGTTCAAAATCAGCAAATAAACATGTACCTTTTAGTTTACTTCTTGTCATAGTACCATCTGATTTGTTTCCAATAATCTAATCTAGTTTATGATGCTTTCTGACGTACTTGGCCAATATAGGTTCCTTGCTTCTTGAATGAGTTACATTGTCATCTTCTTCATCTTTAGGTTCAGGTTGCTCGGGCTCGGTAGATACTTGTTCGGTAGCTTCAGACTGAGACTCGATACTTTGTGACTCTGTCCGAACTTCTTCTTGTGACTCAGTTACTGTACTGGGCTTGGTAGATGTAGTTTCCTTATTTACAAATGTGTCTAGCAATGTATCAAGTTTGATGTAAACAAATTTTTTGTAATCCTCTGGTTCCTTTTTGCTTTCTTCTTCAGTCTTTTCTGCAAACTCATCAATTCTCACATGTGCACTTTCTATGATATTGTGAGTAGACAAATTTAGACATCTATATGCCTTACTTTTGCAAGAATATCCCAAAAATATTCCTTCATCACTTTTTACATCAATTTTTCCTTTTCTAGATTCTTTTAAGATATAACATTTACTACCAAATACTTTTAGGTAACTTACATTTGGTTTGTAGCCATACCATAGCTCATACAGAGTCTTGAATGTATCTTTTCTTAGTTGTACTTGGTTCAAGGTATGAACTGCAGTGCTGATAGCTTCCTTCTAGTATTTCATAGCAATGTTCTTTTCAATCATTAGAGTCCTTGCACAGTCCATGATAGATATGTTCCTTCTTTCAGCTATTCCATTCTGCTCAAGAGTTCTCAAGGCTGATACCTGTCTTTTAATTCCTCTTTTAATGCATAAATTATTGAATTCATGGGAGATGAATTCACCACCTCTGTTTGATCTCAAGCACTTTATTCTTTTTCCTTTTTCCTTTTCTACTCTTGCTAAATACCATTTGAACTTCTCAAATGCTTCTGACTTTTCTCTTAAATACATAACAGTCATCATTCTAGAGTAATCATCAACAAAGAGAATAAAGAATTTTTCTCCGGTATAGCTCTCAATTTCAATAGGTCCACATAAATCAGTATGCACAATTTCCAAACTATCTTCAGACTGATAGTTTTTACTTTTAAAACTAGACTTTCCCATTTTACCAATTTTACAATTCTTGCATAGACCAACATCAGGTTTATTCAAAGTAGGAATATCTCTTACTTTCTTGAATTTACTTATTTTCATCATGTTGTCAAAATTTACATGACATAACCTTTTGTGCCATAACCAACTTTCTTCAATTTGAGCAATAAAACATGAGTAATCACCAAGATCAAGATAAAACAGGATACCTTTGGTTTGTTTGCCTGATCCTATCAGTTTTCCTTTGTCATCTAGCAGTCTTGCTTTGCCATTCATGAATTCAACCTTGAATCCAATGTTAATTAGCTGTGCTACACTTAGAATATTATGCTTTAGTCCTTCAACCCAATATGCATTATCACATATAAGTTCTTTGGTTAATGAAATTCATCCCTTTCCTTTTATACAACAAGGTTCATTGTTTCCAAACCTTACATTACCACCATCAAAGTTTTCAAAGTGTTCAAACTTGGTCCTGTCACCAGTCATATGATGTGAACATCCACTATCTATAATCCATGTATCATTCTTGATTATATGAGAGATAAGTGCCATCTCATCTTCATCATTATCAGATTCATCTTTTACAGCAATGAAAACAATTTCTTCTTCACTATCATCCGAATCTTTAGCTAAAAAACATGTTTTCTTACCTTTATCCTTGAATGATTTGAATTTTTTCTTGCCATTGTACTTGTAATTTTTCTTCTCATCTTTGCTTTTCTTGTTTGGCAACCTAGCTACAATATGACCAATTTCTTCACATGAAAAATAGATTAAGGGAGTTTTACCTTTGTATTTTCCTCTGCCTCTTGAATACTTCTTTGCAAGTAATGCTTCAATAACTTCAAGATCGCTATCAAAACTTTCCTCTGATTCTTCTTCACTTTCTGATTGGATTTTCTTCCCTTTCTTGAGTGAAAGTTTGGCCTCAAAAGCTGATTCAATATTTTTAGAAGTTGGAACATAGTTGTCATAGTTATCTAGTTCAAAGGCTGTCAATCTTCCAACTAAGGCATCCAAAGTTATATTGTGATTTTCTTCACATCTTCTTTCTTGAATAGAAGAAACTCTTATTGCATAAATAGTAAGTAATGTTCTAAGAACCTTACTTATAATAGTTTCATCATCAATTTTTCCTCCAGAAGCTTTGATTGCACTAACACTTGTCTTGATCCTTTCAACATATTTTGCAATGTTTTCTTCTTCTCTCATTTTCATCTGATCAAACTATCCTCTTAGGCTTTCTGCTTTGGCTCTCTTCACATTGTCATCACCGCCATAGATTTTCTTCAGCTTGTTCCACATTTCATGAGTAGTTGTGTAGTCTTTGATTTCATCAAATTCTTCATAGCTAAGAGCTGATGCAATGTCTATCATCATAGTGTTATGGTTCTTCTTCTCTGCAATGTCTTCAATAGTTAATGTGCAAGTAGGAATTGTATATTCTTGATCAATATATTTGCATCCTAAATCACTAATGGAAGGCAGATGAAGTTTCATGAGACCTTGCCATGCTAAAAAGTTATTTCTGTTAAGCCTTGGAATTTCTCTTTTGTAAGACATCCTGATCTTTAGCTTAGGTCCCTGAAACCCTTCCTGCAAGCACCAAAAGCTCTGATACAAATTGTTGGAAATATAGATGTAGTAACTGAGAGGGGGGGTGAATCAGTTAACCACAAAAATATTATCACTGATCCCTTAAATATCTTAACAAATTATTTACTGTGCCACTTGGTAAATATACAGAGAAATGCTAAAACTTGATCATTGAAGTGTGTAATAATTAAATTGTTCTTAAGCATTCATCACTGATTAACTTACATGAATAAAGAAAATAACATGAACACATGAGACACCAGATTTACCGTGGAAACCCAATATGGGAAAAACCACCAATGTAACTAGTTACTATTTTTCACTCTTCTGAAGTGATGCCCGGTTAGAAGCCAACCCGGTTAAAGGTTACAAAACACACTGTTAGGTGTGACCTTGTTAGAGGATTTAATCACCCTGCTAGGAGTGGCCTTGTAAGAGGTCTTGAAACAATTCAATAGAACTGTCACCTTGTTAGAGGATTTACAAAATGGTTGTTAAACCAACTCGGTTAAGAGATTTTGATATCACTGCTACAATTGTAAGAGAGTAACAATGAAATGACCTGCAACTAAATTGCTGAATATAGATCTCTGTTCTACTTCACTAGATCCTTACTGATCAAATAAATCTTTGCTGCTCCTCAAGGATATCTAACCATCCTTCAAAATTCACACATACCTTTCTTCAAAATGATTTCTGCATGCTATATATCTTTTTTGTTCACCACTTGACCTTCTATATATATGCCATTCTAATTAACATTTAGATTGTCAAGTCGGCACAAATAATTATTATAACAGTCGGCTTAGATAAACAAAATGTAATAACAAAATCCTTTGAAAGGCCGACCATGCTAGGTAAACATTAATCCTGAAAAGATTTCCTTCGGTGACTAAGTGAACTCGGTAACCACAATGAATTCTGCAACATCCTTCAGAGACCAAGAGAGCTCGGTAACCACTACTTTTCCTTCGATAACTAAGGAGGCTTGGTTAACATTGTTACCCTGTCATGTTTCCTTTAGACACTCGAGAGATCTCGGTAGACACTAAAAACTGCCTAACTGACCGACTGAGCTCGGTAGACACTGAGAACTGCTTAGCTAACCGATTGAACTTGGTAGACACTGAGAATGATAATTGATATGACATTTGTGTGACATCAAAGATAACACATAGCTAATCCAACAATGTCCTTCAGACAATTGTATCCAACAACTTCTTCATGTATAGATTAGTCACAACAACATACTGTCTGTACTCTGACACACACATTCTGGCAATTTTAGGATTTTTTAAAGTTTAAATATGGTCTCTTAGGTCTTTTTCCATCATAACTAGGGTTCTTGTCATGGTAGAAGTCAAGTCCACCATTATAGGATGAGGTGGCCAAATGTTGTCAAGAAACATTTTCAAAGTTGCAAAGTTGCACTTTGCAACTTTTGCAACTTTTACAACTTTTTGCCAAAATGGCTAAGTCTTAGCTTTCTAAGGCTAGAGACCCTTCCTAGGTGACTTCTAGGAATAGAAAACCTATTTTTCCCTACTAATAGCTTGAAAAATCTCTAAATTAACTCCTATCCTTTTAGTAGGACTTCAGACAAGGAGTACCTCACTAACCTTGAGGTCTATCCAAAGACTCTTAGGACTTCTAATCACCTAACTAACATTGCCAAAATACACAACTAGGTCAGTAGACCTTTACTTCATTTACAAGGCTCTCTTAGAGAAAAGCACAACAAAATTTCTATTGGTGAGGGCCCCATGCTGTTTAGGTGCCCCTGAACCAATTTGGCACTTATTGTTCCATCATTAGCCATCAACTCAGATAATCTTCCTTGTGTGTGAGTCAACCTAGTAAAATGAATAGAGCTTCAACATGCATCCATGCTTAGTGAGTGTCTTGTTGACTTCAAATCTAATTGTAGCTTCTCAATAAGTTGTTTAATCTCCTTTGTAAAATTTTCTACATTATAGAGCTATTTTTACAAAAAATTAACATTGTGTACAACTTCTTCCAAATTACTTACAAGGTCAAAAAGTTCAACCTATTTGACTACAATCTCTGTTGAAAATTTCTTAAATACTTTGGTATCAAAATTTCTCTTTGACCATTGCATTAACTTATCATTTGCTTCACTATCATCACTATTTCACCTTTTTATCAATATGTACCAATTTCTCTAGTATAGGTGAATTCTCATTTATATCATCTAATTCAAATGTAGCAACAAATATATCCTTGATTTCATGTAGTACCTACTTCTAATGATGTTCCCTTCTAATTCCTCTTGTTTTCTTTTCTTTTTCAATAAGTCTTGCAAGATTTGCATCTATTCATATGTCAAGTTATTAGTGCCCCATATCAAAATCACTATAACTTCATCTAGTGTTACTTGTATGTCAGGATACTTGTCCTTTTTCTTATGTGACTTCTTCTTCTTGATCTCTTGTGTGGTTCTATTCAGAAACTATAGTAAGGCTTGAATAGCCTCTTTATCCTTAGGTTCCTGACTCTCCTTGGTTTATTTATGAAATATATCCTTTTCTTCCTCAATGTGAGGTCTTGAGACTTTTGTTGTAGACTTATCTACTTGATCTTTCATGCTCTCCTCTCCTTCACCTGTATTGATCTCAATGTTTTCCTCAGTAGGTGTATTGATTTATGTCAGTGCTAGCTTACCCTATTCCTTAGTATTTGTACCTTGTGTATATTTTTCTTCAACTGTGACTTTGTTAGAGCTAACAGATATTGAGTCCATAGTTGGTGCACCCTCAATCTCTAGATAATCATGTACTTGGATTATAATTATATTGGTGCTTGGTAGAAATGTATTTGAGGCTACCTCGATATGAATTTGACTCTTGATTTCTTCCTTGGTCAAGGCATTGATATTCACTTTTGTATCCTCATGTATATCCTCAATAGTGATCACATACTATTGTTCACTCTCCTCTATCTTATTCTTGATTTCTTCCTCAAGGTTCTCTTTCTCATCAATGTCCTTGGTATTATCAAGCTCAACTTGTCTAGATGTTCCTTCATCTTTTTTTTCACTCTTGTCAACTATCAATCCAAAAATTGTCTTCCATATCAATATAATCTATTTAAAAAATTCTTCCACATTATTCTTCAATATGGAGTATGTTCTCAATTTAGCAATAAACATGTTTCTATATTGGTCCATGAAGTTTTCTCTTTGTTTTGTTGTTAACTCAGATATTATTTGTACTAAGGTGTCTTGTCTTATCTTCCTTTCTATCATAATTTCATACTTCCATCTCTTATCAATTTTTCAAAATAATTCATTAGGGATAAGATTCCCAATCTCTAATGGTGTAATATTGAATGTTCCTAACATCTATATCATTGCATATTCTATCTTTGCCTTATCAATTTTACTCAAATTTTCAAATTTAATGAATTTAAATCTTTCCAAACCTATGGTACTCTTAATGTTTTGGAAAATCTCATCCACATTGGCCGGATGCTTATGTGTTGCCAACTTGAATTTATTGATATCTTCTATATCTGTCATCTCCTCATTTTTATCATCCTTTTGTAATACTAATTTTCTTCTTGGATTTTTCTTAGGATTTCTCAGCTCAACCTTAGTTTGAACTTGTTTTCTTTTCCCATAGCTCTCCCCTTCAGTATTCTTTGTTAAAGTTTTCTTTTGTGGCTCAGTTGTTGTTGCAGTTGAAGATGTCCTTGTTCTTGGTCTAGTTGTTATAGGAGGAGTAGGCTTCTATTTTAGGTTCTTCTTCATAGTGTTCTTGACAACCATTATTTATTTCCCCTTCTTTTGTGTATCTATTTCCTCATCCCCCCTCTCTTCAAAATCACTAGATTGGTCCTCACCTTGACCTTGTGTGATTGCAAGTGGTGCATTCTCCTCTTCTCCTTGAACTAAAATTTTTCCAAGGTTATTCACTAACTTATTTCTTTTCCTCTCTATGGTTTTAGACTTCAAGCACATGGTTATCTTATATTTAGCTTCCTCATACCTTAAAAAAATCTTGGCATTGTTGTCAATTTCTTCAAATAGTAAGGCTATAATAGTTGTAGATGTATCATCTACTGGAAAGTTGGCTATACTGATGTATATGACTTAATATAGTGTTTTAATTATAGAAAAAAATTCATATAGTAGTTTGGAGTCAGTGCACTTAATGAGAAGATCATAAATTAGTTAAGTGTTGAAGACTAGACAATGTACAGAGTTCCTGCAGCCTAGAGCATCAGCGCACGTGCACACGATAGAGTTATGGTGTGTTCCCTAGAAGATAAGTTAGTTAGAATATATTCATGCTTATTTTATGAGCACATCATCAGATATGCAAGTATGAGAAAGATATAGGCAGTTGAAGTTGCTCAGCTAGTGTGTGCTAGTGAAGAACATAGTAAGCAGCCAACTATTATCACTTTGAGTTGCGGCTATATTCTAATGATGTAAAGGCTATGCACCTATTTTAATTATGTTTCCAACATGTATATATTTTTTATTGTAAATATGATTAAGCCAATTCATTTGGAAGCTTTGTATGTAATAGGTTTAAGGGCCGACCTAGTTGTTTATTTTGTATGCACATATAAATATGAGATGTGCCCATTGTAATTGGTATGGAAGTTGAGATAGAGTTGTGATAAGTAGAGAAAAAGTGTAAAAAGATTCTATAAGATGTATTAGATCTTTGCAAGAGGTCAAAGCATCATCACATCAAAGGAATTGATCTGACAAGCAGTGTCACAGTGATAGTTCATCCAACAGATATAGTGTGTATCTAAGATCAGAAAGTTGTAGCCTTCACCACTTGAGCAGTGAGCTCTAGGAAAGTGCATCCACTCCCCTAATAGAGACTATTGTAAAATGACTCCTAATAGGGTCTGATCCTTAACAAGGTCTAATGTACTTAATACATTGTAAAGGAACTCCTAATAGGGTTAAGGATCTTCTAGCAAGGATCACTAAACACTAGTACAAAATATTAGTGGGTGTCAATTCCCACTAGGGTTTTTACCTATTTGGGCTTCCCCGTAACCATATTGGTGTTATGTGTTGATTTCATGTTTCTTGTTTATGTGGATGTTCATTTCAGTACTTAAGCATTTAAGTTCAGTTTAAAGTTTAAAGTAAAAATATAAATATACAGTGAACATTGATTCACCACCCTCTCAGTGTTCCCATTCCCAAAAATTGGTATCAAAGCTCTGGTCCTCAAAAAAGAAGTTTAACCACTTAAGGAGATCATGGACAAAGAAGAAATGAAATATTTGAAAAGAAATCTGGAAGGTTCTCTTGAAGACCTAGACAAATCTGAAAGAGAAACTGAAGAACTAAGGGAAAAACTTAGTGATGCTCAATTAGTCATCAAAAGGCTAAGGAAAGATTTGAAAGAATGCTCTACCAGTGATCTAGGGAAAATGGTCAAGAAGTTGAATGAAGAAAATAAATCCTTAAAAGAACAACTTGAAGAATTTGATGATAAGCTAACTAATAATCAGGAAGTTTATGATGAACAGGTCAAAGAGAATCTTCAACTGAATGAAGAATTGAGGCAAGCAAAATGGAAATATTAGAACTAAGAAACAATAAGGAAAGCTTGGAATCTGAATTGAAAGAGGCTAAGAATCACATTTATAAATTACACACTAGTTCTAATTTAATAGAATCTTAGTTATATGCAAGAAGAGATAAAGGAGATACTAGTTGCATTGGATACAATGAAGCATAGAATCAGATTGATAACATGTGAGCAAGAATGAAAGCACCAGAAGGCACCTCAAATGCTAAAGATACTAGAAGTTAGACCAAGAATCATAATGAACCACCTAATAATGAGCGCACGCCTATAGACTAAACTTGTTATGCATGTAACAAGAATGGACACATAGCAAGGAGCTATACAAAGGTAAGACCTTTCAATGGTTATTGTTATTCATGCAATAAATTTGGTCATAGAGCTATGAATTGAAAGACAAGCCAAAAGAATAGGACTCATAATCAAAGAAATAAGAATCAATCGAATGTAAGAAGTTCCCAGAATGTTACATGTCAGATATGTAACTATAATGGTCACTCAGCTAAATAATGTAAGATGGTGACTCATGTCAATGTGTCGAGGAATATAAGGCCTCCAATCATTTGTCACTTTTGTAACAAGGCTAGACATATCTCAAAGTTATATAGATCAAGGATGCAAGGTTAGGAAAGCCCTAAAAATCCTGAAGAACTAGTTTTGGATCTCGAAGGAGAAGTCAATTTTGTGAAAGCTTTAAAGGATGTGAGCTTGATTTGGTCAAAAACAAAGAAGGACAAGGTTGATGAGTATGTATTGGATGCATCCACAGTGGATGCACCCTCTACATCTAGATGAATGGCCCTCAGGGTCATAGGGGGAGCTAATTTATCTCTAGACCCCTACGTGGATGGTATACTCACTCTTAGAGTATGCACCTTTGGACTTAAGCTTTTGGAAACTAGAGAAACCTTTGTGCAGGAGCACACTAGTTGATTATTTGCAGAATGAAAGATATAAATTTCTAAGTGACAGCCTAGTTTATGAAACAAGCATGAATGGTAGAATTTTCACTTTAAGTACACATAAATATTTTTGATTACTCATTTCATCCAAATTCAAAGTAATTGGAGAGAAGAAAGAGATTTAGAAGCTATTGTGAAGACCTACAAATTGATCTATCAGTGATTAGCAGTACATTTGATCGATTGCAGAAACCCTAGTTCATCATGCTGATTCAGAAGTCTTCAGATTATCTCAAAGAACATTTGGAAAGTGATAAAACAAGTAAGTGATGGCCACTACCATAGTATTTGATGTTGTAGAAAAGAAAAGATATGTGTTTAAAAATAATCCATTTAAGTCTACCCTAGATTATTTAGAGGGAGAATTCTCCTGCATGCCTATGGCTGTTATGCATGTCAAAGACATTAGGGCATGCATTTACTATAAGAAGGAACTAGTAGGATTGGATAGATTAAGGGGACACATGGAAACCATGCTAAAACTAGACAAAACCTTCTTGGATGAATATGCAAAGTGGAATGATCACCCTATAGTGGAGTATGCTATGAGATATGAGTTCTATGAGACATAATGGATTAAAATACTTTTGAGCATAATTCATGATGACCTATTTTGGATAGGTGATGTGCCAGTAAGAATCACTAGTGACCTAATATATGAGATTACAAGCCTATCTAAGTCTAGCATCATCCTTCCTACAAGAAAGGATGTCAGGAAAATGGTTGAGAAAACATATAAGTCAAGGAGTGATAGGCACAGGATGACAATTAAGCCTATTGAGCAAGCTGACATCAAATTGATGTCCATGATTCTTGGATATAGGTTTCAACACACCAGTAGGGTGAATAGTGTGTCTGTGGCCACAATTCTAATGGCCATTAGACTTGTGAAGGAAGATGGAGAGTTCAATCTATGTGAGATCTTGCACGCATAGTTGATTGATAACATCAAGGCAATCAAGCATGATAAGATAAAGATATTCAAGTTTGGGTCTTTGATCATTTACATGTACCTTCATATAGTTGGGAAAGTGTCAGATTCATATTTGGACAAGTCCATTCCAACCATGCCATAGATATCTTACAAGGCATCCACTGAAAGTACATTAAGAGATTATATAACATTGGAGTTGAAGACCTTTAGGGTCAAGATGCAAATGAGGTACCGAATTCTAGAAAATATTATATCCACCTACTATGCCCAAATAACAAGTATCCATAAAGGAAGTTAAGGTGGTAGAGCCCACTAATGCATCAGTAACAAGTCCTCAGGATCTAGCACCTGTAATGGAAACACAATTAGAGACATATAAGTTTGCACCCATGACAGAGTCACTCAAGGATAGCACCATTATCATTGATAATATAGAGATAACCATGGAAGCCACTGACACCAAGTTGGATAAGTGTGAAGAAGCTTTTGTGAGCACACAAGAAGCTAAAATTTTATGCCGCAACACACCACCCACTCATCAAAAAGAAGTATTGATTGAAGATGAGAAAGAACAAGAAAAAGAAAAAATAGAAAAAGAAGAAGAAAAGAAAGAAACAAAAAAAGAAGAAGAGAGTAATGAACCATCAGTTGAACTAGTCAAGTTAAAACAACAAGTAATGGATAGAACTCCCATCACTCCCTCAATAGCATTGTTGTCAAGTTTGACACTTGACACATCCAGTTTGGACTCATGGAGAGAAGAAGATTTGATAAAATTCAGTGTCCTAGCCATGGAAAAGGCCAAAGAAAAATAAGTGATGAGGAATCCCCTCCTAGTAGAATCAGTAAATATTCTAAACAATTTGTTTCCAGAGGACATGAAAGTGTCAAAAATACACTCTTTTGATGATGTGAGTGCAGTCATCTCACATTTCAAAAGTAATTTCTCAAACCTTGAAGAATCTACATCCCTAGTTGCAGAAGAAAAGGACCTAAAGAAGAGGTTGAGTGAATTAGTGAGCAACTTTGCAATTGACCTAATCTCACTCAAGACTAGTCAAGCATCATTAAAAGAGTTTGCAGATCAAGGAAGAAGATTCATTTCAGAATGCATGGATCAGGATAAGCTTACTGATGCCCATTTCAAGAAAATAAAAGAGGCAGAAGCTATGATTGAGAAAGTCAAGAGTTCAGTGAAAGAAAAATCCACAGATGTAAACATGTGTAATAATATATACCAAGGGAAAATAGATAAAATTGAGAAGGTAGAAAAATAAATGTTAAAGACTAGGGCAAGGAAAACATAGCTTAGGAATGCTCTTGCACCCTCATTAGATATACTCAATCAGAACATCAAGGACATAGATGCCACAATAGTAACATATGATCATGGTCCTAGCACTGACTTGGAGAAGATGGAGAAGCTATAGTATGCACTATGCACCCATCTCTAGATAATAAACCCTTTGATCACATTTTGGAAGAAGGAGATCCAAAACCTAAAGATAGCATATTTGGATGTTTTCCCTCAATGAGTATGTGTAGATATAGTTTTTGAAACACCTTTGTCATTAATGTCAAAGGGGCAGTTGTGTATAGAATATGGATCATATTATGTATAGGGAGATATAAGTGTATGTATAGAAGATAAAAAAAATTTTGTATTAAGGACAGTTAGCAACTTGGCCATATTCCTTTGTTGCCATCAATGAAAAAGAGGGAGATTTTTGGAAAGTTGGCTATACTAATTTATATAAATTAATATAGTGTTTTCATTATGGAAAAAAAGTCATATAGTAGTTTGGAGTCAACGCACTTAATGAGAAGATCAGAAATCAGTTAAGTGTTGAAGACTAGACAATGTACAGAGTTATTGCAACTCAGAGCATCAACACATGTGCATATGACTGAGTTATGGTGTGCACCCTAGAAGATAAGTTATTTAGACTATATTCATTCTTATTCTATGAGCACATGATTAGGTATGAAAGTATGAGAAATATATAGGTAGTAGAAGTTGCTCAGCCAGTGTGTGCCAGTGAAGAACAAAGTAAGCAACCCATTGTTATCATTTTGAGTTGTGGCTATATTCTAATGATGTAAAGGATATGATCCTATTTTAATTAGGTTTCCAACATGTATATATATTTGATTATAAAAACACTTAAGCCAATTCATTTGGAAGCATTGTATGTAATAGGTTTAAGGGCCAACCTAGTTGTTTATTTTGTATGCACATATAAATATGAGATGCACCCATTGTAATTGGTATGGAAGTTGAGATAGAGTTGTGATAAGAAGAGAAGAAGTGTGTGAAGATTCTATAAGATGTATTAGAGATTTACAAGAGGCCAAAGCATCAACGCATAAAGGAACTGATATAACAAGCAGTGTCATAGTGACAGTTCATCTAGCAGATATAGTGTGTATCAGAGATCAGAAGGTTGTAGCCTTCACCACTTGAGCAGTGAGCTCTAGGATAGTGCATCCACTCCCCTAACAAGGAATATTGTAAAAGAATCCTAATAGGGTCTGATCCTTAACAAGGTCTACTATACTTAATACATTGTAAAGCAACTCCTAACAGGCTTAAGGATCTTCTAACAAGGATCACTAAACACTAGTACATAATATTAGTGGGTGTCAATTCCCACTGGGGTATTTACTTATTTGGGTTTCTCCATAACCATATTGGTGTTATGTGTTGATTTCATGTTTCATGTTTATGTGGATGTTCATTTTAGTACTTAACCATTTAAGTTTAGTTTAAAGTTTAAAGTAAAAAGATAAATATACAATGAACACTGATTCACCCCCCCTCCCCCTCTCAGCGTTCCCATTCCCAACATCATCTATATTTAATTCGTAGGGAAATGGTCTCAACCATGCTACCCTTGGTACAAATTCTTATACATATGTGTGATTAGTATCAAAAAGAAAACATACATCATCATAATGTTTCTCTACTAAGTATATAGGGATTCTGCTCCTCTTCCTCATTTTCTTCTTAAAGTCAACAAAGTAGTTCTCCATCACACTATCAAAGTGTTCTCCTAATTTCTATATGAATTCACTTATTTTTTATGTCACTGGTTGGTCTTGACTCCATAAAATATCTTTGATAGTAAGAAAAGTATTTTGTACATAGAAAAATATGCAGACTATCAGGGATCCAAACTTACACATTGAGTTCCTTGCCTTCTTGATTGATGATAGGTTCTCAACTAGTTATGTCAATTGCATCTTGACAAGATCATATGCATGATCCTTATTTACAATCTTCCATGCTTGGTCCACTACAATGAAAGGAACACTATCCATCTTGCTTGATTGTTAAAACTTGTGTGCAATTACCCTTATTGAAAAGTCAATCTCAGGATCTATGATTGTGGAAATTTTTATTCCTCTCTTGTTCCACACTACCATAGTGTTTTCTTGAATTACTTCCTTTCTCTGGCATCACATAGTTTTCTTCCCATTAAGAGTAGGCTATCTAGTGACTCAGTGTATGATTTCCTTAGTGATTTTTATTGGCCCATTCTTGAACAATAATTGCATGTTGTAAAATCTTCTTAGAACTATCTTAATCCATTCCATTTTGAAATTTCAATGGAAATATAGGGTACAAACTAACCCTTTGTTAGCAATGTGCTGGTGTTCAGCCTTCAATGCTCCATTTTCTTACAGTTTTTTATATTCATCCCTCAACTTGTAATCTCAAATTTCACTAATCTTACACATGCATCATGCCCTCACATCATGAATCATTAAAACCTTTGGTGGGATCAATGATAGAGCTCCTGAGAGATCTCCCTTCATTACAGTCTCAGGTATTGCTAAAAAATTTAGTGGTTTACATGTGTCACTTCTGAATAATTGAACATTTTGTACCTCCTTTCCTTGCTTACTCACTCCAAAAGATGAACTTGTTGTCATTTCTTCAAATTAGGGTTTGTCAAATTGATTTTGTATAACTTGGTAATAACTAGTTTGTCAACACTTCTAAATATTTAATGACAACATGCTATTGAATCTTTACTGACTTCACACAAATCACTCTCTCAATCACCTTTGAATCTCTTTGAAAATTATATACCCTCTTGGTGAAATGAAAATGAACAGTAAAATTCATTATATAGATTCAAATGATCAAATTAGGTCTTCAATAAATAGTCCATACACTAGTAGGTATAATATAGCTGTCTTGACCTTTTCATGATAGCTTGGTTAACACATACCCTTATTCCATCACTCGATCACAACCATGACTTGGTCATTACTAAAAATTTCATACTTAACTCGACCAATATATCAACTCAGTTTTTATGTGATCTTGGCACATATTGAGATACTTGGTTACTATAGATATTAATACTGATGCTCGACACCAATTGTGCATTTTAAATTTTTGCCACAAATCTATCCTAATGCATCTTTACTTATGCAGATATAGAATTTAACACATCTAATGTTAGGAAGTGGTGTAAAATATAGCATTTGAGAATATAGTTCCTCACACACCTTATTTTCTTAGTTAGAAGTAGTGTGATCACTTGATCCATTGGATTGGGTGATCTCAGGTTCACTGGTTCCACTACTGTTTACTTCCTCTTTATTTCTCCATGTCTGATTCATCTAGTTCTTTATCTGAGATAGTCTCTTCACCTTTGTTTTGTTCATTACGTAGTGTTGGTGCTCTGGTCCTACAATCTTTTCTTAGATGACCAATTTTGTGACAATTATAACATACCAAACTTCCATTCATCCAACTCTTGGATTTACCTCTAAAGGGTGTTCTTATACAATTTTTTGGAATATGACCATATTCTCCATAATAGTGACAATTGTACCATGTATTGTAATCCCAATTAAATGTGTTACCTTTCATAGGTGCATTTTCTTTCTTCTTGGATGTCCACTTAGGTTTTTCATTAGATCTACATTCTTGTGCTCTATGACCATATTTCTGACAATTGTAACAATGTCCTTGAAATCTAGGTGTAGTAGGTGTATTTCTATCATTAGACCTACATTCATGTGCCTGGTCTCCATGCTTTTTATAGTTAAAACAATATCCATTTAATTTAGGCCTAGGATTAAACTAATCATTCTTTATTATGCAAATATTTGTTGTGTGTCCTAGTTTCCCATAGTGATGACATGTAGGTTTTTTTTTCTTTGGCTTTGCATTCCTCTATTCTCTACTCTTTGATTATTCTCCTTCTTTAGTGGATGGTAGGTTCTTAGTATGGCCTATTCCAGAGGTTTCATTGGATATTCTTGGTGATCTCATAAATTCCTTAAAATATCTCACAACTTTATTAGGTTTGTTCATTCTCCCATTGAGTTCCTTTTTAGATCTTAACTCATTTGTTAGCTGATTTTTCTCTGATCTCAGATTTGTAATTTCTATGTCTTTGTTGTTTAAATCTTGATTTGAAAGTAACAATTGATTTACCATGTCCAATTGATTATTTGTAAGCTTCTACACATCACATATCCTTTCATCAAGTGTAGTAGCCATTTTTATTTTATCTTCTTCTGCCATTGTCTTGTCTTCCTCGTCTTTCTTTTTATGTTTGATCACCTCACATAGTCTTACTGATTGGATTTCCCATTCTCTCTTCAAACTTCTGACTTCTTCATTTAGTGTGTTGTTTCTCTCCAATAGATCTTCTATTATTGTATCACTTTCACTAGAATTTCTATTATCAAATAGACCTTTAGTGTCTTCTTCTTGATACTGAGTGTCATTCAATTAGATTGCCAATTCTTTCATTCTCTTTAAAGTATTTCTTCAATTCCTCTCTTGCTATTTCAAGCTGATGCAATGCAAGATGGATGTTAATCTTTGGATTCTCTATGATCTTTCCCAACTTATAAGCCTCCATCTCCAAGATCTTAATTCTCAAGTGGTTAGACTTCTTCTAAGAGAAAAAAGATCTAATACCAATTGTTGGAAGTTTTATTTGAAAAGTAAGATATTGAGAGGGGGGGTCAATCAGAATCTATAAAAATTTTACACTTTGAAACTAATTCAACATTTATATCATAATTATAAACTTCAATGCTGAAATAGATCTAACTGCTAATCACATCCATGAAAAAGAAACACATAACACAAAGATTTTGGTAACGTAGAAAACCTTGAATGGTAAAGATGGGGTGGAGATGACACCAAAAAATCTTCAGTACTGTAGCAATAAAGTGTGCATGTTAGGGCTATAAATTTTTTATCACTTCTAGGATCTACCCTATGAGGGATATTCCCTACTAAGAGCTTACAGACTTATACAATCTACCTTGATTAAAAGATTTAAAACTTACAACTAAGTAATCACTCTATTAGGATATTTACAAAGGTCTATTAGGACTACTTTGTTAAGAGATTTACCCTGATTCACTTGCTAGAATGTATCAATACCTAATGCTTTGGTTTTTACTTCAAATGTTAATAATGGATCTCCTCTTTCCAATTATTATCTGATGTCAAAATAAAATATAAATCTATTTTGTCCTTCACTGCTCTGCTTGGTCACTCTTTCTGATCTATGCTTCTAACATCCAAAACACTACTTCTTTCACATACATGTGATATCTCCTAACTGTAACAATATTAGAGTTTTGATGTCACCTTAAATAAATAACTGATCAAGCTTCTAGATCAAGATCAATGATCTAGATTCATCACTTTTTCCACTTATACTTTCCCTTTTTCTATTTGGTTATATCACTTGCATAGGGATTAATGATCATAATTATAATATGTAATCAACTCCTCAATTATCTCAATGATCATTAAATCATGCATAAAAGTCAGCCAAAATGGTTTACTTGGGTGTTTGTGCCATTCCAAACACATATACCAAAAATGGTTCACTTGGCATATGAAGTCTTTGGTGCTTGGTCAAAACTATTATCCATATATTGGCACTCGAAATTTATTGTTCTATACATCTTGACATTCATACCACTCGGTAACTACTAGTGTGGTCAACCACTACTGAATTTATTAGTAGGAACTACTGCTCAATATATATATATATATATATATATATATATATATATATATATATATATATAATACAATTCCAATACATTACTTAGCCTTAGTAGGATGGCTCGATCACAATGATGATCGACCAACTTTTCCTTGAAAATGGAAATATTTGAAATTAATAGACAACATGACTTGGAGACTAACACCTAATAGGGAAACTCTTTTTACTGCAGTGAAGAGATTTGTGGGTGTCATCCTCACCATATTTTTCTCCCTCTTACAAGGTTTTTCATGATAAAATTAGTGGTGTTATGTGTTATGCTTTGTGGATGCTTGAATTTATTTAATTTTTATTGCATAATTACGCTCGCATGTTTGGTTTTCTAATGTAGTAGAAAATGACCAAGGCACACAAGAAGAGAACACAGTAGAAACATCTACCATATGTACAAGGTCACAAGCCCCAACACCACAGATTGTTGAAACTAAAATAGTGAAGAATAAGGAAGAAGAGAAAACCATCGAGAAACCCAAGCCAAATCCAAAGCATCAAGCTCAAGTTTCCATTGCACAATCTCCTACATCTAGCGTGCAAGACAAAAAGAAGAAGAGGAACCATGGAAGTAAGGGTTTGGTCACCCTTGATAAGGTAATTGAAATTTCTACATGTGACCCAAGGACACTTGGCCCCAAAGATCTAAGAAAATATGGAGAGCTATGCACCTGAAAAGTAGCCCAAGAGAAGTTGAAGCAAGAACACAAGAATACTAAGGTGCTAGAGGATGTCAAGGAGATCTTAGTGCAAGTTGCACATGATGTCAATGTAGATGGAACTACACCCATCATTGACCAACTTTCACTTCTCACTGAGACAATCAATGGCCTCAATACTAATGCTGAGAAGATGATCAAAGAAAGAGAAGAAAAGAAGATTCAGTACAAGCTCACTAAGAAAATCAGCCAAGTAGTGGTAGTTAATAAGGTAAAACTTGCTAAAGTAGTAACCAAGTTATATAGTATTATTCAAAAGGTTATTACAATTTTGCAACAGTTATGAACTATAGACTCTTTCACTACTGAGATTAGTGAAAATTTAAAGAAAATAGATGAATATATAAAGAATAGTTCAAATAGTCTAACAACTGAGCCAAATGCATTTCATGTGCATTGTGCAAAAGTCACCCATATTTAGCAGTTGAGACTAGAATTGAGGAAAGAAGAGGACAAGATCAAAGAGAAAGTAATTGATCTATAGGCTAAGTTAATACCACACTTAAAGGTGATGCATAAACACATGAACAATGAAAAGGAATTAGTTTCCACCCATGAGATATCCATAATAGAAAACATTTTTGACATGCATGCACAAGTAGGCTTGGAGAAGATTACTCTAGAAAATATCAAAGAGGAATGGGAAAAATTTTTGGCCACACTCAAGAAAACCCATCAGAATATATTTGACAAGTTGTAAGTACATTTTTGGCATTACTTTCAAAAAAGAGGGAAATATATGTATATATATTTTGTATGTACTTTACACCAAGAGCATGTTCAAAGGGGGAGTTCACACAGTTTGCACATTTTTGAGTTTGTAAATTTTCAAGTCCAAATTTTTGTATTCATCATACACATATATGTTTTTGATACTAATGGAAAAGGGGGAGAATGTTACTCCTAAGTGCATTAAGATTTTTCATTAGTATCATTCATACAAACAGTAATCAGAGAAAGATAGTTTAGTCGATCATAACTATAGAGTAGTCACCAAACAAAGAGATTACAGAGAACAGTAGTCATCGAGCACACATGATTAATGAGATTCGGTATAATATCGAGGTAGAGACACAAAATTTACCAAGTAATCTTGAGTTGACATAAAAAATTTGAATGACACACAATTCAAGGTGGAAAACTTTTTACCGAGCTAGAAAATGATTTACTGAGATTGAGGTGAATACTAAATATAGATTTAATCATTTAATGATTGATGATCTCTATGTAAAGATGATCTAGGTTACTCATTTGAACCATTGATCTTGGGTTTTCTAGATATTGTTACAACCCTAATTAGGTCAAATCATTACGATTTAAAGCATTGTAAAGATGTTAGTTTAATCATGAGAACATAGACATATGAAGTAGCTTCCATTGGGAGACATCTAAAGATCTAACATGGTTATGTTGAAAGTGTTTTGATAGAGTATTAAATTTATTAGAAATAGTTTAAAGGATATTGAGCAGTACAAACGAACACATTCATCACAAAAAGGTGATTTTCTAATTGTACTTAAAGGATCTATATTCAACAAAGTAAGTTTCTTCAACCAGATCAAATTTTATTGTTACTCTTTATCAATTGTAATAGATAAAATCTCCCAACAGAGTAGACTTAACAATCTTGTGTAAAATCTCTTAACTAAGTGCATAGTTGAAGATTTTTGCTAAAATCCTCTAATCAGGTAGATATAGCTTATATTTTTGTTACTCCTAATAGGGTAAGATCATCAAAAGTGATCAATCTTTGGAGCCTTAACTGAAAACTATATTTACTGTAGTAGTGAAGCTTTGTGGGTTCCATCCCCACCATAGTTTTTATCTTCTAACAAGGGTTTCTTTGATACCAAAACACATGTGTTATGTGTATGAAGTTGCATTTATGCATATTTGATTAGTTTACAAGTATTTACATTTCAGTTATGTTATTGAATGTATGATGAATGAAAATACTACAGTCAGTTATTGAATTACATTTCTACAAGGATTTAGTTGAAAAGTTTTTAGGGTTACCAATTCACCCCTCCCCTCTCAATAAATCACCTTTCCATCATCTCAATAGAAATCTCTATCTAGGTATATAAGACACGCTAAGAAGGGATAGGGACGTAAAATTAAAATGTATTAAATAGGTATAGTCACATATATGCATATCTCCACTAAACTATGAAAGTATACACAATATGATGCAAGTACAACCTACCCAAGTAGATGTTTACCTAAGTAATCTTCTCTCATCTTGGGTATTTTTTATACAATAAAAGAAATATAAAAAATACACTACCTATATTCTTTGATAAGCTCACTTGATTCATCACATTGATCAATAATGTTCCTAATATAGGTGGTATTATCCTTGTAATATTTTTTTTAAAAATGTACCTTATTTACTTAATAATTAGTTTCTATGTGTACATCTTGAAATATTATTAAAAGAGACAATTTGGATATCTACATGATGTTGGAATTTTTATAATAAATTATTAAAAAATTTCTTATCTAGATAGTGTACTATGATAAATTGTAAGAACTTTATAAGTGAGTATAGCTTTATGATTGTTTAGCACCTACCTTACTATGTTTTAATTTTAGCATGCCTAATTAGACTTCATATGGCATCTAATGAATACCTAAATTAAAATATAGGTCCTTTCATAGTGCAATTTAACCAAAATTTGATTTGAACCCTTATTTCTAAGTCTAGCATCTCTTTGATATGTGGGATCTATGAATTTAATTTTGTGCCTAATTTATGGAAGATGATTCCTAGGGAGTCATATTCCTGAATAGTTTTTCCAAAAATTGGTTCAAGGGCCCATCTTGCAGATTTAGCAGGACTTGTAGATTAATGTTAGCCTTTGATTCATGAGATTAAAAATATTATTTGAGGTACAAAAACAACTTATCTCTCCTCATTTATACATCTAAATTCAAGTATCCACGATCAAGATTTCAAGAGCTCTACTACAATTTCACATCCAAATATTCTCAAGCTTCTTTCCCTCATTGAAGGCCAAGCAAAGGATTCCACCATTAATGAATAAGATTGTAGTGCAAGCTTCTATTTACATCCATATTAATTAATGAATTCAAATCTCTCTCTCTCTCCTATGATGAAATGTGGAAAACTACAACATTCATTACAAAAAAAAATTTCTTTCATGATTTTGTTTTGGGTTTTACTGTCAAGTCATAGCTATTGCATCAATATACGTGATCACAATAAAATAAGCATTCACATTTCTATGATATGATATACTTCATTCTTCAGATCTAGCCTTTGCTATATGAAAATGTAGTTTCATTTAATTTATTTCATTTCCAGGTTGATTAAAAATAGGGATTTGAATGATGAAAACACCTTTATACAACCTTCTTCCCCATTTTTTGTGTGTAGGAACAAGTGGAAAAGACACCAGGACTTAATTCAAAAAGTACATGTTTTGACTAAAAGAATCAAAATGAGTTCAAGAAAAAGTATAGGGAACATTATGCATTTTAAACCCTCTTCTCAATAAAAGGATGTCTTGGGCACCATCTTCCCTTCATTTTAGCCTCAAATTGAAATCACAAGTCAATGCGATTATTTGGTTACTATTTTGATTTATTGCATGAGTATATCTATTGTGTGTCAGTATATGTATGTTGAAACTTATCATTTCTACCTACTTAACCTTTTATCATGCATTACTTAATCATAGAAAAGGAACATTGCACTCACCTAATACTGAATTCCTATTGATCCTATTGGTTTATCTTCCTTCTTATTGTACATTAGCAAAGAGGAAAAATCCCCCTTGTTTCCTTTTTATTATTGTACAAATATGTAACAGGCATAATTTTGGATGAGTCAATGGATGTGTAAGAAGTGTTAATGGTATTAAATAGATGCATAAAAAAGTTCTATTAAAAGATATATGAAGATAGATGTCTTTTTTGAACTTTAATAGTTATTTTATCCTCCATTGAATTATTTTAGTCTTTTAGTGAAGTTGGAAAAGTGATTTCATGAGAAAGATCTTAAATATTATGGAAATATGCTTGTAACTCTTGAATAAATTTTATGAAGTCTTGTTTGCAAGTTGACTATTTGGTTCTTTATCTAAATACATTATATTAAAAGAATTTATGGTCTCCTAGATTACATGAGTTTTATATATTGAGGCCTTGAGTTAGTGGATTATAGGGTTTATTGGATATGTTGTTAGATTACTACATTGTTAACCTAAATAAGGAATTTATGCTAATTTACTGTACATTTGAGATTAAGACAAAGATGTCCTCTCTTTGCTTGTGAAACATTTTTACTCATTTTTTTCTTACATATATTAGTGTTTTTGTAGTACTACATATTTTTATTTCTTAAGTAATTTTTGTATTGCATGCCTACTTTATCATTATAAAATAAATTTATGATCACTAAGGAATAATTTTTTTTTAATTTTTTTTTAGTAAAATTACTAGCATATAATAGTTATGTTTTGGAGGTCTCCTTCAACACTTTTATTTTACTTGAAACTATTACTCTTACATGTTGAATCAACCCTCTAGACCATTAATATTTTTGGATACATGTTATTCTAACTTTTATAGTCCTAGAATCTATGCATTACAGTCCATTTCTTTTTCTTTTGATATTAATCAATAGCCAAAACAAGGGAGTTGACGCTTACATGATGACAACTTGAGCACTAGTAGAAAATTACAAAAGGTGTTGGTTTTTGCAAGTCACGGCCATAAAGAGAAAAATATTAGTAAATAAGTCACCTTCCTTAAAATTCCTCTATAGAATAAAGGACCATAAGTTGCCACTTACAACTCAGTAGCCAAAAGAGGCCATTATTAATAGACAACTGACACCTACATAGGTGGGGAAAAATAACTGAGGGATTTTGAAAGGCTCCCCAAGCCTTCAAAAAGGGTATAAAAATGGTATTAGAAATCACCCTATAGTAAAGGACAACACCCCTCCAATCACAACACTTCCCCCCATCTACAAAAATCATTTCCACAATAATAGACCAAGAGTGAACCTCAATAGATATAGAAAAGGAAGAGAATAAAAAATTGTAGAGCCAACCAAAAATACATTCCACATCCAAATTTACAAAATTCCTTCATTGCACAAAAAAATTGTATCTCCATAGGAGACTCTTCCACCTCTATAGGCATAGAAAAAGGAAGAAAAATGCTAAGTGTACCAACTCCTTACCATGACTAATAAAAAATACCCCACCAAAAGTAATTTTAGCATAGCCCCATTATAAGATACTGAATAGTGGTAAAATGGATTCACCCCTATTCAAATGTAAAGTGGGGAAATATGAGACCTATTCTCAAACCCAAATTCCCCAAAGAAGAGATCCGATTTGATCAACCTAGAGGTTAATGCACAATCGAATCAATTTATGGAAAAGAGTAGGAAGAGAGAGTAAATCCAATATTTCCCTATGTGGAGAATTATGTTTAGAATATAGAATAATTGAAATACAAGTACTAACCTCAAATTAGGGCAGATCTAGAAAATGTTGAATTCTGATGTCTATGTACACTTTCAGGAAAATCTGAAACTTGTCCTGGACTGGAAATGCCGAGACAGAGAAAACCCAGTAATCTTTCCTCAAGGTGGCTCAGCTCGGGTTTGACCCTCATAAAAGGTCAAATACCACATTATTTATTTGAAGTCTTATTCAAATTCTGTTCATAGATCTTGAAATTTTTTCAAAAAGGGTATCCAAATTCACTCTCAGATTTGAAATTCCACACTTGTACCTACAAAAAAATGGGGGGTTTTTGTTTTATGGGGGGTTTGCCTTGGTCAAACCCCAGTTTAGGAATTAACCTTGAAATTAAATTGAAATATATTGTGCATAAACAAAGTAATTGAAACAAATCACCTTGTTTATGTTGAAGTCCTTGTAGAGGATTCGAATCCTCAAATCCACAAGTAGGAATGCTTCAATGGATGTAGGATGTCTCCAATCAATGGTATTTGATCTTCAACACCAATCTTGACTTGATCTTTACATATGAGAAGGCTTGAATGAATGGAGAAGGATGGATCATCAAAGGGGGCTCCAAAGAGATTGAATCCTTCAATAGCTAACAATGGATTTCCTTGATGAATGAATGCTTGAACACTTGAATTCTTGAAAGCTTTCTTGCACTTGAGAGCTCTAGATGCTTGATTGCAAAACTTGATTATGAGATATGAAAACTTGATGTCAAAATGAGAGAGGAAGGCCTCCTTTTATAGTGATCTAGGGCACACTCCTCTAGATGGGCCACCTTAGAAAATTAAATCCCAATTAGGTCCTCACCTTTAGAAGATATACCTAGATTAAATTCAATTAAAGGATTTACCATCCCAAAACCCGAAATGGCCGACCCAAAAGTGGGAAAATAAATCTCCTAAAAGCTCGAAGCCTGGAGATTATAGAAATTGGAATTTTGACAGAAGGGGTCAAAGTTGAGATTGACCCTGACCTAGTCAGGTTCTAACTCGATCTTGAACCTAGTCCCAGGTTGACTCAAAACCAAGTCAGGAGGTCCCGGGGATGCCCAGAAACCTAGAACTGATGCCAGAACATAACAGAATGTCAGTGATAGACATAAAATCCTATGATTATCATGATGAAGGCTAGGAGGATCCATTTCTAAATCCTACCTAGAAATAGAGCTATGAAAGAGGGAAATTCAGGAGAATCCTTAAGATCCTAACCCTAATTTCACTTAGAATGAAGAAATCAAGTGCGGGGAAGAAGTGGAAAGAAGGGAGAAAAGCTAAATACATGCAGAGACTTGATCAAGGCATTTGACATGACCCCAAACCACTTAATTAGAGGGCTAAATGCTCTTATCATGGAAGTGCTTCCATTTTAAGATGATACAGATACAAATTTTAACCAAAAACAATCAACTATATGATGTACCCTTGAAAACTATTAGCAAGCAACTAGCCACCAAAAGAAACAATACCACTATCCATACCTACTAGGATGGAAAGTTTGGACAAAGACACATATAGAAAGAAAAAGAAAAAGAAACCCAATATTAATAGCAACATCCATCATGACCCAGCTACAAAGGGAGATGAAACTCAACCATAGAACCAAAGGTGGGCATAAGGAGAATAAATGAAGACCTTTAAACATACCCTAGCCCCTCAATTAGCTAGAGCCCTCACCTTTCATAAATTATAACACAACCCACCACATTTCCAACACTTCCAAGCACATAATAAATACATCACACACCAAAAAGGGTCTCAGATCCTCTAGCAAGGTAGATCTTAATAGATCTCATTATACTCCTAATAGTGTACTAGTTACTCCTAACAGGGCAAACCCTCTGAAAGGGTATTTGTATCTCCTAATAGGGAAAATATTTTTACTATAGTGAATGGTTTGAAGTGTTATCCCCACCATGTTTTTCTCCCTCTAACTGAGGGTTTGCATGAGAAAAATTAGTGTGTTATGTGTGTGTTAGGAATAGTCTCAAGAGATAACTAAGGGGGGGGGGGAGTGAATCCGTTATCTACAAGTTTCAGTTATTTATCCAATTAAGTATACTTAAAATTTAAGCATAAACAAAATAAAAGAACACTTGAACACAACACCAATATTTTGGTTACAGGGAAACCCAAATAGGTAAAAACCCTGGTGGGAATTGACACCCACTAATAAACTGCACTAGTGTATAATGATCCTTGTTAGAAGATCTTACAACCCTGTTAGGAGTTGATCTTTACAATTCAATAAGTATAGTGACCTCATCAAAGGTTGGACCCTATTAGGATTCTTTTATTATTGACCCTATTAGGGGTGATGATGCACTATCTGAGAGCTCACTGCTCAAAGGGATGAAAGCTGTGACCTTCTGAATAACAGATACACACTATATCTAGATCTTAGTGAGCTACAAGGTATACCTATTGTCTTGATTAGTTCCATTGAATATTGCACTCTATCTTCTCTATCATATAGACCTCTTCTTGATGACAATACTTTGCACTCTCTGCTATGCTCTAATCTTTCATGTCCATGTCATACTTCTAGCGATCACAAATGACTGACTATAAGTATATTTCCTTTAAATGATATAATCAAGTTGGCCTATTAGAACCACCTTGAAATCATATTAGAGAAATAATAAAACTCTCCAATAACATCTCAGTCGGCTCTACTAAGCACGCAACACAAACTGGGACTTGTCCAAATCAATAAGTGTAGACGCATGCTACACACTATCAGCTCTACAAAATTGACTGATACTTTCTCCTCAAGCTGAATTACATCACACAATCTTAACCAAATATTCTATACTCTTCTCTAATCACTAGTCCAAGCATTCATATCAAAATTATAGGTGCAACTCCTGTACCAATATAATCTTTGTCAACTCTTATGGATAAATACAAGAAACTACAACTGGTGAATAGCAACTGCATAACTTCACTTCTATTGCACATCAGACTCTACATTCATGAATGGAGAAACACTAACACATCTCCATCACATATCAAAAGGTTCAAGGCTCTATGATAACTTTATGGACAATTACTCATAGAACACTGCCTGTAACTCTATCAAAAACACTGCTGACACAAGTTGCTACATAACTGTCTATACTAACAATTAACCTCTACATCCATGATATCATGATGATAACATGTACATGCTACATATACTCAAATATTATTTCATAAGTCTTCTATGCATGCCTCTTACCATATGTTGTCATCAATGACAAACATACAGTCAGCATTGGCTTGCTGGCAAATCTCCAACAATATCCCACTTTGGCATTGATGGCAATGTATGGAATGAAAAACACCACCAATCCAAATGACCAATTATTTTATAATATTCTCCATTTCTTAATCAAAAATCCCCCAAGGATGAATCCTCCACTTGCTGCAATATTCTTCAATATTCTCCATTTTCTCGACTAAACTATTTCCATGACTGAATACTACTACCCCTTGCTACTAAATATTATTCCTTCTTAATTTTGTATGTACTCCACCTTTACTACTATTTTTCATGACTATATACTACTCCCCCTTTGACATCAATGGAAAATGATGCCAAACATTTAAGTATCGGTACTACTCCTGAAGTAGAGTAGTCAACCATCCATCAGTAACTGAGGATTGATACTTTCTCCACTTTCTCTAATCAGAATCAAGGAATGAAATTACTCCCAACTTCTCCCTGAGATAATCAAAAGTATCCTTTAGTAAAGGCTTTGTGAATATATCTACTAACTAATCTTTAGTAGTCACAAAATCCAACTTGAATTCTTTTTTAGCTACTTTTTCTCTTAGGAAGTGATACTTAATCTCTATGTGTTTTGTCTTTGCATGCATCACATGATTCTTTGACATGTTGATAGTGTTAGTGTTATCACAATAGGATAATCAATCTGAATTCCAAAATCATTTATCATTTTCTTGATCCAAATGATTGTAGAACAATTCAAAGCTGCTGCAACATACTCTACTTCTATTGTTAACTGAGAAATACAATTCTTCTTCTTTCTTGTCCAAGTGACTAGTCTATCACCAAGAAATATTTCTCCTCCTGATGTACTCTTTCTATCATCTACACATCCTACCTAAATTGAATATGTTATATACATGAAGCTCAACATTCTCTAAATTAGGATACCATAGACCATAATCTATAGTGCCCTGTAGATATTTGAATATTCTCTTTGCTGCCATGAGGTGACTTTTTAGGGTCTAATGCAAATCTTCCAGCTATGCCAACTGCATTAGAAATATTAGGTCTAGTTTGAGTAAGATATATGAATTTACCAATCATAGACTTGTACAATGTTATATCTACTATTGGAGAATCATCTTCTTTGGTAAGCTTGCATCCTATTATCATAGGTGCACCCACTGGCTTGCAATCATCCATCTTGAACTTCTTCAATATCTCTTTCACATACTTAGACTGATTAATGAAAATACATTTCTCTATTTGTTGCACATTTAATCCCAAAAAGTATTTGATAGGTCCAATCATGCTCATCCCAAACTCTCTCTACATCTCCTTAGAAAATTTTGCACTAAGTTTTTCATTACCCCCAAAGATAATGTCATCAACAAATATAGCTACAAGAATTAAACCTTTAGATATTTCTCTTATGAATAGATTACAATCTACTTCTCCCTTTTTGAATCCAATTTTTGTTAGATATCCATCAAGTCTCTCCTACCAAGCTCTAGGGGCTTTCTTAAGTCTATAGAGGTCTTTCTTCAATCTACATACCATATCAAGTCTATCTAATAGGGTGAATCCTTCTGGCTGCTCAATGTATACTTCTTCCTTTAACTCTCCATTCAAGAATGCTGACTTAGCATCCATCTAATAAAATTTGAATTTTTTGAATGTTGCATAAGCTAGAAATAATTTAATGGCTTCTAATCTACTCATAGGTGAAAATGTGTCTGAATAATCAATACCTTGTCTTTATGCATATCCCTTACATACTAACCTTGCTTTATTCCTTACTACTATACCATATTCATTCATCTTATTTCTCAATATCCACTTTGTTCCAATCACATTCTTATCACTGGGTATTGGGACCAGTTCCCAAGTCTCATTCTTAATAATTTGATCTAGTTCTTCTTTCATAGAATCATGCCAATCTGAATCATTACATCCATCTTCAACACTTGAAGGTTCAATCTAAGATAGTAAACATACCACTTCATTGCCTGTTGAACTCTTTTCTTTTGATCTTGTTGTGACTTTTCAACTTTGATCACCAATGATGTCATCCTTAGAGTGATATCTAGATGTAAAATTTGGAACTTTAGGTGATACTGTCCCATCTACCTTTTGAATTTCTTCTTCACTTGTTTCAAGGTCATTGAATAGTACATCAATACTATCAAAAATATCTTCAACAACTATCTCAATAGTGGAAGGGCTGGGTTCTTCTTCAATCATAGGTGCATAATCATGATATCTTTCTTGAACCATAAAATTTTCATCAATCTTAACATGAGCACTTTCAATGGTCTTATTCAATCTCAAATTAAAACATCTATAAGCTTTTCTTTTAGTAGAGTAACCAAGGAAAATAACTTCATCACTTCTTGCATCAAACTTGCCTATTACTTCATCCCTCTTGATGTAGCACTTGCTTCCAAAGATTCTAAAGTATTTCACTATGGGAACATTACCAAACCATATCTCATAAGGTATCTTGTATACACCATGTCTTAATTGTATTCTATTGATGGTATAGACTATTGTATTGAATGCATCTCTCCAATAGGTGTGTGCAACTTTTCCTTCAATTATGATGGTGCGTGGTTTATCAAGGATGAACCTATTCCTTCTCTCTACAATCCCATTCTGCTAAGGGGTTCTAGGTGCACTCAACTATCTTTTTATGCCATGTTCTTCACAATACTCATAGAATTTGTCAGAGGTGAATTCTCCTCCTCTATTCGATCTTGGACACTTTATCTTTAGTCTAGATTCATTCTCAACTTTAGCTTTGAATATTTTGAACTTCTCAAATGCTTCTAACTTATCTTTGAAGAATGCAACCTACATCAGTCTATAATAATCATCAAAAAATAAAATGAAATACCTTTCACCATGGTATGATCTTGTTTGAGTTGGTCCACATAGGTCTGTATGAATCAGATCCAAGTTGTTCTTTGTTGAATTATGCTTTCTTCCAAATGAATTCCTCACATGGCTTTTCTATGCTAGGTAGATCTCTTACTACCTTTATATTTCTTATCTTTATCTTCATCTCCATCATCAAAATTACTAGAAGTGTTTAAGGATTTCTTACCATAGACTGATGTTTTGAAGGTTGTTTCATTTTTAGGCTCTATCTTCAATCTTGAAATCTCAAAAGCTAAAAATTTTCTAATGAAGGTCTCTCTCTTGAAATTTGTTGTAAGCTACATGGTCTCATCAAGGATGTTGATCTTTTTTTCATACTCTATTGTAGGATTAGTCATCAACTTATCCATAATGTCTTCCTCTGAGATCTCTCCAACATTGTTCTTAATTCCAAGAATTTCTTCATTGATCCTTTGGTTGTAAGCTCTGATGTCTTCTTTAGGTAGCATCTCTAATGCATTTTATCTTTTCTTTCATGTCTTTCTGCGTGCATTCTTTTCTTGTGTATCTCCTTCAAACATGTCTTCTAGGTGCTTCTATATCTTGTAAGTTGTTTCTACTTTCTTTATCTCTGAAAAATCACTATTAGATAAGGTGTTGATAAGGGCTTCTTTGGCTATTGCATTATAATGGAACAAATCCTTTTTCTTGCTAGTAGCATCTTCCTTTGCAAGATCTTCTAGAGAGGGGATCTTAACTTCTCTAATAGCCACTTCAAAAACTTCAAAGGCAATGCACTACAAATGTTTCACCATCTTGTTCTTCCAATCAAGATAGTTATCTCCATCAAACTTAGGACTATCTTTTCTAAATAATTCCATCTGATCAACCTCAAGTTGTTAAACTTTCTCTCCGAGGAACTTGGCTCAGTTACAAATTGTTAGGAGTAGTCTCAAGAGATAACTAAGAAGTGGGGGGAGTGAATCAATTATCTACAAGTTTCAATTCTTTATCCAATTAAGTATAATTAAACTTTAAGCATAAAAATAATGAAAGAGCACTTGAAAAAAACACCAATATTTTGGTTGCAGGGAAACCCAAATAGGTAAAAACCCTAGTGGGAACTGACACCCACTAATAAACTGCACTAGTGTATAATGATCCTTGTTAGAAGATCTTACAACCTTGTTAGAAGTTGATCTTTACAATGCAATAAGTACAGTGACCTGGTCAAAGGTCAAACCCTATTAGGAGTCTTTTATGATTGACCCTATTAGGGGTGAGGATGCACTATCCAAGAGCTCACTGCTCAAAGGGGTGAAAGTTGCATCCTTTTGAATAATAGATACACACTATATCTGGATCTTGGTGAATTGCAAGGTAGAACTACTATCTTAATTAGTTCAAATGAATAGAAAACTCTATCTTCTCTATCATGTAGACCTATTCTTGATGGCACAATGCTTCACACTCCCTACTCTACTCTAATCTTTCATCTCCATGTCATACTTCTAGTGATCATAAATGACCAGCTATAAGTATCTTTCCTCTAAATGATATAATAAAGTCAGCCTATCAGAACCACCTTGAAATCATATTAGAGAAACAATAACACTCTCCAATAATATCTCGGTTGGCTCTCCTAAGCACGCAACATAAACTAGGACCTGTCCAAATCAATAAGTGTAGACACATGCTACACACTGTCAGCTCTACCAAATTTACTGATACTTTCTCCTCAAGATAAATTATGTCACATTCTCTTAACCAAACATTATATACTCTTCTCTAATCACTAATCCAAGAATGCATATCGAAATGATAGGTGCAACTCCTGTACCAATATAATCTTTGTCGACTCTTTTGGATAAACATACAAAACTGCAACTGGTGAATAGTAACTACATAACTTCACTTCTACTACACTTCAAAATTTGCATCCATGAATGGAGAAACACTAACATGTATCCATCATTTATCCAAATGTGCAAGGATCCATGGTAACTATACAGACAATTACTCATAGAACACTACCTATAACCCTGTGAGAAACATTGTTGACACAAGCTGCTAAATAATTGTCTGTGCTAACAGTTAACCTCTACATCCATGATATCATGTTGATAACATGTCCATTTATCTCCTTCAAACATGTCTTCTAGGTGCTTCTATATCTTGTAAGTTGTTTCTACTTTCTTTATCTCTGAAAACTCACTATTAGATAAGGTGTTGATAAGCGCTTCTTTGGCTATTGCATTCTGATGGAACAAATCCTTTATCTTGCTAGTAGCATCTTCCTTTACAAGATCTTCTAGAGAGGGGATCTTAACTTCTCTGATAGCCACTTCAAAAACTTCAAATACAATGCACTACAAATGTTTCACCATCTTGTTCTTCCAATCGAGATAGTTATCTCCATCAAACTTAGGACTATCTTTTCTAAATAATTCCATCTAATCAACCTCAAGTTGTTAAACTTTCTCTCCGAGGAACTTGGCTCAGTTACAAATTGTTAGGAATAGTCTCAAGAGATAACTAAGAGGTGGGGGAGTGAATCAGTTATCTACAAGTTTCAATTCTTTATCCAATTAAGTATAATTAAACTTTAAGCATAAAAATAATGAAAGAGCACTTGAAAAAAACAAAAATATTTTGGTTATAGGGAAACCCAAATAGGTAAAAACCCTAGTGGGAACTAACACCCACTAATAAACTACACTAGTGTATAATGATCCTTGTTAGAAGATCTTACAACCTTGTTAGAAGTTGATATTTACAATGCAATAAGTATAGTGACCTCGTCAAAGGTCAAACCCTATTAGGAGTCTTTTATGATTGACCCTATTAGGGGTGCGGATGCACTATCCAAGAGCTCACTGCTCAAAGGGGTGAAAGTTGCATCCTTTTGAATAATAGATACAAACTATATCTAGATCTTGGTGAATATCAAGGTAGACCTACTATCTTGACCAGTTCAAATGAATAGCACACTCTATCTTCTCTATCATGTAGACCTCTTCTTGATGGCACAATACTTCGCACTCCCTGCTCTACTCTAATCTTTCATCTCCATGTCATACTTCCAGTGATCACAAATGACTAGCTATAAGTATCTTTCCTCTAAATGATGTAATAAAGTCAGCCTATCAGAACCACCTTAAAATCATATTAGAGAAACAATAACACTCTCCAATAATATCTCAGTTGGCTCTACTAAGCACGCAACATAAACTAGGACCTGTCCAAATCAATAAGTGTAGACGCATGCTACACACTGTCGGCTCTACCAGATTTACTGATACTTTCTCCTCAAGCTAAATTATGTCACGTTCTCTTAACCAAACATTATATACTCTTCTCTAATCAATAATCCAAGAATGCATATCGAAATGATAGGTGCAACTCCTGTACCAATATAATCTTTGTCGGCTCTTTTGGATAAACATAGGAAACTGCAACTGGTGAATAGTAACTACATAACTTCACTTCTACTACACTTCAAACTTTGCATCCATGAATGGAGAAACAATAACATGTATCCATCATTTATCCAAATGTGCAAGGATCCATGATAACTATACAGACAATTACTCATAGAACACTGCGTATAACCCTGTGAGAAACATTGTTGACACAAGCTGCTAAATAATTGTCTATACTAACAATTAACCTCTACATCCATGATATCATGTTGATAACATGTCCATGCTACATATACTCAAATCTTATTGCATAAGTCTTCTATGCATGCTTCTTACCATATGTTGTCATCAATCACAAACATACAGTCAACACTGGCTTGCTGGAAAATCTTCAACATTGTGATGCATGTGTGGATGTATGATATTATTTAATTTTATTTCATTGCATTAGTTATATGTTTTGTTATTTGGAAGTTTCTGCTAAATTTAATTAGACTAATGGTTGAATTAGTTGGTCACCTATTTGTACTAATGCATGTCCCTCTCGTCATAGTACCATCAAATACTAACAATTGGTATCAAATCTCTGGTTCTCTTGGTGATAAGCCTAATAGCTTGAGGGAAAGATCCACAATCATGGAGAATTACAGGTATGAGACATAGCTTGAGAATGCACACAAGATGATCAATGAGCTATAGGAAAAATTTAAGAAGTCACTATCTAAAATCAGTATATCTAAATAATTTGAGGAAGTAATTGCAAATCTGATGGATAAGAACAAGATTCTTTGAGAAGAAGTGGAAAATATGAAAATAGAACTTGAAAGTCAGGCTATCAAGATGTATGAAGATCTTGAGGATAAAATAAAATCTGAATATGCAAGGAAATTTGTTGAAGATGCCAAGAAAGTTGTTGAAGATGCGTTGAAGGAAAGTGGGGAACAATTCTTTAGGATATCTCAATAGAATTCTAGCTTGCATGAGTTCCTGCATGACACAAATGAGGAAAATTAGCAAATTATGAGTGAAAATGAAAGACTTAGAGAGGAGAATAAGAAATTGAAGAAGGAATTGCAAGCTAAGAAAGAAGCAAATAAAAAGTTGAATAAATACAATGAAAGGTTGTAAACTATTGATGAACAATTGAGGATCCAAAGAAGACACAAATGGTCTTGGTTACACTAATCAAGGAATATTTGAAATCAGTGAGTCATCTAAACATGAACTAGAGAAGCCACAAGATCAGAAGGTAGATGCAAGAAATTTAGGTAATAAACCTAACAAACCTACTTGTTATAACTTTGGAAAGCCTGGTCATACTACAAATGTGTGTAGGAGAAAACAAGTGAATAAACCATATTCATTTGATGCTTATTTCTATAATTTTCATAAGTATGGTCATACTCCTTATGAGTGTAGGTCTATATCTACAATTAGATCCATTGGTGGTAGATTTGATGTAAATTATTATGCATGTAACAAATATGGACATAAATATAAGGATTGCAGGTCTAAAGTGTATGTTCCTAGGTCTCCAGTCAAATCGGTAAGCCCTCATGGAAGGGAAAGAGAATTTAATGTCACATGTTTAGTATGTGGTAACTATGTTCATCTAGCTATGAATTGTGGAATGAGAACATAAAGAGAACATAATAGAACTTGGAGGTCAATCGATATGGTATGCTTTGTTTTCCATAGGATCAATCACCTTGCAAGAGATTGTAAGTTCAGGAACCGGTCACCCAACCGATCAGAAGACAAGAAGGGAAAGAAAATTGTCAATGCTGAGGAAGTTTATTGTGAGATGAAGAAGATTTGGAGGAAAGAAGTGTTGGCATATGATGTTTTGGAGTATTGGGAATCACTTAAGGGTTGTCATTTATGAAAACACTTATGTTAGAGTGATTGCATGTTGTGGAGATGGCCACTAGAGTCTTAGTCATAACAAATGAGTAAGTATAAAATTAGGATGACATGGTACAGTGGCACATTTTTGGTCAACAATGAAGATATATAAGGTATTATAGCTTTCAAAGTTAACTAGAGCTATTTTGGGATACTCACATGCTTCAGTTAAGATTGTATAAGTTTTTGTTTCCAGATTTGTGAGATACAGTGTTCAAAAGATATGTGAAGGCAGTAAAATAGTGTAATAGGGTATATAAACAATTGTGAAGATCAAGGAAGGAAAATTAACTATGGTAATGTGCTAAGATAGGTGATTAAATAATTTTTACAACACTTTGGTATTGTAAGAGTTTTGACTCCATAGATAACATTTTCATAAGTTATTATCATGTTTTTCATTATAATTGTGAAGTTGACTGGAAGGCTGATTTTGTATAAGTATGGAGTGTTTTTGTAAAAGCAAAGTATGGTATGGTAATAATGAAAAAGTAATTTTTTGAATAGAAGAGAAGAGATTAGATGTGAGATCGGTAAGAGGCTGAGCTTCAATTGGAACTATCTAAGCAAGATAAGTGCTTGTATTGTTCCCCCTTTTGAGAACTATTTTGACACAAGTATTTTTTGTAAGAGCAGTGTGCTCACCACCTCTAACTAGGTGTTTTTGTTTACCCCTAACATGGTTTTGTATTCCTCTAACAAGGAAATGTACTATGTAACAATCATCTCCTAACTAGGCTAGATCTCCTAACAGGGATATTATACTTTAGTACATATTAGTGGGTACCATCCCCACCGGGGTTTTCCCTTTGGCCAGGGTTTCCTCGATAAAAAATCATGGTGTAATGAATGTATTATACTTATATGCTCTTTTCATTTCTACATTACTTTGGATTGTTTATAATTGTTTAAAGTTGAAAAGAAAAAATTTCTGTAATACTGATTCACCCCCCCTCTCAGTATTACCTAATCCTAACAGTTGGCCCTTGAAGAAAAAGTCTAACAACTTAAGGGACATCATAATTGATTCGGAAGCTTTGCAAGAGAACTTTGAAGTTGCACTTGAAGATCTAGACAAGATGAAAGTTGAGAATGGTGAATTAAAATTTAAGTTAAGAAGAGTAGAAGGTTTCATGAGGAAACTTAAAGAACAACTTGAGATTGTAAAAAATTAGAGACAAGACCTTATGGAGAAAATAAAAGAAGGTTCTGACAATGATACATTAGACAGAGTAAAGAAGTTGGAGCAAGAAAAAGAACAAATCAATCTTTTGATGATTCAGGAGATTCAACATGGAAAGGATGAAAGAAATAAAGTTGAAGAGTCACTAAAATAAGCTAGCTCGTAGATAGGACAAATAAAGACCGAACTTGACCACTACACGAATAAATATTAGGAACTGGATAAATACAATTAGATCATTAAAGGTGAACTCACTCAAGACAAATTACTCATTGAAAAATTACACACAAGCTATGACAAGAGTGATGAACAAAGAGTAGGACAAAAATCTAAAGGAGACATGAATCAATCCAATGAAGCTGAAAGTTCAAAAACTCAACAAGAACCAAAAGAAGCCAAGAATGAGGAAAGACCTATTCTTGATGAAAGGCCTACAAATGAAGAACCTAGAGAATAGTTTAGACCCTTCAAAGGTAGATGTTTCAGATGCAAAAAATTTGGACACATGAAAAGAGATTGTAGAAGTAAAGGTAACTCTAAACCCTTTACCAACTACTATTTTAATTGCTATGAGTATGGACATAAGAAAGTGGATTGTAGAAAACCTGATTAGTCTAGGTATAAGCAAGGCTATGTTAGAGAAGAATATGCAGCCAAGGTTTCATGTCATAAATGTAATAACTTTGGACACACAACAAGGTATTGTAAGCTACAAACTAATCAAGAAAGAAGAAGACCACCTATTTGTTACAAATGCAACAATCCAGGACACATTGTGAAGTTTTGTAGATACAATGGAGATGAAAAAAGAAGAGGACCAAGGAGATCTAGTGAACCAAAAGGAACACCACCTATGGTTATAAGGAATAATATTAGTGATAGTGGTAAAAGCCTAAATGATTACATGAATGAATACCAAAAATTAGAGGATGAGAATATATGGCAAGTAAAAGTTCTAAATAAGGCAATGGTTTAGGGAGAGATAGCTAATGAAGTTGTGTCTTTGCATGATCAATTCTTTGAGGCATCAACCTAGAAGGCCTCATTGCCTCATGGGGAGCATTGGATGTAGAAAACATAAATTATCCAGCCCCTTTATAAGTGGAGTAAGCTCATGTGAGCTTAGGTGTGATGTGTACAGATGTTGTGGAATTTGTGGATGAGATTGTAGCACTTGAAGATTCATCTTCTATGTTCACAAATTTTGCATTGACTAGATGGAATGTGAAGTTGAGTTACCTATGTTTAATGCACACACTCAACTTGCGATAGATAAAAGACTTCAGGGATCTCATTCCTACACCATTTTTTGATCAGTAACTAAGGAGATCTGAAGTGTGAAAGAAGAATAGTGATCTAGCATAGATATTTTATGTTTGCATGAAGCCAAACATCAGATCGAGTGCATTTAAGGTATTTAGACCTAAATATATTTGTAAAAAAATGGATGCACCAATAGTTTATGATGTTGTAGATAGACCTGAATACAAATTCAAAAGGCATCCATTCAAATCCTGTGAGGATGATCTGGAAGGGAAATTTTCTCAAAATTCCATAGGTGTGTTACATGTAGAGGATATTAGGGTTTACATACACTGTAAATATGAGATTATTGGGGAGGTTAACATATTCTATGAGTTGAACAGTATGTTATAAGTAAATGGGTCTTTGACAGAAGAATTTAAACATCTAAAATATCTATCAATACTCAAGTTAACCTTATTCACTGAGTTCATGGAAGTCCAATGGTTCAAGATCATTCTAAGTAGAGTTCATGATCAGTTCTTATGGATAGGTGATCAACCTATTAAGATATGTTCTCAGTTGATCCATGATATCATAGGCATTGACAATGAAGGAGCCCTACCTATTAGTGAGAAGAACCTAAGAAAAGAATTTGAAACCCTAACACACTCCAAATGGGATAAGAGGGAAATGACAGTAAATGATATATATTTACAAGATGTCAAATTGGTAGCAATGCTAATTGGCTACAAGTTGTTTTACAGTTCTAGACTTAATTTTGTATCATCTGGAGTTATAATGATGGCATACAAAATGGTTAAATAAAACAAGAATTACAACCTTTGTGAAATACTAGCTCAACAATTCATTGAGAATGTAAAATTTATAAAGAAGGATAAATATAAGGCATTTAGGTTTGGTTCATTGCTAGTTCACATGTACATCCATATCATTCACAACTTTCTTGGCATGCACCCTAATGCATAGAAAGTCGATGAACCCATTGGTCTGTAGATCTCATTATACTATAGAAGACATAAAAAGGACTGGGTTGATGAAGAATTGTTTGGCATGATTAAGATTATGCAAAGGCAGATGAAGGAAAGGTATAGGATTATAGAAAACTTAGTAGAGAAATATGAAGACACTATCTATTTCATGGTTGAAACTGATTGTCTCTGCTTTGATGCAGTTGAGCTTAGAATAAAATGGTGTTATCCTATGGGATATGAGGTAATCATTGAAGTAATGACTATGCAAGTAGAGCATGTATTGGTAGCAGAAAAGCACCCTACTCAAGAAAGATGGGGTACATACAAGGAGAAATATGAGAAAGTCAAAGAAGAACAAGAGAAAGTAACTAGAAAAAAGAAAGTTAGCAAGATTGTGGAAGACATCACTGCAATGGTGGGTATTACAAAAGCATAGTTAATAGATATCGAAAATAATATGGAGGCATCATCCAACATGGCCACTAATGCACCCATTCCATTGGAGATAGAAAAGGTAGTTACTACTAATGACATTGTTGATTTATCAGTCTATCAAGAGGAAGAAACAAAAGAAGTTGTGACTACAGTTGTTCCTAGAAGATCATCAAGGATAGTTAAATAGGTTATTCCAAAAGAAAAAGAGATAGAGGAAGAGAAAATAGTTCAAAAGAGTCCACAATCCTTGTGGAAACCAGATATGAAATCACTGTAGAAAAGGGTTATCAAAGATGGAAATCTGATATCAATAAATAGATACTATGAAAGATATAGCCCTGAGGACCAAGCAATCATTGAGGATACTATCATTGAGAACCTGTTAGTTTTCAAAAAGAATTTTTTGGAAGTTGAAGCAAGTGTCCCCAAAGACCTGTATAGCAAATTGGAAATCAGAAAATAGTTAGCACATTCAGAAGATGAGAACATAATAAATAAAACAATTGACGATATGTCATTTCAGGAATGAGAAATAATTCTAAAGGCACTAAAACCTCTACTGAGGAAAAAGACTGGACTAGTCAAGATTATGGCTAGAAAATATGATGAGGTGATTGAGGACACCCAAAAGGCATTAGAGAAAGTTCTAATGTATGACATGCCTAAAAGGGCTTCACCTCCTATGGCTTCTAAGACTATATCCTTGGGTTTAGGAGAGAGTTCAAAGGAAATAGATGAGCATGCTCAAGTTAGCATGCAACTAGACTTCTTTGTCATTGGTGTGCTTGTTAGACTTGACACTTCACATGATGTAAATGATCCATTAATAGATAATATGGATAGTGTGGTGAAAGATGAAGATCAGGAATAGATAGAAGAGGGAAAATTAGAAGAGAGAAAAGAAGAAAAATCACAAGAGAAGGAGTTACAACAAGAAGAAAAGTAAGAAAGATAGGAAAAATTTGAAAAGGTTGCTGAAGTCAGACTGGATTCATCTCTATTGTTGGCAAGTGTGGCCAAACTAGTCAGTTCTGATGTGGACAATATGGATTAACATGAGCTGATGAGACTTTCATTTATGGCTTTTGCTAAAGATAAGGAGATATTAGTTTAGAAAGGAGAAAAAAGAGCTAAGATAATGGTCAGGGTTGTAGAAATAGTGAACAAGCTTCTCCCCTCACCATTCATTCTAAAAGATAAGGATGAGGTTGATTAGCTCGTGGTGATTGATCCAGAAAGTACTGTCTAGGAAAGTATTGTACACTTTTCCTTTGACATATTTTTGATAATTTTTGGGCTGACATGTTGTAACTCATTCTAACCCTAAAGTAGAAAAATATTGTATAATATGGCTTAGGGTTAGGGATTTCATGCATGTATAATTTTAGTACTTGCTATGGAATTGAGCTATAAGGGATTACAAATTATAATCAGGTTGTAATCACTAAATAATAATATATTGGACTCATTGTTGGTGGATGTAGCCTAGGGATTGGGTGAACCACGTTAAATCTTTGTGTCTTATATTCTCTTCTTTGTGGTTTATGTTTTTCTGATATTGGTTATTTTGCATGTAATTGTTATTTCTACCTTGTTAATCCTAACAAGGTGTATTAGAGCAAGGTTATTTCATTCGTTCTTTCATCTATTCTCTGAAGTAGGTCTCACAAGTTAGTCGGAGAGTCTCTCAGTTAAGTGGGAGAAATGGTTGATGAGTGTAGGCTGAAGGTTGACAAGTGTAATGGATAGAACTTCCAGTTATGGAAGATGCAAATGGAGGACTATCTCTATCAGAAGGATCTATGGTGGCCATTAGAGGGAATAGCCAAGAAAGAGGCAACAATGTCTCAGGAAGAATGGGATATTTTGGATAGGAAGGCATTGGGGAGTATTCATCTATGACTGGCACAATTGGTGGCATTCAATATTACTGGAGAAATGAAAGCTAAAGATCTGATAGAAGCCCTAGCAAAGTTGTATGAAAAGCCTTCAACTTCAAACAAGGTATTTCTTATGAAGAATTTATTTAATATGAAAATGGTAGAAGGTGGATTAGTTGCTGATCATTTGAATGAGTTTAATATAGTTACAAGTCAGTTAGCCTTAGTTAAAATTACTTTTGATGAAGAGGTTAGGGATCTCTTGATTTTGTGTTCTTTGCCAGAAAGCTGGAATGGCTTGGTAATGGATGTTAGTAATTCTATTTCTAGTTCTAATACCCTAAAGTTTGATGATTTTGTTGGTGTTATATTGAGTGAGGAAATTCATAGGAAAAGCTCAGGGGCATCCACATCAGGTAGTGTATTGAACGCAAAAAGTAGAGGCTGAACAAGAGATAGAGGAAACAACTCAGGAAATCATGGAAAATCATGAGAGAAGTCAAAGGGAAAGAGGTCTCAGTCAAGAGGACCTAGCGACTACTGGTACTATGGAAAACTAGGACATAAGAAGAAATATTGTTGGTCTCAGAAGAAAGATCAAGGAGATAAACATGATGGAAACAAGGAGGCAAATGCGGTAAGTAACAAATCCAAAGAGGATACTTTTCTCTTGTCTTTAGAAAATGTTGATGATTCATGGGTGTTAGATTCCGGGGCTTCATTTCATGCTACACCCCATAGAGGTTATTTTTTTGATTATGTCCAAGGGGATTTTGGGCTAGTTTATTTGGGAGATAGTGAACCCTATCAAATTGTTGGAAATGGGAAAATCAAGATTAAGTTGCGCAATGGGAATCATTGGCTACTACAAGAGGTAAGACATGTTCCAAGGTTGAGTAGAAATTTATTTTCAGTAGGGAAACTCATTGATGAGGGTTGCACAGTTACTTTTAATGATAAAAATTGGAAGGTTTCAAAAGGTGTGAAAGTAGGCACCTTATATCTTTGTACAGGTCATATTGTTCCTTCTACTTTAATTATTTAAGAGAAAAATGAATGTTCAAGAATAGTTGCTGCAATTGAGAAGGTAGCACAAGAGACAGTTGTTGGAGATTTTGAAATAGTGCTATGGCACAATAGACTTGGGCACATGAGTGAAAAGGGTATGAAATTACTTCATTCAAAGAAATTTCTACCAGGTCTGAAATGTGTTAATATGAATTTATGTGAAAGTTGTGTGTATGGAAAGAAAAAGAGAGTTAGTTTTGTAAAGAGTGGGAAAGAAAAGAAAGATGAAAAATTAGAGCTTGTGCATATAGATGTATGGGGTCTAGCTCAAGTATCTTCCCTTGGTGGCTCTCACTATTTTGTTACATTCATTGATGATGCAACTAGGAAAGTATGGATATATTTCATTAGATAGAAATCTGTTGTATTTGAAACTTTTAAGAAATGGAAAAGCTTGGTTGAAAATGAGACTAGAAAAAGATTAAAATGTATCAGATTTGATAATGGTGGTGAGTATTGCAGCAAATAATTTGAAGATTATTGTGCCTCTACTGGTATTCATAGATAGAAAATAGTTCAAAGGACTGCACAAGAAAATGGAGTGGTTGAATGCATGAATAAGACAATAATGGAACGTGCTAGGAGCATGAGGTTGCATGTTGAGCTCCCCCTAAACATGTGGGTAGAGGCTATAAATACTGCTATATATTTCATAAATAGAGGCCCCTGTACTCCCTTGGGTTGTGGTATTCTAGAGGAAGCATGGGCAGGTAAGAAGGTGAGTTATTTTTTTCTTAGAACCTTCGATTGTGAAGCATTTATACATATTGATTATGAAAATAGAACCAAGCTGGAAGCTAAATCTAATAAATGTATATTTTTTGGATATGGAATTGATGAATTTGGTTATAGGCTTTGGGATTTTGAAAATCATAAAATTTTAAGAAGCAGGGATGTCATATTCAATGAGAAAGTGTTGTACAAAGATTTGTTGCAGCAACATGAGAAGAAAGAAAATAATTATGTAGTGCTGGATGATATTCCAAATGATAATGTTCCAAAAATTCCTTATGCTCTGCAAAAATAGCAACAACAAATACCACACACCCTAGTGAATGTTAGACGGTCAACAAGGCTAAGTAGACTTCCAGATAGATTTTCACCTTCTTTGTATTCTATCTTATTAACTAAAGTTGGTGAACCTTAATGTTATAATGAAGCTAAGCAGGTGGATACAAAACTTCAATGGGAGTCTGCAATGATAGATGAAATGGAATCCTTGCAAAAAAATTAGACTTGGGATTTATGTAAGTTACATGCAGGTAAACGGGCTTTGCAGAATAAATGGGTTTACAGGTTGAAAGAAGAAAATGGAGGTAAGAAAATATTTAAAGCCAGATTATTCATAAAAGGATTTTCACAGAAACATGGTATTGATTTTGATGAGATTTTTTCTCCAGTTGTTAAAATGATTTCTATTTGTACTATTTTAAGTATTGTGGTTATTGAAGATTTGCATTTAGAGTAGCTTGATGTTAAAACAACCTTTCTTCATGGTTATTTGAATGAAGAAATATATATGGTATAGCCACAAGGATTTGAGGTCAAGAGTAAGGAGAGTTTAGTGTGCAAATTGTAGAAAAGTTTATATGGCTTGAAGCAAGCACCTCGGCAATGGTATATTAAATTTGAAACTTTTATGAATGAGAATGGATACACTCAATGTAATTCTAACCATTATGTTCATTTCAAGAGGTTAAATAATGATAGCTACATTATTCCATGTTTATATGTTGATGATATGCTTATAGCTAGATCTAAAATGGATCATATTAAGGGGTTGAAACAACAGTTAGCAAAATCTTTTTCTATGAAGGATTTGGGGGCAAAAAAAAAAATCCTTGGCATGAAAATTGTATAGGTAGGAAGAATAGAAAATTAACTCTATCTTAGGCTGATTATGTTGAGAAGGTGTTGCAAAGATTCTACATGAAGGATGCCAAAGTTGTCACTACACCTTTTCCTAGGCATTTGAAATTGACCAAAGAAATGTGTCCTAAGACATCAAAAGAAGAGGCAAAAATGTCTAAGGTACCTTATGCTTCAGTTGTAGGGAGCTTAATGTATGCTATGTTATTTACTAGGCCAGATATTTCACATGCAGTGGGAGTTGTTAGCTGATATATGAGTAACCCTGGTATTGAGCATTGGAATGTAGTCAAATGGATTCTTAGATATTTGAGAGGTACATCCACTAAGTGTTTAAACTTTGGAGGTTCTCCTACTACTGTACAAGGCTATGTTGACTCATATTTGGCAAGAGATATAGATAGCAGGCAGAGTACTATAGGTTATGTATTTATTGTTGGTGGGACAACAGTGAGTTGGATTTCTTGACTAAAAAAGGTGGTTGCTTTATCCACTACAGAGGTAGAGTATGTTGCTGCTACAAAGGTAGCTAAGGAGATGATATGCCTTCAATTCTTCATGGAAGAATTGGGACATCCACAGATGGATAATTTTTTGCATATAGATAGCCAAAGTTTCATTTATCTTGTGAAGAATTCTACTTTGCACTTAAAGAAAAAACACCTACAGTTGCGGTACCATTTCATTCGGTTAGTTTTGGATGATGGGAAGTTAAAGCTAGAAAAGATTCATACAGATGATAATCCAACATATATGTTTACAAAGGTCATAACAAGGGAGAAGTTGAACTCATGTTCAGCTTTAGTTGGTCTTCTAGACTGAACAGAATAAAGGAATAGCTAAGTCCAGGGTGGTTCGATCAAGTGGGAGCCTCATATTATAGCGGTATTGCTATAGGATCAGTCTCCAAGTGGGAGGTTTTTTAGTGTGGATACTGATTAGTCACCAATTGGGAGATTTTTAGCTTGTGGTGACTGATCAGGAAAGTATTATCCAGGAAAGTATTGTACACTTTTCATCCTACCCCTAAGACATATTTTTGGAAATTTTTGGGCCGACATCTTGTAACTCATTCTAATCCTAAAGTGAAAAAATATTGTACTATATGGCTTAGGGTTAGGGATTTCATGCATATATGATTTTAGTACTTGTGGAAAAATTGAGCTGTAAGGGATTACAGATTGTAATAAGGTTGTAATCACTGAATAATAATATATTGGACTCATTATTGGTGGACATAGCCCAGGGATTGGGTGAACCACGTTAAATATTTGTGTCTTCTATTCTCTTCTATGTGGCTTATGTTTCTCTGATATTGGTTATTTTGCATGTAATTTCTATTTCTACCTTGTTAATCCTAACAACTGAAACCCCTACTAAGGACAAAGACTAGACTAGTCAAGATTATGGCTAGAAAATATGATGAGGTGATTGAGGACACCCAAAAGGCATTAGAGAAAGTTCTAATGTATGACATGCCTAAAAGGGCTTCATCTCCTATGGCTTCTAAGACTATATCCTTGGGTTTAGGAGAGAGTTCAAAGGCAATAGATGAGCATGCTCAAGTTAGCATGCAACTAGACTTCTTTGTCATTGGTGTGCCTGTTAGCCTTGACACTTTGCATGATGTAAATGATCCATTAATGGATAATATGGATATTATGATGAAAGATGAAGATCAAGAATAGATAGAAGAGGGAAAATTAAAAGAGAAAAAAGAAGAAAAAGCACAAGAGAAGGAGTTACAACAAGAAGAAAAGTAAGAAAGATAGCCAAAATCTAAAAAGGTTGCTAAAGTCAGACTGGATTCATCTCTATTGTTGGCAAGTGTGGCCAAACTAGTCAGTTCTGATGTGGACAATATGGATGAAGATGAGCTGATGAGACTTTCATTTATGGATTTTGCTAAAGATAAGGAGATATTAGTTCAGAAAGGAGACAAAAGAGCTAAGATAATGGTCAGGGTTGTAGAAGTAGTGAACAAGCTTCTCCCCTCACCAGTCATTCTAAAAGACAAGGATGAGGTTGAAAATATTGGTACAGTATTGGATAGCTTTGATATTCATTTTGAATCATTGCTAAAAGCCATAGAGGAGAAGGCATAAAATAAATTCTTGGAGAAGAAGTTGAGAAAATTTGTTAAGTCCATTTCATGGGACTTAGGAATTCTTAAGGCTACAACTCTTAAAGCCAAGAGCTATGTAGCACAAGGAAGGAAACTCTACAACTATTGCATAAATCCCTACAGACATTTGAAGAATATTGAGGAGGCCATAGCCAAAGAGAGGGCTAGCCTTGACAGTATAATGGACAATTTTGAATCTTCTTCACAACCCATGGGAGAGGTAGATAAGGAGACATCGAAGATATTGGACAAGATAGGAGTACGGAAAATAGAGAAAGGGAGAGTTGCAGATAGATTTGGATCATTGAGAAGGCTTTTGACTCCCAAGCTCTCAATGTTGGAGACTCATCTCTCAAAGATGATAAAGGTTGAAGGCTCAATGTCAGTCTCTACTCTTACAAGGGTTAAGGTAGTAGAGATAGCATCATATGCATTGAATGGATTAATCCATGTCAGTGAATTACTGATAAGCTCATGGATTGAGGAAGTTAAGACCTTGGAAATCTCCTTCCAAGACATCTTAAATCTGGTGAGTAAGCACTAGACCACTTGTGCTTAAGTTCTACAATTTTGAGAATACCTTTTCCATTGAAGTCAAAGGGAGAGGAAGAAAAAGGAAAAATGAGGAAGAGAAGGAAATATGAAGAGTTGTATGTAGAAAAAAAAAAGAAAAAAAAAAGAGAGAAGAAAAAGTAATAGAAAAGAAACAAAATTTTTGGAAAGGGAAAGAAAATTGTATTGTAACACTTAGTCATTTTTTTAAGTGTTTTCATCAATGCCAAAGGGAGAGATTGTTGGCATATGATGTTTTGGAGTAATAGGAATCACTTAAGGGTTTTCATTTATGGAAACACTTATGTTAGAGTGATTGCATGTTGTGGAGATTTCCACCAGAGTCTCAGTCATAAAAAATGACTAAGTACAGAATCAGGATGATAGGGTACAATGACACAATTTTGGTCAGTGATGAAGATATATAAGGTATTATGGCTTTCAAAGTTAACTAGAGGTATTTTAGGATACTCACATTCTTTAGTTAAGATCGCATAAGTTTTGGTAACTAGATTTGTGAGATACAGTGTTCAAAAGATATGCAAAGGTACTAAAATAGTGTAACAGGGTATATAAACAATTGCGAAGATTAAGGAAAAGTAACTATGTTAATGTGATAAGATAGGTGAATAAAGTATATTTATGATACTTTGGTATTGTAAGAGTGTTGACTCCATAGATAACATTTTCATAAGTTATTATTATGTTTTGCATGATAATTGTGAAGTTGACTGGAAGGCTGATTTTGTATAAGTATGGAGTGTTTTTGTAAAAGTGAAGTATGGTGTGGTAATAATGACAAAGTAAGTTTGTCCATAGAAGATCAAAGATTAGATGCAAGATTAGTAAGAGGTTGAGCTTTAATTAGAACTATCTAAGAAAGATAATTACTTGTATTGTTCCCCTTTTGAGAACTATTTTGAGACAAGTATTTGTTGTAAGAGAAGTGTGCTCACCACCTCTAACTAGGTGTTTTTGTTTACCCCTAACAAGGTTTTGTATTCTTCTAAGAAGGAAATGTAGTATGTAACAATCAACTCCTAACTGGGCTAGATCTCCTAGCATGGATATTATACTTTAGTACATATTTGTGGGTACCACCCCCACCAGGGTTGTCCCTTTGGCCAGGGTTTCCTCAAGAACAAATCATGGTGTAATGAATGTATTATGATTGTATGCTTTTTTTATTTCTACATTACTTTGGACTAGTTATAATTGTTTAAAGTTGAAAAGAACAAAGTTCTGTAACACTAATTCACCCCCCTCTCAGTATTACCTAATCCTAACAAGAAGGAGAGAAATAGGAAGAGGTTAAGTCATCTAAACAAAATTCACCATCCTCTGGTGTAGAGGATGCTTCTTCAAAAGAAGTCTATTTTGGACTTAGAGGGAGCACTTAAAGGAAAATTATTACCAATCCCCTTGATTCAAGAGCGATAAGATCTATATACACATTGTGATGTAAATTTCTTTGATTTTGGTTTAGCTAAATATTTTGAGGTTGTTAGTGATTCTTTGTCGATCAAATTGATATTTCATGGTGTATACCTATTTTATATCAATTATAATAGTTGAACGAGTACCAACCCATGGATATGATTTAACCAGTGACATGATACTATTCCTACCATTGGAATGTATCATTTTAGTGTTAAAATATAATGTCTATTTTATCAAGGTTAAATAATGTTAAAGTGAGTTCATTTTTCACTTTAATTTCTTACGTGCACTTGTGAATTTTCTAAAAGAAATTTGAAGCAATCATTGCTAGTGATGAGTAAAATTGAGAGTGTTGAATTGAGATAGTTTTCACGAATTTTAACTGGTCAAGAAAGAAGTATTTTTCTTGTTTGTGATAAGATTTAGGAGTTCTTTTTGAATTGAATCATGGAAATATCTATACATACCCCTTTTTGGTTGGAATTTCTAAAGATCCTCAACCTGTATTCAAATTACATCTGATGAAGGAAATAAAAAATGATAAGATGGGTGCCTTATCTTCCATAGAACATGGATTTGTATTGATTGAGGGAATCTGATCATATATACATTGAAAAATTGATGAACTAGGAGCATATGTTATCGATAATAAATATGAAGGATTGATGTAGTCAAGGTAGGGGGATCTAATGAAGGAAAATCCAAACCTTATAGCCAATAGAATTACACAGTGGATTACTCAACAATGAAACTTAAAATAACTGTTTAACACTAATTTTCATTAACATGCCCAGCTGTAAGGCCTTCCAGGTTAGGGCCAATTACAATTAGAAAACAATTCTACAAGATCCACAACCAGATCTAATACAATCTTATCTAGTTTATCTCTAAAGATAGTTAGAAACTGATGGAAACCCTAAGGCAAATCTAAACTTGAGCTCATAAGCCTCTAAGTAATCTCCTTGTCTCCAAGTATGCAACCCCTAGCTCTGGTACAAAAAAACTATCATATTACAATATGATTTTCAAGGACATCAAGAAATTTTCCACAACTTTTCTTCCAATCTTCACATCTGACATTCAGATCAGCTTTTTTGTCTATGTCCTCCAAATCTCCCAAAATTATGTCCCTAAACATCTACCCAAGCACTCCTTAAATACCAATCATCATCCACAAGTCAGCAAGATGAAACCCTTAACTCCCCCAAAAAAATAATTAAATGCCATAAAAGTCAGCTTACAAATGTATAAAAACATTTAATTTTGCATGTCAGCTCATAACAATGGTTACCAATAATAAATTCACCAAGTCGGCTCAAAAAATCACACTGAACTCTAGTCGGTAAGCCATAACTACCAAGCGTTAGTAAAATCACCAAGCACGCTAGGCATCACTGAGCACCAGTGTTAATTGAGCACCATAGGAATGACCAAGTAACAATGTCACCGAGTGCTAATGACTATCAAGTTCCTTCAGTGACCGAGCTTCCTTCAATGACTGAGACCATTAGTCAAGGCTGCAACTGAGTAACACCAGTGAAAATACAAACACTCCATGTAGTTTCACTAAGGACACAGAATGCCCCTGTCTTAACCTTGGATGCCCCTACATCAGATACCCTAGGTTCCAAAAGATGTTCATATGTGAGAAGAACATCTTTTAGGATTCAACACATAAATCCTGAATTGGTTCTTCACATACAAGTCCTTCACCTTTTCTACTTGCAAATTCTTCCACTTCAGTTTCCTCTGTCTCTTCAAGTCTTTTCTTGATAATGTATAGGTCAATTCTCCATACTGATCATTCATTTTCTCAGGATCCACAATCTTAGCTTGGCTACCCATACTTAGGCTTCTCCTACCAAGCATTATATCCATTAAAGGCATCAGTGAAAACTTCTTGTCATTCTTCTCAATAGTGAACACATTCTGAACATAGTCATAAATAGCTTTGAAATCATATTGCCAAGGTCTACCAAGAAATATATCACAACTATTCATCTTCACAATGTCACAAAGCACAAGATCCTTGTACTGGCCAATCTGAACATCAATGAAGCATTGTTCTCTAACTTCCAAAGCATGAACTCTTGTAACCAACCAATCCTATAAGGACAAGGATGTTTCATTCTACTCAAACCAAGTTTCTAAACTAGGTCCTCAGCAATAAGGTTATCAGTACTACCACTATCAAGAATAACATCACAGAGTTTACCTTTAGTCTTGCATCAGGTCCTAAACAAGTTACTCCTTTGATAACGTTCATCCTTTGTACTGAGTAATGTTCACTAAAGCAATAAGTTCTCTAATTCAAGTTCATTCTGAATGTTCTCATTCATCACAATAGTTTATTGGTCAACCTTCTTCTATGTACAATCAAAAGAAAGGTGTCCTTCCTCTCCATAGTTATAGCAAGTACCCTTAAAGATAACTCTACCTATCTTCTTCTTTGGTTCCATAGGTTTCTATTCATCCTGCATTAGTCAGTTCCTCCTTCACCAAGTGATCAATCTTTCCTTTCCCTTGAGAGTTACTAGGTTGTTTCCTCCTCAACTTATCTTCTACCTTCAGAGCATACTGATAAGCATCTTCAATAGAATCAATCTTCAACATACCAAGCTCATCATGAATATTGAATCTCAAACCATTCACATACTGAGCTACCTCTTCCTTACCAAGTTCCCAATATCCAGACTAAATAGTAAGTTTGTAGAACTCCTCGGTATAATCTTCAATAGACAAATCCTTCTATTTCAGATTCTGCAACTTCTTAAACAAGTCAAGCTCATAGTTATCTGGTATGAACTTAGCTTTCAACTTAGTCACCATAAATCTCCACCGATTGATCTTTGTTTCACCTTCATCTTCTCGGTCTCTTTGTAGTTCCTTCCACCAAAGAGAAGCATGTCCTTTCAACTTTGTCTGTTCTAATCTCACCTGAAGAGGATCTTCAATTTCTTCCAGCTCAAAGAAATCTTCAAGTTCACCAATCCAATTGATCAGATCATTGGGCTTCAAAGTACCAGAGAAAGTAGAAACTTCCATTCGGTAATTACTAAACTAAGTAGCAGATCTAGGCAATTGAGCAGTTATGTCTTCACCATAGCTTTTCCTTTAGTCATCACCACTAGATCCAGCAATTTCAAATTCTTCAGCAGCTTCTTCATAGCCATCCTCAGTACCAACATTATGAGGTATACTAGCAACAGTTCTCATGATCTCGGTGACCATCTCATTCTTCATCAATTCCATCCCAGATCTGAAATCTAATTTCACCTTCTATATGATTCGGGATTCAACAATATCACAAAGATCTGAAATAACTCTAGGGTCCAATCTTCTTAGAGGCATCCTTAAAGATAGAGAAACCCTCTGCAACAAACCCTCACCGACCACTTTGTGACAATTTCCAAGTTGCAACAAGTCAGATGTCAACCTACAACCTTGGAAACAACTAAGGCACAATGTAGTACCCCATCCCTTGTCTGATTTTATAAATGTTATGATTAATCTAGGATGTTAGATTATATGTTAGGAAATCATTGATGCTTATGGTTTTACTGGCCCCATTATTGCATGTGTATGGTTGATGTGTTTTTTTTATATTTCTATTTGACGTGCCTAATGTGGTTGAGGGACAAAGTCGTAGTTACTTGCTTGCAAGATCCACACGATCGATCGATCCTTTCCATTGTCTGTTATATATTTATATATGTATGTACATGCAGGTGTTGTATGCAGATTTGTAGGTACCAGGCATCGACTTCCCTAAATGGTCAGGATGAGTGAGCCCTATTGCAATATCTCAAATGGTAAGAGAGGGGAGATAACACAAATCCAAAACCTTAACCTAAGCCCATTTGTCCTAGGATTGGACACGTATCAGTTTGACTACCCTACCCGAATTCATCTAGGTGATAGGATTTTGTGGATCCCTTTCTGGTGTTGCTTGGTTTTACTTTGTTTGATTTTATCTTGTTTGGCTTCAATTGATTTATTGCTTATGTGGGTGATTTTCTATGATTTATTGATTAATGATTATAGTTGAAATTTAATATTAATCATGTTCCTAAGTTGATTTAAGAAAATTTAATTAAAAGTCAAATGTTTGATTATTTGGAATTAATTGATTAATTAGTTGGTAATTAGATTTAATTATGTTTGTGTGCATTAATAAATAATTAAATATTTAATTGCATTCACTTAGGATGCTTTAAATATTTAATCTATTTAATATGATTTTTAATTATTAACATGTGCATTATTGAAAAGTAATTTATTTTAAAAAGGTAACAACTTGTCTTTAAGAGTCTAAGTTGTGTTGTGCGAAGAAAAGATATTTTTAATTATTAATTAGGAATTTCTTTCAATTGAGAGTTGGAGTTTGATTAGGAGTTATTTAATGATTCATCTAGGGTTTGCATGAAATAGGGAATTGAATCCTTAATAGGGAGAATTGCATTCATTTGGAGGTTAGATAGGTTTTGGAGAAGATTTTTGAGGGCTTGTGTGCTTTGTATTTTGGGGGAATTTGGATTGTTGTGGTTGCTTGTTGATTTGGCTTCATTGTGCATCTGGATTAGGTGCCTGTTTTCTACATAGTTTTAGATCTACAGGTTGGATTGATTTGAGGAAGAAATTCTACTTTTAGATCTTCAAAGGGATTTCTTTTGAGTTTTTGGCATTGGATCTGAGGTAGGATCTGGAAATCTTATTATGTACTTTCTATTTTGTTGTTTGATAAATTTCTATGTCTAAATAATTTCTTGATTATTTTCTTAGATCTATATGTATTTTCTTATTTTGGGTATTAGAGAAACACTTAGCTTTTATATTTTAGGTTTATATTAAATTTTTGCACGACGAGGTTATGCTGGCAAAATTTTGTTAAAAGTTTGTTTATAATTTTCCTTTAAAATGAAAAATCAATCCCAGACTATAGTTTAACTATATGGCTGAGGGAAAAATAAATCTTCTTTGGAAAGAAAATCAATTTGGTTGAAAAACCCAATTTAGGTACAAAAATCAATTCTGGAAAAAAAATATAATTTATCCTCTATAAAAAGAAACACTCAACCAGTCAAAAAGAAAATAAATTTTGTGACATGATTTTAGTAAAGGTTTTTGATAAACATTTGTCATGATAAAAAATAATATATTCTTATAAGGAGAATCAAATTTTATGTATTTTTTTAATATATATATATATATATATATATATATATATATATATATATATGTAAATTACATAGTTGATTGTTGACTGTAAATATAAAATATAGTTTTTATTTATTAAATAATTGGGTGTGAAGGCTTTTAAATATTATATTAGCTTCTTTTTATTTTATTTTTCCGTAAATTAAAAAAAATATTAAAAGAAAAAACATTGCAAAAAAATAAGGGACTTGTTTTGTTAATTAAAATAAATATTATCAAAAAAATTATCAAAAAAAAATTTAATAAAGTGTTGGGGGTGGGGGCCACCACACCCCCAACCCCCAACCTCATACTACCTACGGAAGAGAGGGGTGTCGATGGCAGTACCAACTCTGTCGTGGCAGAGAAGGTACTACCTCGATAGTACCCTATGCCTGCGCAGGTCAACTTATGGGGAGTGGGGCGTGGGGCCCGCAGGGTCCCCCCCAATGCATACATTTTTTTATTATTACATTTTGTTAATACTTTTTATTAATACATTTTATTAACACTTTTTGTTAATACATTTTGTTGATTAATTTAATTTGATTTGATTTAATGTTATTAATTTAAGTTAAATAAATGGTTAATTAATTTAGTCTAACTGAATTTCATATAGTTAGTTTAACTAAATTTTAAATTTAGTTTTATTAAATATTAAATTTAAGATTTTTTTATTTTTTATTTTTGATGGGTAATAGGCTGAAGCCAAGATAAACAAGGGGCTCAAGAAGACTTGAACCCAAGACCTCCCAAATGAGAGGCTCGTAACTTACCGTTGCGTTGTAATTTGTTTGATATCTAGGTATTCTACTTATTGTGCCTTTGTAATCAATTCTAGTTCTTGTATGTGAAACTGGATTTGGGATTACTGGTTGTGTACCTATTTGACCTATGTGAGATCTATGAGCCTAGGGTAGTTTACCTAGATATGTAGTAGGAGGTGGCTTGCAATAAGTGCTAGGGCCCGCAAGTGGCTACCAAGATCACTTATTGTTAAGTTTTTACAATCAAGTGATAACATAATATAACATTGAGAGATATTAAAATGATCCTAACAAGATATGGTTTCTTCACCCTGGCTTAGTGCTAGTATAGATTAAGGTGGGAATGGAGAAGATGACTATCCCCCTTTAAAAGGGATGAGTTGGCATAGTTGATGGCTTTGTATGTACGAGAGGTTATTGTCACCGTGAAAGGTCACTTGGGGGTCAGGATCCAACAAGATTACCAAGACAAAAATCAAGGGTTAGACGTACATGATGATGCCTTCCTATGCATAGTCTAGTTATCCTACATGTGTTGGTTGCCTCTAGAATAGTGAGTCTTTCATATCAGTATACTTGTTTTCCTTGAGTTAGAGAGCTTTCAGGATCCTTTCCCCAGCTTGATCTGTTTGATGTTTGTTATCTAAGTGGGATCTATTGTTATCTCCTCAACATGATGGGAGTGGACCATTTAGGTTCACGAGGTTGAGTGGTAGTGATTCTTTTACTATTTGAGATTTTGATGTTTGTGTACTAGTGCTGGATGATCCCTGTGGTAGTTGGTCCTTCTTGATCTTCATTGATGGAGTTGTGTTCTTCTTTTTTCTTCTTGTGATCATGTATCTTTGTATCAGTTATTCAGAGATATTATCTATACTTCTTTTTGGTTATTGTATTACATACCCTACGACATGTGTAGTGGATGTAGGTTTATGGATACCTTATGGTACCAGTTGTATTTATATTATCTATGATGTGATGTTTCTTTTATCTTTCATTGTTTATATGATATTTGTAATTGTACCTAATCTAATATAATTAATTAATGTAAACATAATCTTCATCAAGGAACCCTTCAGAGTTGCAATCTGTGTTGGTTAATGTGTTAATGTGAGTAAGTGGTAATTGCTTCCGCATTGATGTTTATCTTGTATGTTAACTTTAAAAAAAAATTATTCTACAAACTTAGATGCTTGTTTAGGTTAAGTTCTCTTGGGTTTCTTGGCAAGGCATTACACACAATTTCACAAGTTCGGTGCTTCAGATCTATAATCTAGATTGCACACAATCTCTTCTCTAACAAGATCAACTTCAGAAGATCAGCCTTGCTAGGTCAAGCTTCTACTTCAAAAAGATCAACCTTAGCTCCAATAGGAACAAACCTTCACTCTGATACCACCTGATGTAGTCAAGGTAGGTGGATACAATGAAGAACAATCCAAACCTTGTAGCCAACAAAATTACATAGTGGATTACTCAATAATGAACATAAAATAATTTTTTAACACTGATTTTCATTAACATGCCCGACTGTAAGGCCTTTAGGGTTAGGGCCAATTACAATCAAAAAATAATTCTACAAGATCCACAACTAGATCCAATACAATCTTAGCTAGTTCAGCTCTAAAGACAATCAGAAACTGATGGAAACCCTAAGATAGATCTAAACTTGAGCTCACAAGCCTCTAAGAAATCTCCTTGTCTCCAAGTATGCAACCCCTAGCTCTGCTACAAAACAACTATCAGATTACAATCTGATCTACATGGACATCAATAACTTTTCCACCACTTTGCTCTCAATCTTCACATATGACATTCAGATCAGCTCTATTGTCTAAGTCCTCCAAATCTCCCAAAATTATATCCCTAAACATCTACCCAAGCACTCCTTAAATACCAATCATCAGCCACAAGTCGGCAAGATGAAACCCTTAACTCCCCAAAACAAATAATTAAATGTCATACAAGTCAGCTTACAAATGTATACAAACATTTAATTTTGCATGTCAGCTCATAACAATGGCTACCAACAATAAATTCACCAAGTCAGCTCAAAAAATCACACCAAACTCCTGTCGATAAGCCAGAACTACCAAGCAATAGTAAAATCACTGAGCACACCAGGCATCACCGAGCACCAGTGTTGACCGAGCACCATAGGCATGACTGAGTAACAATGTCACTGAGTGCTAGAGACTACCAAGTTCCTTCAATGATCGAGCTTCCTTCAATGACTGAGACCATTGGTCAAGGCTGCAACTAAGTAACACTGGTCAAAATACAAACACACAGTTTCACTAAGGACACAGAATGCCCCTGTCTTAACCTTGGATGTCCCTGCATCAAGAATTGTGTGAGAATCATGTGTTGAAGGATGAACACAAGCATTTGAAGATGAAGGGATTTGTCTATGTAATTGATATACCTAATGTAATTCATCATGAATATATTTGATACATTTTGATCCAAGTGCATGATCAATTTTTGTGGTTGTATAGACCACACAAGATCACAAAGGAGATCACTCATAGAGTAACTAGATTTTGTGCTACCGGTGAGTCATCTACCCTAAGGATGATTGTCTCTAATTTAGTTACCCAGTTAACAAAATCTAAAATTGACTACTGAGATATGAAAATAAATGAAATATGAGATAAGGAGGTTATATTTGTGACTATGATCATTGGATACAAAGTTTACCAATATAGGCATCTGAATAGTGTTCCCAGTGGAGAAATTCATGCTGCCTATTGAATGGTGAAGGATGATGTGATATATGATCTATGTGAGATTTTGATGAGTCAATTCATGGTAAATATGGAAAAGATAAAGAATGATAAGAAATAATCATTCAAGTATAGAGCTATCTTTTTATGTATCTTATTTTATTTGAAAAATCATTTTCCTTGTAAAGTTGCAGCTCAATCGGCTATAAATAGATTGGTTGTACTACAAATAAGTGAATTCATAAAATAATTAGGAAATAACTTTGATAATGTTATGTGGGGTTACTTTAAGGATTTTCAAACTAGAATGAATAAAAGAGAATGAATCCCAACTAGTATTGTACATGAATATAAAGAACATATTTGTTTTCTTGTTGATACTGACAATTGTATTTTGCAAGTGGTGCAACCAAGAACATATTGGATTCCATTCATGGATTATAAGGTAGATAATGATATAGTATGACTTCATGCAATTCCACTACTATCTAAACCTATAGATGCTACCATACCTAGGTTTGGAACTTATGAAGAGGTTGTTCCTAAGATTTAGATGGAACTAAAGAAACCAATGACAAAAAGGAGGATAAGGAGAATGATTGCAAAGCTAAAATATATTGTTGAAAATATAGAGGTTGGTAATTCTACTAAAGCTATTGATTTTGATGAACCAAAACAAGTTAATCCCATTACATCTGAAAAGGAAAAGAAGACAAAAGTAGAGGAGACTCTAGTAGTGAAGAAAACCTATAAGAGGAAGAAAAGAAAATCTAGTGAGACTAGTGAGATTGGAAAATACAAAGAAACAATAGAATATGAAGAAGCCATAATTGATTCATAAAAGTAAGTGAAGAATTTGAAGGAGAGTGGTAAGAATAAAGCCCCTAATATTGATTTTATTGTCAAGGACATAATGGAGAGTGATAGAATGAGTAGTTTTGTAAAAAGATATGAATTTTGTAATAATGAAGACAAAAGAAGGTTAGAGGAGGAAATCATATGTAGCCTACACAAATTCTATAGAACTCCAAGTGAACTATTCAAGGTCCAACCTAAAGAACTATTTAAATCAATTGATGGAAGATGGAAATGTGCAATTAAGTTGGATAGAGAGATCATGGAGAGAGATCTTATGCAAGTAACTTCTGAGTTGAAGCTTGAGGATGAAAAAATAATGGTTGAAGCCTACCATCAGGATTTCAAGATCAAAAGAAGGGTTGGAAGAATACTTGTTTGAGAAGCACAAAGTGTAGATGATGGAACTATGGAGAAATGGAAGAAAAATTTTAAATCACAAAAAGAAGCATATTAAGAAGAAAATTATTAAGAAGGTAATATTGAAAAGAAAAATGTTGATGAGCTAGATATAGAGGAATTTGATAACATATTTACTAATGAAGAAATAATAGGTGATGTTATTTATGATATCCCTAATAAATTTTATGACATTGAATCACAAGATGTTGGTCAAACTAGTGGAGATTAAATATTGATTAAAGACATTCCTATGGAACATATTACACCAAAGATATAGGTATAGTCTAAAGATCTAGTTAAAGGACAAAAAAATAGAAAATATTAAGTAGGTAGAGGATTTTTTTTTTTTGTGCAAAGGAGGTTGAGCTTAGGAGAATCAAGTGAGAAGAACTTAAACTAGTGACTAAAGAAGAAGAGGAAGACGATGAAGATACTAAAACTCCTATTGATGTCACTAAATTGTGCCCTAAGGAATTACTTAAGTTTTCTAAAAAGATGATGTTCAAGTCACAAAGAGACAATGATAAGGAGAAGAAGAAGAAGAAGGCTAGGATACTCAAGGAAGCTAGAGATATTATAGTAGATCTAATTCCTAATAAAAAATATGACATAGATGCAACAATGATTGATCAGATGGAAATATTAATTAAGGTTGTTATTGATCAAAATTTTGATAATGAGACTATAATAATAAAGTTGGAAGAATCTCATTATTAGAAGAAAAGGGAAGAAAAATTGGTGGAGAAGATTGAAAAAGACAAGAAGACACTTTTTGGATTAGTCAATGAAACTAAGATCACACTAAAGGAATTAGGTATGTTGCTGACTAAAGTGTCCAAAATATCATATTTCACCAAGGATTTGGATGTAAGAAGAGGTGAAGCACAAAAGGAGCTTGACAATTTAATTGATTAGTTTGATCCCATTACAAGATTTGCAATAGAATACAGTGCTAAAGTGAAAATGATCACACACAAGGTGAAGAGGTTTTAGGAAAAACAAGAAAAGAGGGTCATCATGTAATCACCCAAAAGTGGTCATCTAGACTATTAGCCCCTTTTACTAAATCATCAATTGTTTATTTTTTATCAAATCCTAATTTTATCATTTATCTGATTTTATTCTATGGGCTAACCTCTTATCATAAGTCTTTGTTTAATTAAAAGGAATTTCCTCCTCTTTTATTAAATAAAAAAGTCCCCACTTTTCCTCTTATCCTAAATTGCACAAATAAAGCATTATTCCTATTTTATAAAAAGGGAAAAAGGCTTTTTTTGTCTCATATGGGGCACAAAAGTCAAATCTTATTTTCTCATTGGAGGAATCTTGTGCACATGGATTGTTCCTTCTTCAAGCTCCACCCTTGATTAAATCTTTTACCTCTTAATCTCCACGGTCCATTCTTTCTCATTTCTTATAAAAGGAGAGCTCTCTTCTCATTTTAGCATTGATCTTTTGAACACTAACCTTATGTTGTAGGATTGCTTGGAGACTTTGGAGGCTTTTAAGACATTCTTGCATCCATCTTTCATTTTTTGCATCATAGCTTCATGTTTATGCTTTCCTAGATTAGCTTCATTTCTATGCTCTAGATTAGCTCACATAGATTAATTAGTTTGGATTGTAACTCTTGCATTTTTCTTTTCATAGATTAGCTTGCATTCTCATTTCTAGCATAGTTTCATTCCATTCTCATCTTGATTCTTGAGGATATTGGCATTCTTTCCCTTGTCTCCATTGAATCTCCCATTGCATGGTTTACTAGCGAGGTCATAGGCTTAATAACTCTAGCTAAGAGCAATCTTAATATCCTTGCACTCCATGCCTAGGGAGCTCTAGGTCGCTTTTCAAGGTTTCCCACTCATGGATTCCCTTGGAAGTAAAGACTTAGAGAAGTGCACATCTTAGTGTGTATATTTTTGGTGCCCACCATGGGGTAGAACAACTTCATTTTGTCCTTCCTTCTATGCATTTCCGCACTTTATTTTCATCATTTTTAGCTTGCTATTTTCAACTCTCTATTTTTTGACATATTATCCAACGATAGTCTACCAGTATCGTGTGATACTTCCTTCTATAGATGTGCGATATTTTTCTAGTAAAAATATCGCGTGGCCTTGCAAGTTCTGTCTCCTAGATATACATTTTTCTATCACTCGAGCATAGTGAAAAGTGTCGCCCAGAAAGGAAATATCACACCAATCTACTGAAAAGTATCGTATGATTCTTTTGGTGATTGAGCTATCACCCAAGTCTGGCAATGACTAGTTTTGATCATTTCTTTACAAAGTTTGGCTAGATCATTTTGGTTTTCTGATTTGTTGTGGCTAGACTGTGGTTTATTTACAAATTTTACTTACTTTTATCATGCTAGCTCTTTGTGGGGCTAACAAGTTGTGCTTGTAGGTACCTCTAGTGCTTGAAAAATTTTCTAAGAAAATAAAAATCACATGTCAAAGCTCCAAAGGAAAAAGGGCTACTGATTGTGTTTTGCAGGGCTGCTCAATGCCTAAAAACAAACAAGTGCTTATTTTTTACTTTCCTTCTAAGTGTGGCATATACTAGTTGTTTCATTTCTTAGGCACTTAAGATCTTGTTGTAGGAATATTTTGGTGGTAGGAGAGTATGCTCTTCACCCTTGTGGTGAAATAGAAATCTTGACCCATCTTTGGATTTTGAAAGGAAGAGGGTAATTGAACTCTTTGTTTGGTGTGTTTGGGAGAGATTTTGAGCTAGGAGATTATGCTCTTCACCTTTGGGGTGGACCAGAAACCCTGACACTCAAAAGTTAATCCACTCTTTGTTTAGCATTAGGATCCTTTAGCAGGCCTACTCTTGAGCAATCAAGAGGAACGACCCAAGTGGGGACAAGCTTATTGTTGGCTATTCTGACCCACTATAAAATCAAGGCTATCAATGAAACAAAACCTTGGTAGACATAGTAATTGTCTTTGCTTAATGTGAGTACTTGTGGGATTGTGACCATGAGGAAAATATTGAGCAAGAATGCTTAAGGTACTCTTGTGGTTGTGAGGTCTGTTACTTTCCATAAGGTAAGGAGTCCCTTCGGGGAGCAAGGGGGGTATTATGAATGGAAGCCCTTACTAAGAACCATAGATAGAGGCCACCCTATTTTTCCACTTAACATCTTGGTGCAAGGATTGATCCTAGTGGACTAACCTAGATCACCCCAAGATTACTCACCATCTATGTTCCTTTGGTTGTGTCATTGACACCTCCATGACAAAGCCAACATCTATTGTGGGCAACCACTTTGTGTGAGGAAATGGAACATCAAGTGTGGGCCAAGTTGCTAAGTATTGAGCCTTTTTCCTTCTAGGCTAGTAAGTGTTTGAAGTGTTCTCATTGTGATCTTCTCATGCAAATGTTCTTAAACATATAAACATTGCAGTAGTGCTCATAGAATTTTTTGTTTTGATATCACAATTGCTTGTCTTGGCAAGGTTTCTTTTTCTCTTGCACAAGTGTTTGATGACATGTTTGATCACCTACTATTTGCAAACCTACCTGAATATTATTGTCACTATGTTTGAAATCAACAAATCACCCATCAAATTGCAAAATTGAAAAAATTACCTTAAAAAATAGAGACTTTTTACACTCACTAGTCAAGAGTCATACGACACTGGAAACTAATCACACACAATTTCAAGATTTATCATGCAATATTTTGCTACTAATTTTTCATCACCCTACTTCCCTGGATTCTATCACACAGGCTACTTGGAAAGTATCACCCAACCTATGTCAAAAATATTGCTTGGTCAAATTCTATCACCCCAGTACTTTGTAAACTATCACTTAGAATCCTTTTGCTATCTCACTGCTACTGGATTTGAAATTTAGTTAGTTGAGTGTCTTTTCCTATTCTTACTTGAACCTGGTCTGTTATCTGCATGTTTAAGTTTGTTCTAAACTGAGAAAATGAGTTAAAACTATTGGATTTGAGCTTCTCAAATGCTACTTTTGATCACTTGTCACATTACGGTTACCTCTCTAGCTACTTGCTAATTGAGCTTCTTGCTCATATCTCAGCTTGAGTCAATTGATTGTTGTAAGTTCTTGAGCACTTTTGACTAGCCATCTTTATTGTTCTATATTGACAAGTGATCTTCTTTGGCTTTTCTTATCTCAATATCTAAAAAAATTTGTCTCATTCTATTAGTCAACCAACATTCCTTTTTCATGCCAGTTTCAACTCAATCTTAATTCGAGCAAGGGAGTCACCCTCCATTCAACTATATGTAGTTACCCTCACCTAAAAGACACTCACAAGCACCAGTTAGCAATTATAGTTCTAGTCCTAACCAATCTGAGGATTCTAAAGTCACCCCATGGTACAAAGTAGGCTTCCTTTTTTCTGCATTCAAGACCTCCAAAAGCACAGATAGTGTCTCACTCACTCTGACTAAACAAGAAAAGTTTCATCATTTGCAAGAACATTTTGACCATAAGGACAACCAAGCACATTTAGACAAATTGGATGCTACTAGGCACATGGCTATGAAGGGCATGTCTCAAGAACAACCTGAGATTAGTGGTTATGAATATAGACCCCCTCCTTTTGGTACTATTGGAAACTATGGAAACAACACGCCATCAAGATCTCCTCCAAGATGGACTTTTGCTGCTCCTTCTTCACCTCCTAGACCTCCTCCCTCTTAGCATGAGGAAGAAGCCAACAATGAGGTTTCTAGTGAGGATCTTATGAGATTTGAACAAGATGAAGCCTCCCAACATATGATGCTTAAACTTTTAGAGAGAAATGGAGATCAATACTTTCAATACATGACTTCTAGGGGATACAAGCTCCCTCTTGGATATGATGTACACTAGATCATTCAAGAAAGAGTACCAAATAAATTGGAAATCCTTAGAGATGAATTTCAACAAACAAATCAATGTCTTGCTCAACTTGTAATAGAAAAAGAACCTCCAAAAATTTCTTTCATAGAATCTATTTGTGTTCTTCCTTTTGATAGGAGTCTATACATGGTCCCATTTCCTAGGGATATTGAGGTTCCCAAATATGACAAGTATGATGGAAATGGTGATCCCCATGACCATGTGCATCAATTTTACACTCTTAGCATGGAATTCCTTCATGAAGACACATTTCTTCTATGATTGTTCCCTAGAAGTTTAAGAGGAAAAGCTCTAGAATGGTTTGCAAAGTTGACACCACCTCTTAAAAAATTTGATGAGTTGGCTAGGTGCTTCACCTAGCATTATTCATACAACATCCACCAACCTATCACCATGATAGATCTTAGTGCTCTAAAGAAAAATCAAGGTGATCCATTTTCCACTTACTTACAATGTTGGAGGTCATTGTATTCTTGATATCCTCGACAACTACTTGAAAGGGAAAAGATTGACATTTTCATCAACACTCTTGTGCCAAAACTGTATTATTATCTAAGGAAACAACCATTCTCCTCTTTCAATGACATGGTTGAAAGTACATATTAGATTGAGGATGTGGCCATAAGAAAGGGGGATATTGTTATTAACAAAGATACTAGGGGCAATGGCAAGGAAAAAAGAAAACCTTGGAATAAAAACAAGTATGTTGTTAATGATGGTGTTGTGGATGTCCCAAAAGCCAAAGAGCCTTCTTTCAACCTCTCTAATGATATATACGTAGCAAAAAAACAAGAGGTTTCCAATGGTCACAATGCTTCTAAGCCTTAGTATGTAGACAAGCCAAAGAAGCAATACCACCAATGGGTCTACACCAAGTTGGTTGAACCATACAATGTGATTCTTAAGACTTTAGTTGCCAACAAGTATCTTACACTTCCTAACAATTATCATCCCTATGACCCACTGGTTAAGCCTAATTGGTGGAGAGAAGATTATTTTTTCCATTATCATAGAAATAGGGGACACAAGACAGATAATTGTTTTAAGCTTAAGGATGCCATTAAAGATCTTATTGATGGAGGCACAGTTCTCATAGATGGCTTAGTTAAAAATTTTGATCACAAAGCTTTCAAGACTCCTCTACCAGAGTATGAGAAAGAAGAATCTTCTCAAGCCAATAAGAAGATTCATGATATGAAGATCAACTATACATATACTCCTGACTAGCCTATGATCAACATGGTAGAGCCCGTTGAGATTATTCTTATGATGAGATCTCAAGATGATATTGATGCCAATCATGGTATGCCAAATTTGGTCTTGCGAACACTAGATGATTTCACTTCTCGAAGTGAGACACTAAATGCTATTACTAGGGGGCAAGCCAAAATTGTCCTTAAAATTGCACATGATCCCAAGCAAGCATCTTCTTCCAAACAAGTGGTTCCTTTAGTTTTTTCTAGCTATGACCTTGTGCACCAATTACAATAGACACCTACTTAGATATCCATTTTTGAGTTTCTTGAGCTATCCCCTTTGCACAAAGAGATCCTTGAGAAAGCTCTTTGTATAGCAAATGTTCCCAATGATATTGATCCAGATTGATTCTAGGATATGGTCAACCACATCACATCTCCCTACTACCTATCCTTTTCTGTAGAAGATGACACATCTCTTAGTCACCCTCATAATCTGGCTTTACACATTGAAGTTCTAGTCTACCATACCTGAGTCCATTGAGTCCTGATAGACAATGGTGCTGAGTTAAATATTGTTTCTTTCCATGGGGTGAAATAGTTGGGATTGTCTGAATTGGCCATAGATCCTATGTGAAAGATTACTATAAAAGCATATGATGAAGTGGAAAGATCTTCCAAAGGTCTTGTTGTGCTGCCTATCTGAGTGGGCCCTATCATGAAAGATGTTGTTTTCCAAGTGTTGGACATCCCACTTGCATATAACATTCTTCTGGGTCGACCATGGATCCATGAAGTGCAAGCTGTCCCTTCCACCTATCATCACTATGTCAAGTTTCCACACACTGGAGCTAAGATTGTGATTCCTGGGGACAATGCTATTGCTATCAATACTCTAACTACTGATGAGACATTTGTTCCTCACAACAAACCTTCTCATGATCATAATGCGTCCCTTATTGCTGCTAAGCAAAAATTAAAGATCATGAGTATTACTATGGGGGAATATACATTGGACTCTATTACTGCTATGCCTACTTCTCCTAAGTCCTATGGTAGACCTTCAGACAAGACAAAGCCTTTCTCTTCTGCCATGACAATTTTTGGTTCATTTGTTCAATCATTCGTACCCATAGAGGTTGAAAAAGAAGAACAAGCTGTTAGGGAGTGGATTTATAGAGAAGAAGAAGACAGTATGACAATTGCTACTCCCATTTCTCCTAAATGCTATGGTAAAGGCTATACATTTCTATAGAAAATGGGCTATCAAGGTCATAGACCTTTAAATAACAATGGGCACACTCTAGTTGAACCTTTGAGTCATACTGATGGCTGACCTTCTAAGGATACCATAGGTCTAGGATATGGTGTTGATGATGACATCCCTGAATGTTCTAGACATACTCTGGTGCTTAGTGACTCATATACAGATGTTGAGGAATCACCACTATGCACTATGGCCCAAATGGAATATTGTCTTCCTTCTACTTCACTTCTTTAGGGAGGAGAATGCGTGCCTACTGATGATACAACTAAAGCCTCCACAGCTAGAAATTTTGTGCCTAATGAAAAATTGAGCTTTGATAGACAATGTAGGAATATTGCACAGTTGATGGAAAAAGGAGATCTCACATATAATAACATGAGTACCTCTACCTCTAGGTGTCCTAAGCCTTCTTGGTGAAAACATCCTAGTAGAGGTTCCATGACTGATTCAAATGAGTATGAATGGGAAACTCTCTTAGATGGATCTTCCATGGTAGATATGGATGTTAATATGATTCATACCTATAGTGACAAACCTAATGTAGTTGATGAGTCTTGTATAGGGTTAGATGAGTTCAATCCACATATTTCTTTAATGGACCATGCTGGTCCTTCCATGACAAATTTAGATCTCGATGCTTTTGGAGCCTACCCTATAGGCTTGTCTTCTCTTGTCATTAGAGATGATACCCCCTGCATCAATAACCTTGAACCTGTCATTTTGCTTTCCCTCATACAATCAGATCTCATAGATTGGTCTGGCCAAGATCAAAGACCTATATTGCCTTCCTTTCAAAATGACTATGAGATCACCTGCGACCTCAATGCCATTGAACTTCTTACTTCTTCCACTAGTGAACCAGCAACAAACATGACTGAATCAGATATCAAGTACCTCAATCATAAAATTAAAAGAAAAAATCAATGGTCGGATGGTGAAAACCACATTGTGGTGGTATTCGAACCTCAAAATAGTAAAAATAAAGACATATCTAAGGGTGAAAACCTCATTGAGGCACCCAAGGATGAGGTACTTGGTAGTCTGCTGAGCTATTTTCAAGAAAGGTCTTTAGTTCTAATAGAACCTACATAGCCCATCAACTTAGGGACAGAAGAATCTTCTACAATCATACATGTGGCTCAGTCCCTCTCAGTAGAAGAAAAAGAATAATTTGCTACATTCTTTCAAGAGAAAAAAATCAATTTTGCATGGACATACTTAGACATGCCCGGTTTAGACACTAAGCTTATTATGCATCATCTCTCTATTGCTCTAGAGGTAAAACCTATCAAACAAAAACTGAGAAAGATGCATCCCCATGTGGCATTACTAGTTAAAGCTAAACTTGAGAAGCTCCTAAAAGCCAATTTCATCAGAGCTATTGATTACACTAAGTGGATTTCTAACATTTTCCCTATTTCCAAACACAACAAGTCCATTCATCTATGGACCGATTTCTAAGACCTAAATAAAGCATGCCCTAAGGATGATTTTCCACTTCCAAACATTGACATGATAGTGGACATGATGATGGGCTATGAAATGTATTCCCTTATGGGTGGCTTCTCCAGATATAACCAGATCAAGATTTCCCCTAAGGACCAAGAGAAGATAGCCTTCACATGTTCATGGGGTACCTTTTGCTGGAATGTCATGTCATTCGGGCTTAAAAATGCTAGTGGAACCTATCAAAGAGCCATGACTACCATCTTTCATGATATGATGCACAAAAACATGGAGGACTATGTTGATGACACACTTGCCAAATCAAAACAAAGAAGCACTCATTTGTTTGATTTGAGTTTGATATTAGACCACATGGAATGATTCCAACTCAGATTAAATCCTAAAAAATGTGCTTTTGGTGTCACTTCTGGGAAACTACTAGGATACATCATATCAGCAAAAGGAATAGAAGTAGACCCAAAAAAGGTGTAAGCTATCATGGAGATTCCCCCTCCTTGTACCATCAAGTATTTAAGGAGTCTTCAAGGCCATCTCCAATCTATCAGGTAGTTCATTTCTCAGCTAGCTGACAGAGCTCAACCATTCAATCAGAATTTGCATAAAGGAGCTACTTGTATATGGAATGAGGAGTGTCAAAAGAACCTGGACCAGCTCAAGGATTACCTAGCATGACCTCCTATTCTTATGCCACCTATCCAAGGGAAACCTTTGATATTATACATTTCTACTATAGCAAATTCCTTAGGGGCTCTCCTTGCACAACATGATGATAAGGGAAAAGAACAAGCTATCTACTATATCAGTCGCACTCTGGTTTCTTACGAACTCAACTACACCTGTATTGAAAAGGCTTGTTTAGCTGTGGTGTTTGTGTCTAAAAAAATTAGACATTACATGCTAGCACATACTACACAGCTGGTTGCCAAAATTGATCCTTTAAAATATCTCCTAAGTAAAGCTGCGCTTACTGGATGACTTGCCAAGTGGATGCTAATTCTTCCAAAATTTGACATTTAGTATATTGAGAGGAAAGCTATTAAAGGGAAAGCAATTTTAGATCAATTGGCTGAGTTTCCCATGATTGATAATGCTCCTCTGTAGATAGATTTCCCAGATGCCTCAATCATGAATATCATAGGGCGTACATGGAAAATGTTTTTTGATGGTTCTCATACATAGAATGGCACTGGTACTAGAATCCTATTTGTTACCCCTCATAGATACACCATTCCTAAATCCTATAAACTTCTCTTTCCATGCACTAATAACATAGCTGAATATGAAGCCTTGCTGAATGGTGTTAAGCTTGCCCTTGAATGGAGGATTTTTGAGTTGCATATTTTTGGAGATTCTCAGCTTGTCATAAACCAAGTAAATGTTGATTACCAAAAAAAGGATGACAAGCTGATTCCATACAAGAGGATGATAGACTCACTCGAGAATTATTTCACCTCTATCTCATTTCAAAAAATTCCTAGAGCTGAGAACAAGGCTGTTGATGCCATGGCTACTTTGGAATCCATTCTGTAACTGGAAGAGCATGAATCATGCTTTGAGTTCTTTGTGGAAGAATTGCACTATCCTACCTATAATTCCCCTGATGACCATGTCATTTACACTGTGGTCAGTCACGACTCCTCCCGCTATGCCACCATCTTTTCCTATCTCCGTGATCAAGTTATCCCTAAAAATCTAATGCACAATGAGAAGTGCCAGCTCATCCGTAATGCCTCACACTTTACCCTCATCTCTGGTGACTTGTATAGGAAGAGTCTAGATGAAACTCTCCTTAGGTGTTTCAAAATAGAGGAGTCAGAAAAAAGTGCTAGCCAAAGTTCATGATAGCCTATGTGGGTCACACTCTAATGGTCTTGCACTCACTTGGAAATTGCTTAGGGCTGGCTACTATTGGTCTACTATGCAAGCTAATGTTATTCGATATGCCAAGTCCTACAAAAAATGTCAACTACATGGGAATATTATTCATGCTCTTGAACGTGAGCTCATTCCCTTTGTTTCTTACTGGCCATTTTAGAAATAGGCCTTATACTTGGTAGGAAAGATTTGTCATAGTTCTTTGAGTGGGCATAAGTTCATCATTACATCTACTGAATATTTCACCAAATGGGTTGAAGCTATCCCATTGTCTGTAGCTAATGGCAAACATTTTTCCCTATTTATTTTGAATCACATCATTTTTTGCTATGGTATTCCTTCCTCCATAGTCATGTATAATGGAAACCAATTTAAGAACAAAGACTTGAAGCACTTGTGCAAAAAGTTCAAAATCAAACAACATTGGTCTTTTGTTTACTACCCTCAAGGGAATGGCCAAGCTGAGGCCTCAAACAAGACATTACTAAAAATCCTCCATAGAACAGTACACAAATTAGGCAAGGATTGGCATCTGCAGATCAATCCTTTGCTATGGGCTTACAGAACTTCTATCCACACTCCTACAGGTGCCACACTTTTTTCCTTGGTCTATGGTTCTAAGGCTATCTTAACATTAGAGGTTTAAATACCTTCACTAAGAGTCTCTCTCCATGGTTTGATTACTGATGAAGACCAGAGGGCCATGTGAGTGCATGAGCTCACTACCTTGGAAGAATTCCACAAGGCCACTTTTGATCACATGTGTGCCTATAATAAAAGAATGTCTACTGCTTACAATAAGAAAGTTCATCCTAGAGAGTTCCAAGTGGGTGAACTAGTTCTCAGAGAAAATCCCAAAAACCAATAAAATTGAGAGCAAAAAGGCAAGTTTAAGCCAAATTGGTGAGGGCCTTACATTATCATAGTGACATTTGGGTATGGGGCCTATCAACTATCTAAACCTAAGGGAGAAGAGCTTACCAAGCCTATCAATGTTCTACATCTGAAAAAGTTCTATGCCTAAGGTTCTTGAGCTCTTTGTACATATTTTTAGTGATCCTAAAAAAATTCAAAAAAATTCACATATGATGATGAAAAAATCCTAAAAAACATAAAGAATATTGAAAAAATGAGCATACTAGTGAAAACCTAGTAATAGGCACTTTGATGTCTCACCAAAAAAATCAAATTTTTTTTTTTTTATAAAAAAGAAGAAGAAAAAAGTGCCTTGGTGAAAACCTAGAAATAGGCGCCTTGGTAGTGAAAATACAAAAAAATTGAAAAAAATGTCTTGAAAAAATCTATCAGGTGGTGAAAACCTAGAAACAGGCACTGCTTGAGACCCTTGCACCTATGTCCATCAGTCTTGCATGGTGCTCATTCGCTCCACTTCTCGCTTTGTCTCTCCTAGCTTGGAATTGACTATTGTCTTAGTCTAGGGGGAACATGTTGTTTTAGCTCATCTTTGGTCTCTTTCTATGTCCAGGTCTCTTGGGCCACTTGGTTCCAATGGTGTTTTTCAACACCACCCCAACAATGTTTTTCAACACTTCCCTAGTGTCAAGTGTTTCCCAACACTTATTAGATATCTTACCCGCAATCTAGAATGATAAGATATTTCTCATTGGTAGATGCAATGCTCAAAGCTTGACTTTATGACCTACACACACACACACTTAAACACTTGACTCGCTGAGAATTGTTTGACTTTATTTCTTTGTGTACTTTCTATGATGATTTCTTTGACAAGTGTTCTCTCCCTAATGGTTTTCGATGATGCATAGCTAGAAGACCAGGGGCATGAGGACATGTTTTATTTATTTCTCTGCTTGTGGGCTTATTTTGTTGGTCTTAACTATCATTAGCATTTATACTTGTTCCACTTGACATTAGGACTTACAAGGTATTGTCCTTGACTATTTTCATGAATGCATGCTTATAGACATCTTGAATTTCTTATGTCTCGGTGTGAGCATAATCTTGCTATATTAAACTTAGGGAATCTCATTGCACTGGTCATCTTGACCTACATATCTTTGATGCCTGGGTGGGGTTCCCACATTTCATCTGATATAGATCATATTCATATACCCATAGTTATACTAGTCTATATTGTATGATCTTGCAATGCTACCAATGCTCGATGATGAATATTAGAGACTTATGGCTTTGTAACCTTTCAAGTAAACCACCTTTCATTGTAGCTTGCATTCTTAAGTTCATGTTAGTTTAGTTTTTCATCTTGCATATGGAGGGAGCTCTCATTTCATCTTTCATGGACTTATTAGTCAAACTGCACTCACCTTTCGCTTCTTCCTGATCATGTCTTTCACTTCATATCACATCATTTTCTATTTCATTTCAGGATCGACATCAAAATTTGAGTTCACCTTGATCATCCAAATCACATTTCTCCTTCTTCCACACAATTGGCTGACCTTTTGAGGCATGATCCTTCGATCTTCACTGGGGCATCCTTTCCTTCTTCATCTCCATTTCTCTCACCCTTCTATTCTTTCATTCATCTCTCTCTTTGAGGCTTTGACTAGGGCATATCTTCACTGATTAATGGTTATTCTATCATCTTTCATCTTTGATTATGATTCCTAGTGATTTGATCATGTTGCTCTTGCTTCTGCATTCCCTCTACCTAATTTTTCTTTCAATCTTGAGGGGGCAGACACATCATATCCTATTGTCTATTCTCAAGAGCATATGCTTGACCATTCCATTTTCTCTAATCGATCTATCTTTGTGCTTGACATGTTAGTTCTCATCTCAAGTCCTGATACTATCCATCTCTTTCCTAAGTGTTCAGTACTGTCGCTACTAGGTTGACCATGCAGGATTTTCTATCTCTCTGCACTTCATTCTTTGGAGTCAAATCTCTATCTATTGGCCTTCTTGGCTAATCTATTCTTTGACGTAATGTGTTCTCAGATCAATCATACATTAGTCAAAGAGGGGCAAATGTAATAACCCAAAAATGGTCATCTAGACTATTAGCCCCTTTTACTAAATCATCAATTGCTTATTTTTTTATCAAATCCTAATTTTATCATTTATCCTATTTTATTCTATGGGCTAAACATCTTATCCTAGGTCTTTGTTTAATTAAAAGGAATTTCTTCCTCTTTTATTAAATAAAAAAGTCCCCACTTTTCCTCTTATCCTAAGTTGCACAAATAAAGCATTATTCCTATTTTATAAAAAGGGAAAAATGATTTTTTTGTCTCAAATGGGGCACAAAAGTCAACTCTTATTTTCTCATTGGAGGAATCTTGTGCACATGGATTGTTCCTTCTTCAAGCTCCACCCTTGATTAAATTTTTTGCCTCTTAATCTCCATGGTCCATTCTTTCTCATTTCTTATAAAAGGAGAGCTCTCTTCTCATTTTAGCATTGATATTTTGAACACTAACCTTATGCTGCAGGATTTCTTGGAGACTTTGGAGCTTTTGAAGACATTCTTGCATCCATCTTTCATTTCTTGCATCATAGCTTCATGTTTATGCTTTCCTAGATTAGCTTAATTTATATGCTCTAGATTAGCTCACATAGATTAATTAGCTTGGATTGTAACACTAGCATTTTTCTTTTCATAGATTAGCTTGCATTCTCATTTCTAGAATAGTTGCATTCCATTCTCATCTTGATTCTTGAGGATATTGACATCCTTTCCCTTGTCTCCATTGAATCTCCCATTGCATGGTTTACTAGCAAGGTCATAGGCTTAATAGCTCTAGCTGAGAGCACTCTTAATATCTTTGCACTCCATGCCTAGGGAGATCTAGGTCACTTTAAAAATTTTCCCACTCATGGATTCCCTTGGAAGTAAAGACTTAGAGAAGTGCACATCTTAGTGTGTACAGATCATACTACTTGAGTTACAATAATACTTATCACCTATAGGAGAGATGATGCAACAAAATGTGAAGAATGGAAAATCTCTAATTGGATTACCAGACATGAGTACTTTGGATGCCATGGAGGAGTTGGCATTTGATCTACATGGGCAGATCATTGGGATGAATAATTTTAACAAGTCATTGGAGATGTCATTGGAGATTAAAAAAAAGGCAAAATTAAAAGATGTATCTGACATGATGTGAACCTTTTTCATTGTTGACTAAAGGGGGACAGAAAGGATAGGTAAAAATATGTATTTGTAGATATATGTATATGATTTTATGATGTATAGTGTCATGGGGATTCTATGTTTGTTTTCTTTGACTAGTTTCAAGTGTTGGATTACGGAGAGGGGGGGTGAATTAGTAATCCCTGATTCCAAATACCTATAAAAAACTTATGATTAACTCAGTGATAGCTCGGTTAAACACAATTTACTATTTATCGATAATAATAAATAAACTTTAACCATTAGTAAATCAATCACATAAACCATTCATCACATGTAACACTGGTATTTAACATGGAAACCCATCTTTGGGAAAAACCACCATGGGAATTGTCACCCACTAAGAAAATACTCTTTTGAAGTGCGTCTAGTTAAGAGCCAATCCAACTAAAGATTACAATGCACACTATTAGGTTTGACTTGTTAAAGGGATTTACCTCAGATCTATTAGGATCTTCACCCTATCAGATTTTTTCTAGTTAAAGGGCTTCAAACACTCTTTAGAATGTTACCTTTTTCAAGGATTTTATAATATGATTGTTAAGTCTACTATGTCAAGAGACTTATATAATAAAAATGCTAATAAGAAATAATAAATGATTTAACCTATAAATTTGTAACTATCTTTTCATAACCAAATCCTTTGTACACTCTTTTATCTTCTTTTCATTGTCTTCAACACTTTACTAGATCCTTCTTTCTAACTCAGAGTCTCTTTGTTCCTTCTTCACTGCATTAGTCGGTGACTCTTCAACTCTTCAATTTTCCAACTATTTTTTATACAAATCTATCTTTTATATAGACATTTTTTGCCTCTTAATCTCCTATATTATAGTTTTCTTTGATCAATATTAACCATCCAATTCATTATACCTTGAATCTGGATCTCGGTAACATGTTTTCTTTTCACCTAGGAACTTGAACTTTTCTTGAAATGTTTTCCTTCACTTTTACCCATTTATATCTAAGACATAGATCTTCACACTGAATTTTCCTATCCATAGATCTCTATAACTATCTTTCCTTGTCATCATGATCATCCAACTTATCATAGATAATCATTAAATGTCATTTCAATCCTTTTATTTAATTATTGTTCCTTTCTCGGTAGATAACTTTGTATTTTGGTTCACTTTACTTGGTGCCTAAAAATTTCCTTCTTGGTGTCCTTAGTTCCTTTTCCTTTACCGAGTGACTTTTCCTATTGGGTAGCCAAAACTCTTTTGCTTACTGACTTGACAAATCTTCAATACCATACTTTACAGAATTGTTATAATCATATGTTAGATAGAAAAAAATTATATCAAAATAACCTTACCATTGTATGATCTATATCAATTGCCCATTTAAGTTCTTCAAATTCATAACATCTCACTTCTTCATCTTCTTGACTTATTCAGCTTATATCATATACCAAATGATATGGAAACACAATATAAACCAGAAATTAATTGCTTGACATCAATGACAAGACGATAAATGATCAAACCTTTCTAATATCTTGTAATCCTCTTATCTTGGTTGGTCTTCATCATCATCACCATTAATTAAAAAATATCCAACATTACTATTAGTTATAGTAATAATCTCGCTCTTTCACATTGATGGCAACAATAACAATATTCAATGTTCAATTGATGATGGTACACTTCATTTTCATTCATATACCCCCTTTGATTTGTAACTTCTCTTTGTTGTTCATATTCTCCCTCTTTCACTATTCTTCTCTTTCATCAATAGATCTTCTTTACTGCCCCTCTTTCACAACATCTTTTCTCATCTTCATTATTCATCTTCCTCTGTAATATTATCCCTTAATAATCAATTGACTCATTCTCCCTCTTTGAAAAAAATTACCAAAGACACATACTTTTCTTAGGTAGTAAATTATACCTTAAGTATAGATTTCTCATTACAGTCATCAACTTATTTTCACAACTTTAGGCTTCACCTAAAGAGTGAAGACTAGCATCAACTCACAAAATAGATATTCTAATGAATACTTGAATATATGCAGTATGCATCATTCCTTAGTGAATATTGGATAGGGGAAGAAACCCTAACTTACCTTGTAGATACTCTTAAGCATCCTTTGGTATTGGTTTGGTAAATATATCAACTATATGTTCCTTAGAATTCACATACTCCAATATCACATGCTTATCTTCTACTTTCTCCCTTAAGTAGTGATACTTGATAGACATATGCTTTGTCTTTGAATGCATCACTGGATTCTTTTATATATTAATAGCACTTGTATTATCACAATATATTGTAACTAGATCATTAATCTCTTCTTACATAGTTTTAACTAATTTTTTGATCCACACAATGTTAGAACAATTCATAGTTGTAGCAACATACTCAACTTCAGTAGTAGATTATGAAATACAACTTTGTTTTATGCTTAACCATGTCACTAATATTTCTCCTAAAAAGAAAGCTCTGCCACTAGTGTTGTTTTTGTCATCAATATTTCTAGCCTAATCAACATTAGTATACACCTTAAGATCAAATATCCTCCTTTTTTATATAATAGACTAAAATATTCACTCCTTTTCAGATATCTAAATATCCTTTTAACTATAGACATGTGTGTCTCCTCTGGGTTTGCAAAAAAACTTACAACTATACCAAATGAATGTGCAATATCTGGTCATCTGTGAATAACATATTATATTTTACCAATCATGGATCGGTAAAGTGTCTTATTTATTTCCTTTGTGTCATCTTCCTTAGATAATTTACAACTAGTAGCCATCAGTGTTCCAATCAGTTTAGATTCTTCCATATTGAATATATTTAGGATCTCCTTGATATACTTCAATTGTGTTATGTAGATCCCATCCTTGTTGAATTTGAAGTCCAATAAAGAATTCAATCTCTCCAATCATAGACATCTCAAATTCCTTTCTCATTTCCTTAGAAAATAATTTAGACATTATGTCATTTCCACCAAATATAATTTCATTAAAAAATATCTCAACAGTTAATATTTTATCAGTACTATCACATTTCAAATATAATTTGATAAATTGATGTTATCACTTATCCTTTGAAATCCAATCTTGATTAAATAATATTGTAATCTTTAATACCATGTTTGAGGTGCTTGCTTCAATCCATAGAGTTCTTTGTGTAGCTTGCAGACCATATCCTTATCAGAATTTTGAATAAATCCTTCAGGTTGTTTAATGTACACTTCCTCTTCAAGAATTCCATTTAAAAATGTAGACTTAACATCCATCTGATAAACTTTAAATCATTTATAAGAAGCATATGCAAGTAATATCCTTACACCCTCTAATCTAGCAACAGGGGAAAAATTCTCACCATAGTCAATACCTTCTTCTTGTGAAAACCCTTTGCACACTAATCTTTCTTTGTTCTTTATCATATCTCCTTTCTCATTGACTTTATTTATAAAAATCCACTTTGTTTCTATCACATTCTTATTCTTAGGTCTTGATACCAGTGACCAAGTGTTGTTCTTTTCAATTTGATCAATTTCCTCATTCATTGCATTAATCCAGTCTTCATTTCCTAGTGCATCCTTGAATAATAGTGGCTCAAATTCAAAAATAAAAAATGTGTAATCCTTTAACTTACTTCTTTTCATGACTCCTGCATTCTTGTCTCCAATAGTTCTACTTGGTGAGTGATTTCTTCTCACATATTTTACTGATACAGGCTCGGTAGACTATTCATCAATGTTTTCATCTCTCGTTGGAGGCTCATTTTTCTCATCAGTTCCTTCATGTTACAACTAGGTTGCATCAACCAAATTACTTTTTTGTACATAATTTTCTTTTTTGTAATCCTTAGGTTCCTTTTTCCTATCTTCTTCATTCCTTTCTACAAATTTATCAATCCTCATATTTTCACTTTCAACAATTTTGTTAGTATCCTTAATCAAACATTTATATGTTTTTCTCTTTGATGAATAATCAAGGAATATACCTTCATCTCATTTAGATTCAAACTTTCCATTTCTAGAATCTTTCAATATGTGAGTGCCTGCAAGAAGTTGAGTCCCACTTTTGGGCGAAAAGTGGAAGTGTTTTCCCTTTTTTTTTCACATTTCATGTCAATTGATGTCTAAATTTGAGGCACTTAGAGATTGAATCTCAAAAAACTTTGGTAATATAAAATGTAGTTCTAGGAGTCTAATTTTTAAATATGTAATTTATTTAAATACCCACATGGTATAAATTTATTTTTAGTAGGCATGTTTAAAAACCATGTTTTCAAAATACCTGTTCAGGACCATATCATAGTCGTGTACGACCACCATATTTTGACCTAAATAAATGAATTTTTCCAAATCCTTTTGGAGAAATATACCTAAGACACCAAATATTGATGACCATATTTTTTCTTATTTTTTTATTGAATATAATTTTTTTAATTAATTTTGAATTGACTATAAAACACATTTTCAAAACCTCTGGTGTACGACCACCATAATTTGATGAAAATTTCATAGTTTTTCAAAATTCTTTTTTTATCTTCAAGAGAATTCTATGTAGATTGATGTCGTATAAATTATTTTCAAAAAATCCTAAAAACAAAAATTATTAAAATTTTAGTAAACCTCACTATTTTACATTTAGGTACCACTTTTAACTAATAAATAATGCAAAAATAGTAAAAATAATCATATCACTATGAAATTTACATTTTTGAAATCAAGACAATAAGAACTCTAATCAATTTTTATTTTGTAAAAAAATACGATCAAGAAGGCCCTCAAAAAATTACAACAACATAGAAATCTAGCATTCTAGTGTCTTAACTAAATTGTTGGAGGTCAAGGCATAGGCTTGGTTCCACCAATCCTAAACCAAACCTATTTTGAAATGAAGTTCAAGGTGGGTGTGTACTTCTCACTCATGTATTAAGAAACAGGTGCCCATTATTTAAAATTCAAAAAATGGGCACCCATTTCTTTCAAAAATATTGGAGTGTTAAAATGCATTTCTAGACATTAAAAAAAAAATTAGAAACAGGTACCCATTTTTTGAATTTTGGATCAGGTGCCTGAACCTAAAATGAGTGCCCGTTTTGAGCAGTATCTTTCAATTCTACAAGACTTCCTCCAAATTGGCACCCAACTTCTTGCACTTACCCATGTAGCACTTCCAAAGATTTTAAAGTAACTTACATTCAGTGTATGCCTGTACTAGAGTTCATAAGGGGTCTTGTTTGTTCCTTTCTTCAACTGTACTTAGTTGAGTATGTAGATAACAATGCTTATGGATTCTCTCTAAAATGTTTGTGCAAAATCCTTTGTCAATCAACAGTGTTCTAGAAAAATCAACTATAGATCTATTCCTTTTCTTAGATATACCATTTTTTTGTGGATTCCTCGGTGCAGATACTTGTCTTTTGATTCTATTTTCATTATAGAATTTTCATTACAGAAGAGAGTAAATTCATTAGAGATAAATTCACCTCCTCTATCTAATCTTAAACATTTCATTTTTTTTCTTGTTTCCTTTTCAACTCTAGCTTTATACCACTTGAACATTTGAAATGCATCAGACTTCTCTTTTAGAAACATAACATACATCATTCTTGAATAATCATCACAAACAAAATGAAATACTGATCTCCATAATAGCTTTGAACTCTCATAGGACCACACAAGTTACCAGTGTGAACTAATTCCAAAATACCATTGGTAGAATAGGATTTAGTTGAAAAACTTGACTTAGTCATCTTACCAATCAGACATCCCTTTCACATCACTTTATGAGGTTTTCTTAATTTTGGTAGACTTCTGACTCTATTCTTTTTAACCACTTTAATCAAGTTATCAAAATTTAAATGACAGTCTTTTATGCCATAGCCATACATCTTGTTAGCACCTGAAATATTTTTAATGACTCTATAGATTTTCTTTGGTCTTTGCAAGTGTTTTCTAGGTCTCTACCCTTAAACCCTAGGTAAAATTTCAAATTTCTAGTCATTGCATGTAAAAACCCTAGTTTACCCTGGTCGAGTTCTATTTCGTTGTTACTTTTTTGGGCCACTTAAGTCTTTTAAACGCATGTCCACTTTATCTTTCCCAGTTTGTCGTAGTTCGCATAGTCCTCCTGTGATTAGCATTTCTTTTCGACGATTTAGCAACTGCACTAGTCACAAAGTTTCCTATTCTCGGCAGTTTAACCCTTAACATTTTGTGACTTCGCTAGTGGTTTCATTTTCTTTGGTCGCATGTTCACATGGTCAGCGGGGCCCGACATCGCAGTTGCTTTCAATCTAACGGTGGGTGCATGATCACATGGGGTAGGAATATTCCATGTGATCATGTGACAATCACCCAATCTTCCAACATGTTGCAGCTTGTGCACGGTGGGTCCTTGTTTGCTCAGTCATCCTGACTTGGTGGCTTTTCATTGGCCATGGGTGGTGATTGGGTAGTTGTCAGTGGGACCAAGGTTTTCGGTGTGTCTTTGAGGGCTCTGATATCTACAAAGGATCTACAGTTGGCATAATTTCTCATGGGTTCTATCAGTGCCATGTGATCTTACGCCAACCATTGATTTTACTTTTCCTCAAGCGACTAAAGAAGGTGGGTCCTCTGACAATTGGATTTGACATGCACATTTTTCACTAGCAAAAGAGATAAAGATGCAGTGAGACTGTTGGCCAAGTGGTGCAGATTTGTCTTATTTTGATTGGTCGATAGGTTTGTGACTTGGTGGTTGTTAGTGGGGCCGGTTTCTCTAAAGAGGTTAAAGCACTATGAGATCTTGCAGTTATCATTATACTACTAGGGTAAGATGCATGATGGTTAAGTGCACGGTGTAACAATGACCGTTGATCTTGTCTATAGAGAGAATACTTTGCGGTGGGTCCTTTGCTACCACATGTTGCTGAGTTGCTTGTTTTCTATTGGTTGCAGACTGCTAACATGGCTGTAGACTTTTCAATGGGCCCCATGGTTGTTGTAAATGATGAATTTGGGCCACCTGATCTACCGGGGAAAACACAGGAATTGATGGTCATGTTTTAAATCTTGTCGACTGACCATTGCATTTCAAATTTGAATTTTTAGATGGGTCTTTTGCAACACGAAGGATTGAAATTAATTATTTTAGCGGCTAGATTTGGTGGAACTGGTGGCACCTGTTGCTGCTGTGTGGTCCAGGGAGGTTGATGATTGATTGTAGGGGTCTGTACCATGAATAAATGCATGAATTTTGTTGCTTGAGGCATGTTGCAGGTGGCCAAATAGATTGATATGCATGACAGGTTCATGGTCTTCAGTACACAATTCAGAATTATCATTTATGGAGATCTTTCCTGGATCTATTTTTGACCCAGTTGCTTGGTTTTCTCCCTTGTAATAAATTCCTAATTGAGTCCTAATTGGCAGGGTGGTTGAAAACCCTAATTGTGCCCTAGTCATTTAAGGCTTGTTGCATCTTGCTTCTAGGATTCCAAGATGACTAGGGGGTATATATAGTTGAATTTTTTATTTTACAAGGTGTTGGTTGATGTATATTGAAAATCAATGTAAGGACTGAAGAAGGAGAACCTAGATTTTGGGTCCTTTTCCTAACATTTTGTTATTCTAGTAATGTATTGATTCTACAAATTTTAATGAGAATACACCTAGATTCCAATCTTAGATTTATGTTTGTCTTCTTTTTTTAATCTTGGGCTTATATATGCTAATGTCACAAAGTGGGTTAACATATGGTAAACAAAGAGTATTGTGGGATTATCTTTGAGTTCCTAACAAAGTTAGGATTAAAGCCTTCAAGGTGATTTCAGTGAGTTCATGGTTGGATAGGAATTTGATGATCAGGTTTGGGAGTGAGAGGGATAATAGGCAAAGCACTTATTCTAAGCTTAGGAGTATTTGATTTAGGATTCTCAGTTGACATGTGTTATTGGGTGACACTATGCCCTAGGTTAAGGCACTGATCTATTTTCTAGAAGCAGTTCATCATCATCCACCATACATATAAATGATAAAATCTTTAAACCAGTTTGTAAAGGGTATAATGCATAACATTTTGTGATTCCTTTCAAGAAGTGAATCAAAGGTACACCCACTTGAGCATCTAGGCTCAAAGTGTAGGAGGATCTCTTTGATCCTTATTAATTGGCCCTTTTCCTTGTAGATTTTGGAGTGGTGATAGAGTTAGTGACATTAAATTGTCAATCATAGTGTAAACCTGCAAGTAGAAAGAAAAGAAAAATAACAAAATGGTGACTCTGCTGGGGAGAGTCTAGAGATAAAAGTTTTAAGTGGACTCTTATTTTTCCTATTGTATTCAGTTGTTGTCATTAAGATTTTTAAAGATTTCCCACTTTGGTGGGTGGCAGCTCAAAAAGGTTAAAACTAGTGTTATAAACTATAGATCATTGACAAAAGAAGGAATACTAGGTTAGTTGTTAAGAAGAATCCAGAGGTTACTCTGGAACAATTACCTAGATAGGAAAAGAAGAGTTGGATCAGAAGAAATGATGAGTCTACTAGTGTTCCCATGAGAGAACAATGAAATACCAGAAGTAGAGCACCACTTGCATCCTCTAATGAGGAAGATTCACAATACAAAGGTTCTAAATCAGATAGTGGTCACTCTAAAGACAAATTTTATGATACCCCAGAGGTAGTATTCTAAGATAAGGGTTCATTACCTATAGGTCAGGATGAACAAGCTAGAGAAAGGGGTTTTGGACCAAATTTAGATCCTGATGAGGATATGTTCAGAAGGCAACCCATGAGACCAAGACAGGTCCATTTCCCATACCAAAATATCATTGATATGGATGTGTCATCAAGTTTTGATGATATTATGATAGACCCATATGATTTAAGTGCACTAAGGTTATAGTTGGCAGAGCAGGATGCTGTACATAAGAGGTTACAAAAGGAGAGAGAAGCTAAAAATGTGAATGCTCTGATAGAAAGAGAGTCTCTTCTTAGAAAGATTAATGAGTTGAAGGAGAGAAACAAGATGCTTGCTTCTACTCCTAAGACTTTGCAGCATGATGTCTTTGGTGATCTTGATGCTTTGAGAAGTCAGTAGGGGTGCTTGCTATAGGACCATGAGTTTGATAAAGAGGGCCCTGTGGTTAGACAAGTTCAAAGTTATGCCTCCCTTCCTAAAGACAAAGATGGTCATGAGATCACTAGACCTGTTGTTGCTACTGGTGTAAAAGGAAAGAAAAAGATGGTGGGACATCAGACAAGTAGATCATTGACAATACCAGGGGTCCCACCACCCAATTCAAATAAGGACACATAGATAGAAAGAAGAAGAAAAGAAGATGAGGACTTAGCAAGAGAATTAGAGAGGGATAAAATTGAAGCTTCCATTGTAGAAAAAAGAAGAAAGATCCAGTTCTTGAAGGCTTCATCTGCAAATGCTCTTGGCCCATCTGATACTGAACTAGGTATGCCATCTATGACTACTATTGTTCCACTTAGTAATGCTACTACTAGTTCAATTCCTTCTTCATCTGCTAAGATAGGTGTTGATCCTAGGAAATAGTCAAATGCACAAGTAGATGGGAATGTAAATGTAAATATTGATCCTAGGGTTAACACTAGTTCAAGTTTTCAAAGAAGACCTATGCAACTAGAAGGCTATAGGCAAATTAGTTTTGATGGAATACCTAGCTACCCAAATGCTTTTCTAACTGATATAAGAGATAAGATACCTAAATTTTCTGGTAACAATGCCATTAGTTGTGAGGAACATCTTAGGTTATTTTTTGATATGCTGAATGATTATGAGGTAGAGCATGAGGATGTAGTCATGAAATTATTTGTTCAATCTTTGGTGGAGGATGCTAGAGATTGGTTTAAGAGACTCCCTGATAGATGTATTGATACATGAGATTATTTTGTGAGATGTTTCAAAGAATAGTATGGTGATAGGCCCAATGCTAGTTTCATGTTGAATGAGTTCAACACTATAAGGAAAAACTAGAATGAGCCTGCAGCTGAGTTTAATATGAGATTTTAGAAGGGTATGCATAAGCTATTTCAGGTCATGAGGTTAGATGAAAATGTTTGTTTGACCACATACTTCAATGCCTTTGATGGAAAGATGGGATATATTTGCTGAGGGACAAAGAACCAAGAACTCTCAGAGATACTTTTAGGATTGCTGTCAATATTGAAAACAATATGAAAATATCAGGAAAGTTGGGTGGAAAGAGAGATGATCCAAAGTTGTTTGGGGATAAAAAATACAAATGGGATAATGAGAAGAATGTTGGAAATAAGAAACAAGAGGAAGGTAAATTGGATAAGGTGCTAAATGCATTAAAGGATTTAAGAGCACCTGCTAATAGAATTAACAATGCTCCTACCAATGAAAAGCCTCAATTCAACAACAATTTCAGTAGGCAGAATAGACTACAAAATTATCCCTACAACTCCCAATGGAAGGATGGCAAGCCTATTATGCCTGCTACAAGAGGAAATAATGATAGACTTGTCCTGGATCCTTTGCAAAGATCCTCTATAAATTTTATAGAGGAAACATCATTGTGCATAGCATGCTAGTCCCCTCATTCTGCAGAGCATTGTGTGGTTGCACAATCCATGTCAGCATATCAAGATGGTAACAATGAGGAGTTAGATCAAGAAGAAACTCATGATGACATTGGATGCAACATGGAAACTTCATCTTTAGGATATGAAGATGATTTTGATATTGATGAAGTAGATGTGTGTTTGAAAAGACACAATAGGGCACTTTTCCATTAAGAGGTTTTTTCTGATAATGATGACATTGATGAAAAGACATGTAACATGAATTCCTCCTCAGAAATAGTAAATTTGAGAAGACCCTCAAAGGAGGAAATGGATAGAATTACTGTAGAAATGATTGCCCAAGTGCAAACTAGAGGCATGGTGGCAAGCGACACAAATGGGAAAGCTGCAGGAATGTTTATAAGGAAAACCAACTCTTGAGAACCTAGTGAGAATAAGTCAAAAAATGATCATATGGAAAGGTTCAAAAATGTAAAAGGTAAGAAGTGGGAACCTAAGGGAGTTGGAGTTGAAAAAGTTTCTAATGAAATAGGAAAGCTAGTTAACAAAATGGCTAAAGATGAAAAGGTAGAGGTCATAACTACAACTAACATATCATATAAACAAAAAGACAATAAAGCAATGAAGATTGAGATTCCTCCCTCTGCTCCTCTTGATATGTTGGCTATGTTATCTCAGATAACTGTCAAGGTTCCATTGTCAGAATTGTTGAGGATCCATGAACATAAAGATAGGGCTATTGCATGGGTAGATAATGCTCATAATAATGATGTTGCATGTAATGAACCTCAAAATAAAATTTTGGAGGAAGTGGAGGTTCAAGGATTGGTATCTCACATACCACCTATTTACTTGGATAATTTTGTCAATGCTAGCCTTGAGAATATAGATCCATTCTTCTTGAGTATCCTTGTGAATGGAATGAACTTAAGAAATTGTATGATTGATTCTGGTGCTTCCAATACTATTATGCCTTTTAAGATCATGGAAAATTTAGGTCTCAAAGTTGATACAAATCAAGGCACATGTTGTGCAATGGATCAGAGGGAAGTACCAGTCATTGGAACTATAAACACAATGCCATACAGATTGGCAGCCTATCCAGAGAAAGAATTGACCATGAGTGTCTTTATTGTGGACATTCCACCCCATTATGGTATGCTATTATCTAGGAAATGGAGTGCTTCCATGGGTGGATGTCTGCAGTGTGATCTCTCTTCTGCAACTTTCAAGATTGATGATCAGTTTGTTAAAATTGAAAGAGAACCAAGGGTAACTTATATGATTGAAAAGGATATTGATAATGAGGTTACCTTCTTTATAGATACTGATGTCAATGCTTTTAGAGCTAAGGTCACTGTCCTTGAAAAGGAGCCTGTATAGCCATGTATTGTTGATGAGGTTGGTTCTAGGTCTGTGAAGGGTGATTTATGGGTGATGTACTTTGATGGTGCTACCTACAAAGATGGAGTAGGAGCAGGTATTTTACTCATTTCTCCTAAGGGGAGCACCTACAAGTTTTCTTTCACATTGAATTTCTTTTGTACCAATAATATAGCAAAATATGAAACATTGTTGTTAGGACTAAGATTAACACAAAAGCATGGAATTAAATGTATAAAGGTTATTGAAGATTATAAATTAGTGGTGTCCCAAACAAGGTCAGTATATGCTTCCAAGAACAAGAGGTTGAAATAGTATAGAAATGTTGTTTGGGATTTGATTGAGTGTTTTCATGCCTTCAATATTGAGTAGAAGGATAGAAGTAATAACAAGATGGTTGATTTGTTAGCCAATATTGCAATCAATCCCAGTGATATTACTTTTGTTGGCCTCTCTAAAGTTGAAATTTAGACTAGGCCTAGTATACCAGAAAATGTTGAGAATTGGCAAGTTTTTGAAGATGACTAGGATATCTTGAGATTTTTGAATTGTGAAGATCAATATCATGGTCAGGAGTTAGATTGCCTAGCCTTGGTTGAGATTATAGAGGGAAGGGAGGTTTTCCTTGGTAATGAGTTCATTCAACTTAAAACTAACAAGGTTCCTAAGGGACTTGTTGTTCTAGAAACTATATTTGACAACCAGGACAGAGTTCGGAAGGATACTAAAAAGGAAGATCATATAAATTTGGAAGAAATAAATCTTGGAACACAAGAGACACCTAAGAAGGTGTACATTGGTAAGGATATGTCTAACAAAGTGAGGAAATCCTTGATTGAGCTATTAAAAAAATTTAGGCATGTTTTGGCATGGTCATATGATGACCTAAAGGTTTATAGAGAAGACTTGTTCCAACATGTTATTCCTTTGAAAGAAGATGCTAAACCCTTTAGGCAAAAATAAAGGCCAATAAATCCTACTTTGGCACCTAAAATGCAAGAAGAATTAATGAAGCTAAGAGATTCCAAAATTATCAAGCCCATTAGGCATTCTTCTTGGGTGTCAAATTTGGTTCCTATCAGGAAGAAGAATGGTGACATCAGACTTTGTGTGGATTTCAAAAATTTGAACATCAGCTCATTGAAAGATAACTATTGTCTACCCAATATGGAGGCTATGCTACAGAGAGTGACTGGATTTGAATTAATGTCTATGATGGATGGTTTCTCTAGTTATAATCAAGTAATTATGAAAGAATCAGAACAATTTAAGATAGCCTTCACTACACCTTGGGGGACTTATGTTTATGTGAGAATGCCTTTTGGTCTCACAAATGATGGAGCAACTTTTCAAAGGGAAATGGATGTTGCCTTTTCAAATTTTATAAATGATTTCCTTGTTGTTTATCAAGATCATTTAACTGCTTATTCTAAGAAGGAAGAAGACCATTGTACTCATCTAGAAAAAATATTTGTGAGGGCTTTGGAATATGACATTTCATTAAATCCAAGGAAATGTGCATTTGGTGTCATTGAGGGTAAGTTTCTTGGCCATTTGGTTGGAAAGCAAGGAGTTAGAATTGATCTTGAGAGGGTGGCAGCCATTGATAAGATCCCTAGACCAAAAAATGTTAAAGAAATTTAGTCTTTCTTTAGTCAGGTGAATTTCTTGAGAAGATTTGTTACAAATTTTGCTAAAGTTACTAGGCCAATATCCAAGATGTTGAAGAAAGGATCTGAGATCAAGTGGGAAGGTGAGCCTGATGAAGCTTTCAAGAATATCAAGTAGGCTATCAAAGATGCACCTGTGCTTAAGGCACCTGATTACAATGCCCCAATGCATATCTTTTCCTTTGCATCTTTCCACACTATTACTATAGTATTGTTGCAAAAAAATAATGAGGGTTATGAGCAGCCCATTGCATTTTTTAGTAAATCTTTGCAGGCTTCTGAATTGAGATATGATATCAATGAAAAACAAGCTTATGCATTAGTGAAGGCTATTAAGGCTTTTAGATGTTATTTAATGGGAAGAGTTTTGATTCCCTTTGTGCCTAGTGTTGCAGCAAAATATATTTTTTTCACAGCAGGAGGTGTCTGGAAGGAGATGTAGATGGATTAATAGAATTCAAGAATTCAATATTGATATCTAGATTACCAAATTGGTTAGAGGACAAGGATTGGAAAAATTGATGGCTCAATCCAATCTTGATGCAAATCAGATAAACTAGACTGAGATCGATTATACTTGTGATATCGATGATTGCATCTGGTATCAAGACATTATATTTTACAAAGAACATGAAGTGTCTTGTAGGAATGGATGACAACAAGAAAAGGACTTTGAAGTTACAAGCCATCAGGTATGTAATTATAAAATGCAAGTTATACAGAAAAGATTTAGATTGCATACTTTTGAAGTGTGTTGATGAAAATCAGGTGGATATGTTGTTAAAAGAAATGCATGAGGGAGTTTGTGGGGGACATTATATGGGTAAAACTACTACTCAAAAAATCTTGAGAGCAGGATTCTGGTGGCCCACAATCTTCAAGGATCTAGAGCAGTTGGTAAGGAGATGTGATGCTTGTCAAAGGTTCTTTGGTAAGGTTAAATTTTTAGGCAATATGCCCTTAAGGCCAGTAGAGGTGCAAGCTCCTTCCCAACAATGGGGAATGGATTTCATAGGAGAAATACCAAACAAGTCTAGTGGAGGACATTCTTCGATATTAGTTGCCACTGATTATTTTACAAAGTGGGTTGAGGCTATCCCCACAAGGAATTCAACTAGTAAGGTGGTGACTGATTTCTTATTGAATAATATTGTCACAAGGTTCAGTTTCCCTAAGAGGATAGTTAGTGATAATGCAATGTGTTTCAGGTCTACTGAATACAAGGAATTTTTCCAAGGTCTAGGAATTCAGAAGTCATACTCCTCACCCTATCATCCACAAGGGAATGGACAAGTAGAATCAACAAATAAGAGCTTGATAAAAATCCTTAAGAGGATCCTTGATAAGAATAAAAGAGCATGGAGCTCAAAATTTCCATTAGCTATATGGGCTGATAGGGTAACTGTGAAGAAGGCAATTGGTTGTGCACCATTTGACTTAGTGTATGGGATACATGCAAGGATGCCTCAGAACAACTTGTTGGAGAAGTATAAGTTTGTTCAGTTATATGATGATGACATAGATGATGAGATGTAGTTAAGGATTGAAGACCTCATCAGGCTGGATGAAACTAGAAGAGAATGAGTTGCAAAAAATGCCAAGTTGAAATTGCAAGTTAAGAATCTATATGACAAGAGGACTATTGATAGGAAGTTTGAGCCTGGTGACTTGGTATTAATTTGGAATGATAGATTGGAGGATAAAGGGAAACATGGAAAATTTGACCCAATCTAGCTAGGGCCATATCTAATTCATGAGAAATGGGGCTAGGAATCTTATATTGTCAAGGAATTAAATGGTGACATTCAAGAATTGCTAGTTCATGGATAGTTCTTGAAGAAATACTTCAATTGAAGGTATCCTTCTTTCAATGAATAGTAGTTAGGTCTATTTTTGTTGTACATTCTATATAGTGGTGTGCCTATTCCCTATTTCTTTTGTCTTAGCTTGTAGGGTTTTGTCCTTGGCTCTCTGTTGTTTAGGGTTTTTGTCCAATTGGTGGTCTACTTCACCCAGTAATTCTACATTCTTGCATAGGCATAGGTTGCCCATCATCCCAAGAAAGAGCCACTGTTAGCACCTAAAATATTTTTCATGACTCTATAGATTTTCTTTGGTCTCTGCAAGTGTTTTCTAGGTCTCTGCCCTTAAACCCTAGGTCAAATTTCAAATTTCTAGTCATTGCATGTAAAAACCCTAGTTTACCCTGGCTGAGTTCTATTTCATTGTTACTTTTTTGGGCCACCTAAGTCTTTTGAATGCATGTGCACTTTATCTTTCTTGGTCTGTCACTAGTTCGCATAGTCCTCTGGTAGTTAGCATTTCTTTTCGGTGATTCAGTGACTGCAGTGGTCGCAAAGTTTCCTATTCTTGGTGGTTTAACCCTTAACATTTTGCAACTCCACTAGCAGTTTCATTTTCTTTGGTCACGTGTTCACGTGGTCAGTGGGGCTTGGCATCATAGTTTCTTTCAATCTAATGGCAGGCACATGATCACATGGGGTAGCAATATTCCATGCGATCATGCGATGACCGCCTGATCTTCCAACATGTTGTGGCCTGTGTGCGGTGGGTCCTTGTTTTCTCAGTCATCTTGACTTGGCAGCTTTTCATTGGCCACGAATGGTGATTGGGTAGTTGTCAGTGGGGCCAGGGTTTTTGGTGTTTCTTTGAGGGATCTGACATTTGTAGAGGATCTATCGTTGGTGTAAGTTCTCATGGGTTCTGTCAGTGCCATGCGATCTTGCGCCAACCATCAATTTTAATTTTCCTCAAGTGACTAAAGAAGGTGGGTCCTCTAACAGTTGGAGCCAATGTACACATTTTTCATTGGTAGAAGAGATAAAGAAGTAGTGGGACCATTGGCCAGGTAGTGCACATTTGTCTTATTTTGACAAGTCGGCAGGTTTGTGACTTGGCAATTGTTAGTGGGGCCAGTTTCTCCAAAGGGGTTAAAGCACTACAAGATCTTGTGGTTGTCATTATACCAATGGGGTAAGATGCATGATGGTTAAGTGTGCAGTGTAATGATGATCGTCGATCTCTTCTATAGAGAGAATACTTTGCGATGGGTCCTTTGCTGCCATGTGTTGCTGAGTTGCTTGTTTTCTATTGGTTGCAGACTACTGACATGGCTGTAGACTTTTCAATGGGCCCCGTGGCTATTGTAAATGATGAATCTAGGCCACCCGATCTATCGAGAAAACATAGGAATTGATGGTCACATTTTAAACCTTGTTGACCGACCGTTGCATTTCAAATTTGAATTTTAGATGGGTCTTCTATGAAAGGAAGGACTAAAATTAATTGTTTTAGTGGCTAGATTTGGTGGAACTGGTGGCACCTGTTGCTATAGTGTGGTCCAAGGAGGTTGATGATTGATTGCAAGGGTCTATACTGTGAATAAATGGGTGAATTTTGTTGCTGAAGGCATGTTGCAGGTGGCCGAATAGATTGATATGCATGATAGGTTCATGGTCTTTGGTACACAATTTAGAATTATCATTTATGGAGATCTTTCTTGGATCTATTTTTGACTTGGTTGCTTGGTTTTCTCCCCTGTAATAAATTCTTGATTGAGTCCTGATTGGTAGGGTGGTTGAAAACCCTAATTGTGCCCTAGTCATCTGAGGCTTGTTGCATCCTATTTCTGGGATTCCAAGATGACTAGGGGGTATATATGGTTGAATTTTTTATTTTGCAAGGTGTTGGTTGATGTATATTGAAAATCAATGTAAGGACTGAAGAAGGAGAACCTGGATTTTGGGTCCTTTTCCTAACATTTTGTTATTCTGGTAATGTATTGATTCTACAAATTTTAATGAGAATACACCTAGATTCCAATCTTAGATTTATGTTTGTCTTCTTGTTTTAATCTTGGGCTTATATATGTTAATGTCACAAAGTGGGTTAACATATGGTAAACAAAGAGTATTGTGGGATTATCTTTGAGTTCCTAACAAAGCTAGGATTAAAGTCTTCAAGGTGATTTCAGTGAGTTCATGGTTGGATAGAATTTGATGATCAGGTTTGGGAGTGAGAGGGATAATAGGCAAAGCACTTATTCTGAGTTCAAGAGTATTTGATTTAGGATTCTTAGTTGACATGTGTTATTGGGTGACTCTATGCCCTAGGTTAATGCACTAATCTATTCTCTAGAAGCAGTTCATCATCATCCACCATACATATAAATGATAAAATCTTTAAACCAGTTTGTAAAGGGTATAATGCATAACATTTTGTGATTCCTTTCAAGAAGTGAATCAAAGGTACACCCACCTAAGCATCTAGGCTCAAAGTGTAGGAGGATCTCTTTGATCCTTGTTAATTGGCCCTTTTCCTTGTAGACTTTGGAGTGGTGATAGAGTTAGTGACATTAAATTGTCAATCATAGTGTAAACCTGCAAGTAGAAAGAAAAGATCACCAACACATCTTTAGTTTTAGAAAATAAGAAACTATTTGTAGCAGTATCAAGATAAAATAAATTACATTTTGATTTTTCACTAGTTTCAATTAGATCTCCATCAATACCATAAATCTTCACCTTTCTATTCTGAAATTACAATCGGTGGCCATTATTGTTCAGTTGTGCAATACTCAATGGCATATAGTTTAGTTTTTTAACCCAATATACCTCATTAATTTTCATCTTCTCATTCAATATAATAGATCCTTTACCTTTGACGAGGCATGGAGCATCATTACCAAATATGAAAAGTCCTCCATCATACTCTTCTTGGTTATCAAACTTATCAATGTCACTAGTCATATGATTTGAACATCCACTATCAATAATCCATGGGTTAGTTTTACTTACATGAGAAATAAGTGGTTTTGGATCTTCATTATTTTCCTCAGCTGATTCTTTCTTTACAAGAACATAGATAGCTTAGTATCCTTCTTCAATATCATCAGATTCATGATCGTTTACACCTTCCTCAACTAGGTAACATGAATTCTTACCTTTTTCCTTGTAATCTCTAAATCTTTGGTGTCAGTTGTCTCTTTTGTTCTTCTTATCATTCATTTCATTTTGAGGACATCTAGATGCAATGTGAGTAATCTTATTGTAGTTAAAACATTTTAGAGGTAATTTAACTTTATACTTTCTTTTACCTCTTGGTAGTCTCTTAGCCAACAGTGCCTCTAACTCTTCTTTTTCTTTTTCTTTAGTTAGAATGTTATCATACTCATTTCCATATGAACTATTATGAATCTCTTTGTCTTTTCTTGATGTACCAATTCTTAGTGATGACTTGAATACAGTTTCAATGGTCGATTGACTATTATCATAGTTACTTAGCTCAAATGTAGTCAGCTTGTCAATTAGGGCTTCAAGAGTAACAACATTGTTTGATATATATCTCAATTCCTAAATAGAAGATACTCTAATATAATACTTAGAAGAAAGAGTTCTCAAAATTTTACTTACCACTTCTTCATTTTCCAATTTTCCACCAACATCTCTAATGGAACTAACAAATTCCTTAATTTTGTAACTATATTGTGTGATGTTTTCTTCACCCTTCATTCTCATTTCATCATAGTTTCTTCTAAAACTATCAACCTTATCCTTTTGTACATGTTGATCTCCTCCATATATAAGTGTAAGCCTGTCCCACATCTCTCTTGAATTAACACATTCCTTAACATCATTGAGTTCAACATTAGTAACGGAAGAAGCAATATCTATCATAACCATGTTGTGTTCCTTATTTTCTCTCATCTGATCAAGTTTCATGGGCCTGAGAGGTAGTGGAGTGTAGTCATTATCCAAAAAATTTAGTCTAGATTCTCCAATCCTAGATAGATACAATCTCATCCTACTTTGTAATGTTGAGAAAATTTCCTTATTCAGACTTCTCTCCTATACATCTTGAGATATTTTACTCAAGTCTTTCAAACTTATCTCTTTAGAGTACTTAGCTCTGATACCAATTATTGGATTATGGAGAGGGGGGGTGAATCAGTAATCCCTAATTCCAAATGCCTAAAAAACATTTCTCTGATTAACTCGATGACATCTCGATTAAACATAATTTACAATTTATCGACAATAGTAAATAAACTTTAACAATAAGTAAATTAATCACATAAACTAATCATCACATGTAACAATAGTATTTAACATGGAAACCTAGCTTTGGGAAAAACCACTATGGGAATTGTCGCCCACTAAGAAAATACTCTTCTGAAGTATGCCCAATTAAGAGCCAATTCAGTTAAAGATTACAATGCACACTATTAGGTGTGACTTGATCAATGAATTTACCTCAGATCTATTAGAATCTTTACCATGTTAGGAGTGGCCTAGTTAAAGGGCTTCAAACACTCTTTATAATGTTACCTTTTTCAAGAATTTTATAATAAGACTATTAAGTCCATTCTATTAAGATATTTCAGTGTTACAAATGCTAATATCAAACAGTAAATGATTTGACTTGTAAATTAACAACTATCTTTGCATAACCAGATCCTTTGTTCACTCTTTTATCTTCACTTCAATTCTTCACTTTCCATTGGCTTCAACATTTGATCAGATCCTACTTTCTGACTCAGAATCTCTCTGTTCCTTATTCACTACATCAGTCGATGACTTCAACTCTTCAATTTTCTAGCCATTTTCTCATACAAATCCATCCTTTATATAGACAATTTTTCCCTCATAATCTCCTCTATTACATTTTTCTTTGATCAATCTTAGTCATCCAATTTATTATACCTTGAATCTAGATCTTAGTAACACATTTTGTTTTCACCTAGGAACTTGAACTTTTCTTGAAACTCATTCCTTCATTTTTAACCATTTAGATCTAAGTTGTAGATCTTCACCTTGAATTTTCATGTTCGTAGATCTATGTAACTATCTTTCCTTGACATCGGGATCATCCAACTCATCATAGCTCATCCTTAAATGTCATTCCAATCCTTGTATTTAATTAATGGTCCATGCTTAGTAGATAACTCTGTATTTTGGTTAACTTTACTTTGTGCCTAAAACTTTCCTACTTGATGTCCTTAGCTCCTTTTCCTTTAGCGAGTGACTTTTCTTGCTCAATAGACAAAACTCTTTGGCTTACCGACTTGACAAATCTTCAATACCATACTCTACCGACTTGATATAATCCTAATTTAGATAGAAAACAATTATATCAACATAACCTTACCATTGTTTGATCTATATCAATTGCCTATTTAAGTTCTTCAACTTCATAACATCTCACTTCTTCATCCTATTAACTCATTCAACTTATATCATATACCGAATGATATTACAATGCAATATAAACCAAAAATTAATTGCTTGACATCAATGACAAGACAATAACTGATATAACCTTTCTACTATGTTGTATTCTGATCTTGGTCATACTTCATCATCATCACCATTAGTTAAACAATACCCAACATTACTATCAGTTATAGTAACATCAAGATGAACTTGGGGAGATAAACATATGTTCCCAATATTTTCCATCAATGCCAAAGGGAGAAATCATTGGCATTGTGATGTATTTTGGTGAGCAGTCACATATAGTAGTGATTTTGGTTGTCATTATTGTAAACATAATCATATCATATTATTATAATAATCAGTATGGTCTTTGTTCAATTGGTAAGAAGGGATCAACTAAGCTTAGTGAGTGGTGTATAGGAAGTACAATTATAGATGGAGATTTTGGTAGAGGTCATGTTTGAAAAGGAATTAAGTGGAGCGGCCTTAGACTTAGTATGGATATACTCATGACATTTTATGGTTGCGACTGAAACTCATTTGGAGAACTGGTTGTGAGTGATGTGAACCTGTATCTATTTAGTACAAGCACAGACAGTCAAACAAGTCAGCCTACTCTATCAAACAAATAAAAAATAGTATATATTCACTAAAGCTACCTCAGATTAAGCTAAAACAAGAGCACACAAGCCCTGTTTGATTTTCTCTTGATTTTAAAGATTTGGGTATGCTCTCCAAGCACAATGAAATCATCCCCAATTCATATGGGGGTAGATTAAGCTTATTCACAAGCCAAGGATACCTCAAAATGGTATAAATTCAGGTATGGGAAACCTGATTTTCCCCTAAGGCCCCAAGGATGCAAATGGATTTGAATGCAAGCTTTATGCTATGAATGATTATGCATGGTTCATTTAATCCAACTATGAATTATGATATGATGAAATTCTATGCAAAACAATAAAAAAAAACTAATTTAATCTATATTAACTAAGCTATTGTGATTTAGGAAAGCTTGAAAATGAGTTTATTCTAACAATGATGGTAAAAGCTATGATGATCTAGAAAATGATTTAGCATTATAACACTACTATGTAAATGAAAGGTGAATTGGTGTTTTTTTCTTGGAAGTAAGGGTATTTATAGGATTTGAGGAGGGCTTGGGTTAGAAGGAGAGTTAGGGTCAAAATTAGGGTTTGGGGTAGAGTCTGGGGTATGGTTAGATGGATGAGGGTTAACGGTTTCTCACACATGTGTGAGAAACACTAGGGAAGATTTCATAGGGAAATAAGGTGTAAGAAGGGTCATAGGCTTCATTATGAGGTTGTAACAGCCTTAATGAGGGTGTAAGGAGTCATTAATGAGCATGTAAGGCTTATTAATGAGGGCGTTTGACCCAAAGTCAAAGGGAGAGGGTTTAGGCCAAGAGGGTTAGGAATCAATCCTTAAGTTGTGTTAGGGAGTGATTAGGAATGAGAAGATATGTTTAGAAGAGTCTAGAAGACTTCTAGGACTTTTAGGATTTAAATAAATATTTAATTTATTTATAGAGGGTTTGGGTTGGAAATTTATTAAAATGATTTAATAAATTGGATTTTTATTTTTGGCCAAGGTTCTTTAATTAAATAAATTTAATTAAAATAGGAGGGGATAATGGCATAATAATTAATTAATTAATTAATTGATGATGATGTCATCAAGGGTTTTTTTTAAAAAAATTATTTTGGCAAAGGGATTTTAGGTATCTACATTTTTCCCCTCTTTGATGTGATGTCGCAAGCGGTGTGGCATGAAATATAAGAAAGTAAGATTCCCGAGGCTAGAATAGAGGAATTAGGGGTTGTGCCCCCTCGAGAAAATAACACAAAGAGGAAACATTGTGGAATTTTCTTGAAAAGAACATAGAAGGGAAGGGATGAAGAAAGATGATAAGGGGGATAAACAAATGTCCTTGTAAGAGAAAAGATGCATGAATGCAAGATGAGATGAGATGCAGGATGTAGGATGTAGCTACATGAAGGATGCAAAATGCATGATTAATCTATATGATGTAGGATGAGGGGGATTTGGGGAGCTCATTGTACAGATGTGGAGAGAATAACCTAGTTTTATATAGCAACATTAGAGACCTTCCAAGGTTACTGGGAACTCAAGGCCTTGTCACTAGTGTTGGAGAGGACTGACATAAAAAACACACGCAAGGGTTACCATAGCATCATGCATGAACTGAAGAGGAAGCATGGTAGAAATGATGTTGGAGAAACCACAAAAAAATGACACTTCCCAAGGGCACCATGCAACCCAGAAGATCACATGAAAAATGTGCAAAGTTCATGTTTGACTAACTCACATGCATAAGAAAAAGATCAAAAGACCTTACCCTAAATCACCCTCATTTGTAGTGCACCATGATATAAAGGATCATGGAAACTTTGAGGAGAGAAAAAATGAGAATCTGTAAAATATGAACAAGATCCAAAGGACAAAATCAAAGATCAAAATGATAACTCTAAAAGACATCCTTTTCCAAGGAGAGAGATTGATTTGATGGATGGGGGGAATATTATGTTTGAAAATAAGGATACACCCAACACAGACCAAGTTTGGTTGATGATGGAACATTAAATTAGATAGGAGGAAGGATACATCCTCAAGGACCCATTTGATGAGGAGAATGTATGTTATTTTTTGGCAAATGATGATTCAAGGATAATCATGATATCAAGGATAGTTGACAAAGGATGTTGCTAAAGTACGAAGCTAGGTGGGAAAAGTTATCAGATCAAATGTTTCTATAGGACTTATGAGTATATATACAAAAATATGTGAGAATATGTACAATGAACATGGAGATATGTACAATAGATAGGGAGATATGTACAACAGATATTTGCAAAACCTCAGGGATTGAGATAGGAGGATCTTGCTATATAGGACATGTATAGGAAGCTCAAGATTTTGGATAGGAAGATCTCACTATAATGGATATATACATGAAGCTCAAGATTGGGGATTAGATCTTATTTCTATATTGGATAGGCTTAAGGATAGAACACCTTGGGAGTGATGGGCTGGTGGTGTGGATGGGGATTGGATAGAGAGGACTAGGATTGGGAATGGGGGGAATGGGAGATGGGATTTTGATAGATAATGACTTAGTCCACTATGTATAGCACCATTTTTTAGGTTTTCACCAACATACTTGTACAAGATGCTTGAATTTCCAAGTTTTCACCATTGGGTGATTCTTTTTCTTTTCTTTTTCACTTTTTTTAATTTTTTTTAATTTTTATGGATTTTCTAGATTCAGCAAGACCTGGTTCAAGCATAGAACCTCTTCAGATGTATGATTTTAATAGGATAATTCAAGGGCTCACCTTCTAGTGTTGATAGATAATAGGCTCTAAAGCCAAAGCTTGCTATGATAATGTAGGGACCCAACCAAGTAGGCTCAAACTTGCCCTTTTTCTCTCGGTGTGCTTGCACTTTCTGATTTCCCTTTAGGACCATGTCACCCACTTGGAATTTTCTTGGATGGACCTTCTTGTTATAACTCCTTTTGAGTCAATTCTAGTATGCAACCAGGTGATCATATGCTTTCTACCTCTTTTCATCTAGCAGGTCCAACTATGTGAGGTGTACCATGTGATAGTCTTCATCAATGGAATAAGTTTTCATGGAGACACGCAATGATGGGAGATTGACCTCGATGGGTAGAATGGCTTCAGCACCATATACAAGGGAATATGAGGTGGTGCTTGTGGGAGTGTGATAAGAAGTATGATAGGCCCAGAGGGTGGGATTTATTTAGAGGTGCCAATCATGACCAGAATCATTGACAACCTTTTTGAGGATTTTTAGGATGGTTTTTTTGGTTTCCTTAGCTTGGCCATTTCCTTGAGGGAAGTATGGGCTAGAGAAACGATGGTGGATATGGAGTTTGACATACATATCATCCACATGTTGGTTTTCAAAAGGTTTTCTATGATCTATGAATATGGTAGATGGTATACTGAAGAGACAAATGATATGGTATAAGATGAACTTAGATATCTAGATGCCAATAGTGAGGATGAGCAGCATCACTTCAACCCACTTTGTGAAGTGTATCATCTTAAAATGGAGTAACTTCCATGTTAAGACCATTTAGCCCTCCAAATAAGTAGTCTAGGGTCATGTCAAGGACCTTGATTAGATTATTGCATGGATATGGTAGTTTCCCCCTGTTCTACTTCTCTACCCTTTATTTCTAGCCTTTTTTTGATAGTTTTCTCTGAGAATCTAGAGTTTCTAACTATCTAGGTCAAAGATGACCTAGTGGGTCAAGGATGGCCTAGTCCTTGACCTAGGGTAGAGACTACCTCATCCCTAACCCCAGGTCCAATATTTAGATTATGGGAGTTATGGGATGTTAGGCTTCAGAAAGTTTTATTTTCCTACTTTCGGGTCAGCCATTTCAGGTTTCAGAATGGCAAATCCTTAAATTGAATTTAATCTAGGTCCATTTCTAGGGGTTAAGGTTAATTGGGATTTAATTCTCCAATGTCAGCCTCCTTTAGAGGTTTTTCCCCTAGATCACTATAAAAGGAAGCCTTCCTCTCTCATTTGATTATCCATTATTCACCAAGCAACTTCATGATCAAGAGCTCTCAAGGAGATATTCACAAGCCATAAAGTTCTCTCTCAAGAAATCATCCATTCTCAAGAAATCATCCATTCAAGTCCTCTTCTCCATTCAATTTCTCCATTGAAGATCAAGGGTTCAAGCATTCAAGATTCATCATTCAAAACCCTATATCTAGCCATCATGGTGGTGTGATCTTCCTTCAAGATCATTTGTTCATCTTCAATTTCCATTGATTCTTCTCTCAAGGTGGATTCCAAGCATGCAATCATGGAGGTTTTGATTTACATTTTTTAATGTTATGTTCAAGCTTTCATATCAACATACTTGTTTATATTTGAAATACAATTGCATATCTATTGAATATCATAGCTTCATTGTTAGATCTACTTCTTCTACTTTCTAGCATTCTCTATTTCAATTCCATTACTAAAGTTGATTACAAACCAAGGTTTGACTAGGGTAAACCCCTCATCCAAACAACAAAAACCATTTTTCTTGTAGGTACAGGTACTTGATAGTGAATTGAAGTACAAATTTGGATACCCTTTTTGGTGAACTTCTGAGATCCGTGAACATAATTTACATTGGAGCTCTGAGGGGTAGGATCCTGCCTCAAGGTAAGACCTTGCCCCACTATCTAGGTCAAGGATGACCTACTTCCAAAAAGACACAAGTTTTTTGGGTTTTCCCTATCTCGGCATTTCCAGTCTGAAACAGGTTGCAGAATTTCCCGAAATTGTGCACAGACATCAGAAAAAAGTGATTTCTTCATCAACCTTCTTTAAGAGATAAGAATTTCCATTTTATTTAATTTATATGTCCACAACATTTTCCATCACTCATTATACCCCATCATTATCCCATTCATAGAGGTGGATCCACTTCACCAACTATTCATTTTGGTGAACCCGACATACTTACCCCTTTTCTTTTATGGATTTAGATGCTTTTTTGTCTTTAGTAGGTCTTTTCTTGCATTAAGATTAGATTTAGTTTATGATCTTGCATTTTAAATTGAAAAATACAAATATATATATATATATATATATATATATATATATATATATATATATATATATATATATATATATATATATATATATATATATATATATATATATATATATATATATATATATATATATATATATATATATAATACAAAAACATTTCTTGCATTTCATTTACTATGAAGCTTGTTAAGATGCTTTGGTGTGTGGTCATGTTCTTTATTACCCTTCTTTTAGCATCTCTTTACCATACTTATGATGTTTATGAGAGTATCATTCACTTCATTATGTTGATGATTCTTCATTTTTCACTTGCTTATGCTTTTGTGAAATTGACTGATACTCATCTTCCTACTTTCAATACTTTCATTAAAGATTCATGTGGTAGCCTTATTATCCTCTTGGATTATGTGAAGAATTTGGTAGATGATACACCATCTGCTAATATTCCTAATCCTAATCCTATCATTCCTAATGTGATTCCTAATCTTCCTATTCCTAATCTGATGCCTAATTCTCCACCTACTATCCCTATTTCTTCCCATACTTATGATGGGATTCAAGCTATAGTTTAGGTTGTAGATGTGCAAGAATTATTTGATTTACCTTCTCCTCTTATTCATGATGATATTAAAGGAAAGGGTAAAGAAACCTTTTCAAAACCTATTATTCCACCTTATACAGCCTTTACTCATGAGCATGATAAACAATCACCTCGTGTAGAAGCTTTACATGATATATACACTACATGATATAATATGATAACTAAACAAGGTTATAGAGGTTTAGGGCTTGGAGTTAATGAGCATGGTATTAGGTTTCCAATCCATATAGCCCCTAAAAAGGATTTACATGTTGTTGGTTATTCACAATCTCAAGTCAAGGTAGGTGATGTTGATCATCATCCTCCTCTTCATATTCTTCTCTCTACACCCATTGTAGATAATGATGATAGTCGTCAAGATGTAGCTAAGAAGGTGTATGTTTAATTGATGAAATCTAGAAAAGAAATCTTTAAACCTATACCAAAAAATTATTTATCCAAGTACAAATGTCCTTTTCATTATATTAATACACATTTACTTGCTAATTGTAAACATTTCAAGTTATATGTTAGAGAAAAATCTTCTTTAGGAATTATATATCACTCTCGTGCAGTTGTACAATTCCTTCTTATCTCTGGACTAGGGGGCAAGAGGTGTATTTTCATCCACTCTCCTAGGATCCATTAGGATTTATATTGTGCCTTGAGCTTAATTGGTATTCTTTCTATCTCTTTTCTCTCTATGGTTTTGTATTATGTTTGTAATCATCCATAGATTCTATTTGTCAAAATATCTTTTCTAAGACATTTGTTTTGTAAAGGTATCCCTTGCCTTTGATCCCTGGAGGACAAGGTTCTTCCTTCTTTCTCTTTGTTTAGGGAACCACTTTCCTTAGCTTAGTGGTATTTATTTATATTTCAATATTATTTCATCATACTGGCAGATGTTGTGACTATGGATAACCTTTTTATATGGCAGGTTGTTGTCCGAGGTCATCACCTCTTCTCTATGTTGCAAATTATGTTCATTATAAACCCTTACCCTTGCTTTGGTGTTAGAGTTGTTTCCCTCATTCCAAAGATTCCTTTTCCTCTTCTTTGTAGGAGGCCTAATGATTGAATCTTTCTTCCCACCTTTGATAGATGATATTTAATCTAAAAGAGCTCCTCTATGGTGGGGGTCTTGTTGATAATATCTCTTTCATTGAGGATCATTTTTCCATGAGTGACATATCCTTTTTGAAATTATCTATACTCTTTGATGTAGGGGTCAATACCCCTCACTAACAATATGGTGTACATTGTTGTAAACAAGATATCTCCTTGTATTGTGGAGTAGGTATCCTCTTCCTCTTCCTTATCCTTTCTAGTAGACTACCACAATAAGGAAGGGGGCATATATAGGGTCTCCCTTGTACTAAAGTTTTTTTATTTTTATGCTAAATCTTGGAAGGTAATGCACATAAGGTGCTAAATCCTGAAGAGACACACATTTTTCAATTTTCAATATGCTAAATCTTGGAAGGTAATGCACATAAGTTTCTAAATCCCAAAAAGACACACATTTCCAATATGCTAAATCTTCCAAAGGTAATGCACATAAGTTGCTAAATCTTGAGGAGACACACATTTCATATTCATACTAATACAAGAAGGTGGATCTATGGATATTCTAGAAGCTGTTAGAAGATGCATTACAATTGCAAGCATATTTTATGGGTGAACTATTAGGTTTGGCCACCTATTTTTCTCTCCCTCCAGGGTGATTCATGGTAAGGTGGGAATCTTACTGGGTGAGGTAATCACTTTTCTCCTTTCTTTATTTTCACTTTCATGCTAGTATGATGGGATCATGAAGCTATGTTATTTATAGTGTTGCTCTTATCTTTCTTATATAATCATTTATGCTTTTATGATAGTTTTCTAGATATGAGATTAGTATAAGAAATATTTCTTAGCGAGGTTTCTTATGCTAGTTGATTTGGGTTTGTTGTTGGGTCTCTTGTGTTGTTTCAGTTTTCTTTTTTGTTTTCGCACCCTCATGCATGTATGTTGAGTTAGGATCCTTAGCTTGGGGGCTTGTGTCCTTAGCTAAGTGTTATTTTATCTCATTGTGAATCCACTTGGATCTTTTCTTTCTTCTCCTTTACCAAAAGTTTGCATTGAATCCATACTCTTGCCAAAGTGGGGGCTTAATGTATCATCTTAAAATGGAAGCACTTCCATGTTAAGAGAATTTAGCCCTCTAAGAAAGTGGTTTGGGGTCATTTCAAGAACCTTGATCAGATCTTTGCATAGATTTGGTAGTTTCCCCATGTTCTACTTCTCTCCCCCTTATTTCCAACCTTTTTTTTACAATTTTCTTTGAGAATTTGGAGTTTCTGACTGTCTGTGTCAAAGATGACCTGGTGGGTCAAGGAAAACCTATTCCCTAACCTAGGTTAGGGATGACCTCATCCTTGACCTAGGGAAGAGACTACCTTGTCCCTAACCCCAAGTCCAATTTTTAGATTTTGGGAGTTACAGGATGTCAGGCTTTGGAAAGTTTTATTTTCCCACTTCCAGGTCGACCATTTCAGGTTTCAGAATGGTAAATCCTTAAATTGAATTTAATCTAGGTCCATTTCTAGGGGTTAAGGTTAATTGAGATTTAATTCTCCAATGTTAGCCTCCTCTAGAGGTTTGTACCCTAGATCACTATAAAAGGAAGTCTTCCTCTCTCATTTTGATTAGCCATTATTCACCAAGCAACTTCATGATCAAGAGCTCTCAAGGAGATATTCACAAGACATCAAGTTCTCTCTCAAGAAAGCATCCATTCTCAGGAAATCATCCATTCAAGTCCTCTTCTCCATTTAAGTTCTCCATTGAAGATCAAGGGTTCAAGCATTCAAGCCTTTGAAGGGATTTGGTTTAAGCATTCAAGATTCAAAATTCAAAACCCTAGATCTAGCCATCATGTTGGTGTGATCTTCCTTCAAGATCCTTTGTTCATCTTCAAGATCCATTGAATCTTATCTCAAGGTGGATTCCAAGCATGCAATCATGGAGGTTTTGATTTAAATTTGTTAATGTTATGTTCAATCTTTCATATCAATATACTTATTTACATTTGAAATACAATTGCATATCTATTGAATATCATAGCTTCATTGTTAGATGTACTTCTACTACTTGCTAGCATTCTCTTTTTCAATTCTATTATTAAGGTTGATTCCAAACTAGGGTTTGACCAAGGCAAACCCCTCATCCAAAAAAAAAAAAAAACCCATTCTTCTTGTAGGTATAGGTACAGGACAATGAATTTAAGTACAGATTTGGATACCCTTTTTGGTGAAATTTTAAGATTCACGAAAAAAATTTCCATCAGAGCTCTAAGCGGCAGGATCCTACCCTGGGGTAATACCTTGCTCCGCTATCTAGGTCAAGGACAACCTGCTTCTAAAAAGACAATTTTTTTTGGGGTTTCTCTATCTCGGCATTTCCAGTCCGAAATAGGTTGCAAAATTTCTCAAAATTGTGCGCATACATCATAAAATAGTGATTTCTTCATCAACCTTCTTTAAGAGATAATTATTTCCATTTTATTTAATTTTTATGTCCATAACATTTTCCATCACTCATCATACCCCATAATTATCCCATTCATAGAGGTGGATCCACTTCACCATCTATTCATAAAGTATTCTATTGGCCGTTATGGTATATTTATGTCTATTTGAGGAAATGGGAGTGATTAACCCAATGAGGTCGAAGCCCCAACATGAAAATAGCCAAGGTAGCACAATGGGCTATAAGTCTTGAGATGGCACATGAATCAAATTTTCATGTTGTTGACATGGTAAGCATTTCTTAACAAGTTCACGACATCATCTTCTATTGTTGGCCAATAATAACCAACTCAAAGAAACTACTTTTCTATAAGGACCATGCCACTCATGTGGGCACCACAAATTACAGTGTGAACCTCTTGTAAAGCTAGGATGGCCTCATGCAAATCTAAACACCTAGAGAGGATGTTGTGATATCCTTGATGACAAAGGGTGTTGGCTACAAGAGTGTAGTGGGAAGCTTTGAAAATTAGGTTTTGGCATCGGGTGTTGGTGAGATAGGGAGATATGATACCATTTTTAATGTATGCATGGATGTCATGGTACCACAGGGACTAAGGACCAACCAAGATGCACACCATTTTTGAATTGGAATTCTCATAAATAGGTGTGTGTAGCTGCTTGACCAAGAATTCATATTACGATGTGTCGTGAGGGATTTACAGTAAGGATCTGATGGTTTCCATTGTGTTGGCCGCTTTGTTTTGTATCCTTGTTATTTGCATGAACTATAGGCTCAAGAAGTTCTCTTTTAATCAGTCCACCAATTCCTTGTAGGGAAAAATATTTTCATTCTTTGTTTTAAATTCATCTAGGACTTGCTTGATAATTAGCTATGAATCTCTAAACACTTGAAATTTTGTGATGTTGCATTGGATAGTTTTATGAGGCCTGGGATGCGTGCCTCATATTCTACAATGTTATTGGTACATGGGAATCCCAATTTGAATGATTTTGGAATGTAGTCACCTTGAGGTGTGACGAATAAGATTTCTACCTCTGATCCATGTGACGTGTAGGAGCCATCAAAGTATAGCTTCCATATTGGTTTTTCTTTGATCATACATAGATTCTCATTATGAAATTCCATGATTAGTGGATATTCATCCACCAAAGGTTCTTCTGCTATTTGATCGATAATTACTTTCCCTTTGATTTCTGTATGATCTATGTAATGAATGTCAAACTCACTTAGCAGCATGATAGTCTAAAGAAGATTCTAAATTCTTTGGAATATTTAGAATCTGATGAGAAGAGAAATAATAGGACTTCAATTAATGATAAGCCATCTTTTAGCAACTTTAGTAGGTAGCCAAGAATGCAAAATTACCCTTACAATACTCAGTGGAAGGATGGCAAGCCCATTTTTCAAGCTAAAAGGGATAAACCTGATGAAAGGACCCCATATCCTTTGCAAAGGATTTTAGTCAATATGAATGATGATATCCCATGGTGTCCTACTTGTCAATCTCCAAATAGTCCTGAGTATTGTGTTATTGCCCTAAACATGTCTGAAGACAAAGAACAAGATGAGAAATATGATGAAAATGGTTGTGCAATGACTTCTTTGCATGTTTGGGATGAGATTGACTCTGCTGATGAAATGGAAAATTAGGATGTTATTAGCTCACAAGTTATAAATGAGGTATATCATCAGTAGGTTTTTTCTAATGAAGAGGATAAAGAATTTGATGATGTTGGATGTGGTGTAGTGAAGTGTGAGGAGCCATTTTTTCTAATGTGACCTTCTGATGAAGAGATTTCTCAAATTACTGCAAACATGGTCACTCAAGCCAGGAAAAATTATAACCTAAGAAGTAGGACAATTAGAAATTCTAATGGTAATCCAAGTAGCATGTTTATCAAAAACTCAAAGAAGGGCACATAGAAATCTCAAAAAAAAGAGAAAGGGTGTTGATGTTGTCAAGAAAGTTAAAATAAAGAAGAATGTTGGACTAGTTGGGCCTACTATGATGCATAAAGGTAAGGCAAAAACATCAGAGGTAGTTGTTCCCCCACTCCAAAAGGGAAGTCAATCTCAACACAAAGATCAATCTAACTTGACTATCCAAGTGGAGAGTAGAAATGTCTCTGCTATGAGGAAAGACATGGATGATCATAAATATGTTCCTATTGATATGAGCAAGCTACTTTCACAAATCATTGTTAAGGTTCCGCTTTTGGAAATGATGAGAATAGAACATGAGGTGAAAGCCTTGGATTGGGTAAATGGTGCCACTTCTACAAATGCCCAGGGGATGGATAAAAGTGATAAACATGTATCTTCTTTGGATGACACACTTGATGGTAAGGGTGGATAAATTGTTTCTAAGATTCAAAAAATCTATTTGGATGCAAAGTTGGTCATATACATCATGGACAGTTGATCCTTTCTTTTTGTCTTTAATAATAAATAGGCAAGTTGTTGAAGAATTGCATGATTGATTCTGAGGCATCAAATACTATCATGTATGTAGAAATTATGAATTCAATGGGACTAAAGGTTGATACACCTTATGGGAGGTGTTAGGCTATGGACTCAAGAGAAGTGCCAGTTATTGGAAGCATTAAGGCTTTACCTTATAGGTTAGTAGCATATCCAGATAAACAATTAACTATGAGTGTTCTAGTGGTTGATGTAATACCCCAAAAATGTGCTATAAGTTCATTAACCTCCTATATCGACAAATCGAACAAAATCAACATCGAAGTCCTAACCTAAGGCACATCTGAACATCATCAAATCTAATTGATTATCTTAAATTCTACATCAGGGAATATTCCTAGCAATATTCCTAATCATCATAATTATCTTTAATTTTATAATTATTTGGCAATAAATCACATTTATCCTAAAGTTTGATTAATTGAATATTTTCATATTTAATTAATTAGATTTAATATTTGCCACTTAATTGTGTAATTAAATTTAATTATATCTATTATTAATTGTATTATTTAATTTTGACAATAAATCTAATATCATATGAATAATTGATTAAATTCTTATTTAATTAATTAAAGCAAGTTGTCATTATTTAATAATATAGTTTTTAATAAAAGTTTGATTAAATAATTAATTAACCCATAAATCAATTGTTTTATTTTTAAAAGTAGTTAAGTTGGAAATAAATCACTTTATTATTAAATTAATTCATCAAAAACATGCACAATCATAAAAGCAAACAACTATCAATTATCAATTAAAGCTAAACTCTATTTTGAGTTAAAACTTAGCTTTTGCATGTTTTTGTGAGTTAATTATCCTTTATTTAAAAATAACTCAAAAATCAACCTGAGTTATTTGAGTGATTTATGGCTTTTTTTCATGCAACCTCCAAAGCCTTGGATTTCTATAAAAACAAGGCTCAGCTCTTCATAATTGATCTCATATTTTTGCACAATCGCGCTGGAGAATTGGAATTGAAGAATCAAAGCTCTTGCGAATCGACATCTTTGTGAGATCAATCTTATTTTTGCATTCATATTGCATATCATTGTTAGATTAGCATTGCATATCAATTTTCAATAGCATTCATAGCATATCAATTTCATCTAGCATAGATTTCATATCAGATTAATCATTCATATTGCATAGAAAATATCAAAAAAAATATAGCTTAATTGCATTCAATCTCATATCTAAATCAATTGCATTCAAATCCTTCATTTATGTGTCATCTAGGTCACTGATCTCGATTACAATCTGAGAACATCAATCTCGCACCTACTAGAAGGCAGTAAATCGCTTGGTTAGAGTAGATTTCAATTTTGCACGATTTTGATTATAGCTAACCTCTAATGTTTTACTGAAGTGTTGTGTCTACAGATCAGGTACAAAATTCACACACACATTTCTGGCGCCCACCGTGGGGCAACCCACCTTTGCATGCTGGTTTCGATTTTTTTTGGGAGCTAAAACCTTAAAGTTTCAAAGATTTAATTTTATCTCCCAAACGGCTTGGATTTTTGGTCTGAAATTTTTTTTTCAAGTTGGTGACATATCAGGGAAGCTTCCATAAAAAATTCAGAATTTTCTAAAACTTTTTGAATTTTTAATAATTTTTTTTTATTTTTCATAAAAAATTAATTTGCGGCACAAATCAAAATATTTTTTCAAAATTTTTACATTTTCAAAAATCTCTTCAAATTCTACAGGGGGTCTATTATTTGTGTTTTAAATTTGGATGCAATTTAATAGCTCAAATAGTCAATTTGTAAAAACTGGTCTGTTTTGATAAAATGGGTCTCTAGGGCACAAATGAAGAGATTTTTCTAAAAATTTTGCATTTTTGGAAAGATATCTTTTTTTTAGTAGGGGTCTCTATTCTGAATTTCTATTTTTGTGGCCAAAATCATATCAAAAAAATTAGATCTTGTTGACTAGGTCAAAATGTAGCAAAAAAAATAAAGTTTTGTGATGGGTATGCACTTATTTTTTTTACATGGTTCAATGAATGATATGAGTTGTCATTTTGGTTAATTGCTGGTTATTATTGCTGATAATAATTGATTTTTAGAGCTAACCCTATGGTTTTCATAAGTTGAATATATTTTGCATATCTTGTTTGCTTGTTTGCTTGTTGGGGAGTTTGTCACTTGCTTGCATGGAAAAGCTCAACAAGAATTGCTAAAAATCAGGTAAATCTACTAAGTGCATTGCAAGGATCCCAGGTATTCTCCTTCATCTAATAACATTTCAATTTGGCCTTAAAATAAATCTCTCGTGTGTCTAGCTTGGGTGATTCTTTTCATGCTTTTGTTCTACACACTTGCATAATTGATACTAGGTTGTGACCCCTTAAGGATTCATTAAATAGTCTTAGATACTTGTGATTGATCTTGATTGCTATTTTGGGTTATTGGACTCGCTAATCTACTGGCCCCTCATTTTCACCCCATGGTTGCAATCTCAGCGCAATAAAGGGGAGGGGTCAACAGGACAGAAGCGTTAAGTGTTCCACTTGGCAACCCTTTTGTGCTTTTAGGAGCTCACTTGTTTTCTAAGTTGGGGACTCATTTTCAGCTTGTGTGAGGTGTTAAATGTTCCACCTTGTGGACTCATCTCATATTTTCTTTAAGTGTTAAGTGTTCCTCTTTCTGCTTTTTGGGTACTTTTGGTAGATTTGCTTTCGGGAATATATCTGTGCTCACATAGTAATTAGGCCCTATGAACACTATTCGTGATTCGTGAGAGATTGGATTCCTAGAGAAATCTTTCTTGATGATAGAATCCTTGTAGGTAGGGAGGATACTTAGTGTGTTTCACATTTAGCTTAGTTAGTGTGTCTTCTCTTATTGATCGACACATTCTCTCTCCAAAGAGGTTGATAGATCACGTGGGGTTGATATCATGAGCTTTGGTGAATCAAAATTGGTTAGTGCATCTTCTCTTATTGATTGATACATTCTCTCCTCGGAGAGGTTGATAGATCATGTGGAGTTGATATCACAGACCTTGGTGGAACAAAACTTTGTCTTAGCGTGTCGGATTAATCTGCTTGCTTTGTTTGGGTTAAAAGTGAAAAGGTGTCAAAAACCTTGGATCTGGAGCCAAGTCCCCTTGTGGTATAAATCTATGAGTCACCTTTAGAGAGGGTTAACCGTAGCAGACAATCCCTTCACAGGGAAAATTGCATTGACAGAACCTCAAGTGGTAATAGCCATTTTCACCATGGTAGTGACAGCTGCTATATAAATGTCCTTGTGGAAGAAATCTCCATGGGTATGGTTCATTGTTGGGTTGTCAGATCTCCCTAGCAGCTCTTGAAGATTAAGTTCTCAGACTATGTCAAAACCCTGGTGTGCCAGGATTGGAGTTCACCCCTTTGAATCATAAAAGTTGCAGAGTGAAACCATTACTAAAATCCCTAGAGAGGCCAATTTTTCACTTTCAGGTATATGTGTGTTATTGCAAAACTTTTCAGAACATACACAATTAGTACTCTTAGGGATTAGCACAATTTGGTCACTTGATTGTTCATGTGCAAGGTTTCTTTTGCCCTTGTTCATTATTTTTAGACGTGCTTGGAATCACTTGCTTGCTGTTCTGCATGCTTGTTTATCTACTTGGCTATTAAAAATGATCAAATCTGGTATAACCTTCAAAATCTGGACAGTACAATTTGCAAACAATCCAAAACTGAAGACCTTAAATTTTGCAAAAATTGATGTAAAATCTTTCTGCAGTCAAAAGTCATTTCAAGAAGTCAAAAGTCGTACGAGTTTTGTCAAGTGTCATTTTAGTATTTCCCATCTATCGTACGAGTTTAGCAACTATCATTTCATAGACTACCCAATGTCGTATGAGTCTGTAGAGTGTCGTTTGGAAAAATTTGAGAGTTGTCAGAAATTGTCAAATTGCAAGATATCCAATGTTTCCAACCTAGTTCCAGAATCTGTCAAAAATATCATTGTGTCAGGAACAGAGCAGTAGCTATTGAGTATTCTACCATTTTTTGAGATTGATCTTTTGAATTCGATCTGGCCTTCTATTTGATCAATTTGAGTCTTTTTTATCTCGTGTCAAAACCTTGTCATAACTATCAATCTTCAATCAATCAATCTTCAAAAATAGACTAAGTACTGAGAACTCATGTCCGCTATCTTTTGGGTGATCTATCCCGTACATCTAGGGCACAGTATCCTTCACCCACATCTCATTGAATCTTCAAAACTATCATAATCTTGACAAGTTTGCGTCATCTGATTTTCTCGAATCAAATTGTTCTTCAATTGTCTTTGTCCTTTTCTTCTATTTCATTCAAAGTTAATGGTGGAGACTAGAGCTTCTTCACACAAGAAATTAGAAGAAACATCTCAGAACTTACTTTTGACCAATACCCTAGGTCCAACTCTTGAACAACTCATCAAGTCAGGTATCTACAAAGATGACGGTCTCGGTAACTTTCGATTGAAAACTGGTTACATACCTTCTTTATCAACTCACAGAGGTAATCAACAAACTCCTCCTTAATCTATTCTTGGGAGCCCAAAAACTCCTACCATGTCTCAAGCAGGGACAAACCACGGTTCTCTAGGAGGAGGATCCCAGGGACACCATTCTCAACATAATGCCGACCAAGAACCTACACCCTCTGAAATCCATCGATGTCAGAATGATGATGAATTCAAGAGAATGATGAGGCATTTCTTGAAAGTGGATAGAGGCATACTTTTTGCAATTAGCCCAGGAAGGAGCTAAACTTCCTCCTCACTTCAATGTCAAAGATATCATCATGCATGAGGAAGAAACTCTGATGACAGCCATAATGAACCAGCTGCATGCTATGCAAGTCAAAATGAATAAAATTGAGAAAGAGAAGGAACCCAAGAAATTCTCCATGGAGGCCCTTTGTCCTTTCCCTTTTGACAAAGACTTGTATATGCCTCCATTCCTAAAAAGAGTGGAGATGCCAAAGTACAACAAATATGATGGACACTCTGATCCTCAAGATCATGTCAAAGAGTTCTGTACTCACTCCATGGAATTCATGCATGAACCGACCTATCTGATGCATCTTTTTCCTAGATCCTTGGGAGGAGCATCCATTCAATGGTTTTCAAGATTACCTTCTACGATCAAAACTTTTGAGGAATTGATTAAATTGTTTTATCAACAATATTCTTACAATATTCAACATCCGTTTACCATGATCGATATCTGTAACCTCAAGCAATATCCAGGGGAATCATTCCTAACTTTTCTCAAGAGGTGGCGAAAGAAGTTTTCTCTATATGCTAGACCAATTCCCGAAATGGAGAAACTTGAAATCTTTATCAATAACCTTGTTCCAGAGCTCAACTATCCATTACAAATGCAAGATCATGTATCTTTTGATAAAATGATGGATAATGCAATCAAGATTGAGAAAGTACTTGTCAAGAAAGGAGAAATCACACTTCAAAAGGACAAGTCTGAATCTGGATCTAGCTCAAAAGATAAAAACAAAAGTTGGAATAGAAACAAAGGTATCATCTCTAATGGTGTTGTTGACACTATCCACACCCCATCAAAGGCACTGGCCTACAATCTCACCCTTGCCACAAAAGCCATTGAAGCTTCAGAGCAAAAATCTGCTGAACCATCTCCAAAGAAGCCATTCAAACGATGGGATAATAAATGAAAGTTTACTCCCCTAGGAGAATCTTTGGAATCTACCCTAAGAACCCTGATAGCTAATAACATGATCTCTTTACCACCAATCTGAAACCTTGATCCGGATCCAAAACCATATTGGTGGAAAGATAATGAATTATGTGCTTTCCATCAGACTAAAGGCCACAAAACTAATGGATGCTTCCACTTGAAGCATACCATTCAAGACTTGATAGATCAAGGAGACATCACAATCGATAATCCTACTAGCAATAATGATCACACAACATTTACAGAACCATTTCCACAACATGGCAAGGGAGTTTCCACTTCTCAGCCTAACATGGGGGCAAAAGTCAACTATGCCTACCCTGGAAACAATGTTGTCATCAATATGGTTGAACCATGTCTCTCTAAGAGCTGCAATGTCATCATGATTGAATGAAGAGATAGAAATCATTCCTCAGCTAATGCAGTTACCAGATCACAAGCTCAGGCTCATCTGAAAGGACAAACACCAAGTTCATCTAATGTCCCTAAGATACCTTTCAATCTCACATCTGCTTCTGAACAGAAGGCTACCTTGAAATCTTCTAATCCGAAGGATACAAGACCTACATCTTACAGCATCGTCCAACAACTCCAGCATACCAATGCCAAAATCTCTATGTTTGAGTTACTTCAAATATCTCCAGCTCATAGAGATATCCTAGACAAAGCTTTGCTCGACTCTAATGTTCTTGATGATCTAGATCTAGACAGGTTCCAGACTATGGTTGGTCATCTAACGTCTCCGCAATATATCTCCTTTTTAGAGGAAGATGACAACTCTTTGAGTCACCCACATAATCAGCCCTTACACATAGAAGTCTTGATCCAGAACTGTCGAGTCAAACGTGTGTTGATAGATGGGGGCGCAGGCCTCAACATTTGTTCTTACAACTTAATCACACAGTTGGGATTCTCAGAGATGGCTATTGATCCTCGAAAGAAGATAACCATAAAGGCCTATGATGAATAGGAAAGATCTTCTAAAGGCACCATTGTCTTACCCATCTGAGTGGGTCCGGTCATCAAAGATACCACATGTCAGGTGCTTGATCTGCCATTGGCTTACAATATTCCTCTAGGGAGACCCTGGATACATTATATGCAAGCTATTCCTTCTACATACCATCAATGCTTGAAATTTCCCTATGAAGGGGTAGAAGTTACTATCCCACCAGATCTGGGTACAACTTGCAATACATTGAAGGAAAGTGTCGATAAGCTTGTTCCCAATAACAGAGAATCTTCCATCAAGCAACAAAATGTGGCTTCCACATCTAAGATGGAAGACATTGCTAAAGAGATCAATATCAAAGAAAATGGGATGGGAGAATACACTATAGAGCCAATCTTGTCTCTGACATCTCTCCCAATCTCACCTAAGTTGTATGGACAATCCTTGAAGTAGTCTAAATCAGAAACTAAGGAACCTATGGAAGCATACAAAAGAAATTTTGTGGCGGAGCAAGTATCCAAACAAGAATTTGAAGAGGATGAAGCTGTGCTGGCATGGCTATACAAAGAGGATTCTAAATCTAAAATTGTTCAACCTAGTGAATCTATAGCACCTACAATCCCTTCTAATTCGTATGGTCCAGGGAACAAATTGATAGCCAAGATGGGATATTCCGGTCAAGGACCTCTAGGAATCAGAGGAAAGGGTCTTGTGACACCCATTTCACATATTGGTAGAGCCAACAAAGATACTGGTGGCTTAGGCTTTAAGAAGCAACCCTATCATCTCAAAGGTGGTTGTTCTCATGTCATAGAACAAATTGCACCAGGAGAACCCCTTCTCAAGAAAGAAGAAATAGAACCCTCTGATGATGATTTAGATAGTTCAGAACTCATCCCTATGAAAAATTTCCTAAAGAGATCAAAGATCTTCTTGATGATACAGATGATCCTATCAAAAGAATTAATGTAGTAGAAACACAAGAACCTACTATAGTGCAAGAGATGGTTGCACCACAAGAACCAACTAATCTCGAAGGCAATCAAACTGATCAAGAAGAAGGGGGTAGTTATTCTGACACTGATTCTCATGAATATGAATTCAAGTCAGAGACTGAGGGTAATCCTTCTTGGGGTATTCATCCTGATTTCACACATTTTCTAAGATTTCCTAGAGATCTTGAATCAGAAGCTGAGTCAAATGACTATGAATGGGGTGCCATTCCAGAAGAAGATGAGCTTATAACAGAGAAATATATTGATGTTATTCACCAATATGTATCTCAACCCAATGTAGGTCTAGAGTGAAACAATGAACTTAACGTGTCTGATCCACCTATGGATGAACAGGATTCCCATGATAACATTGAGCCTATTCATGAGTTAAACATTTTGAGCTATAATATCACCTTTGAACTTGAGCGTCAGGTTAGGAGCAATGATGACATATCCCCATCCGTGAACACCATATCCCAAGCCTTTCCTGCTTTAACTATCCAACGCCCTAATCTTATCGACCAAACTTCCACAAACCCAAGCCATGTTGTTTACACCTTTTCCAGTGACTATGCCCTTGCTTGTTACCTCAATGCAGTTGAGCCTATGAGGACTTCCATCAATGAACCGAGCATTAGCATGACTGAGTCGGACATCAAATATCTTAGTCAAAAAAATAAAAATAAAAAGAAAAAGAGTTCTAAGGGTGAAAACCTCTTTGTGGCAGTCTCAGATCCTACAAAAGTAAAAATAAAAGATGTATCTAAAGGTGAAAACCTCTTTGAGGTGCCTGTAGATGAGATATTTGATGTCCTTCCGAATCATTTACAGGATAGATCTCTAATTCTGATTAAGCCCACTCAATCCATCAATTTGGGTACAACAGAGGAACCACAATCAGTACATGTAGCACAATCCTTATCAGAAGAAGAGAAACAGAAATTCACTACATTCTTATCAGAAAAAAAGATCAACTTTGCATGGAAATATTCAGATATGCCAGGATTGGATCCCAATCTCATCATGCACCATCTATCCATTGCTCCTGGGGTAAAACCAGTCAAACAGAAATTGAGAAAGATGCATCCTCATGTGGCACTCTTAGTCAAAGCAGAGTTAGAAAAACTCCTCAAAGCTAGATTCATCCGTGTCATAGACTATGCTGAATGGATCTCTAACATTGTACCTATTTCAAAACCAGATGGTTCAATCAAAGTGTGCACGGACTTTAGAGATGTGAACAGAGCATGCCCTAAGGATGATTTTCCACTGCCTAACATTGATATGATAGTGGACATGACTACGGGCTATGAAATGTATTCCTTAATGGATGGCTTTTCTAGGTACAACCAAATCAAAATTGCTCTAGAAGATCAAGAGAAAATAGCTTTCACATGTGCGTGGGGAACCTTCTTTTGGAATGTTATGCCATTCAGACTCAAAAATGTTGGAGCTACATATCAAAGAGCAATGACATCTATTTTTCATGATATGATGCATAGAAAAATGGAGGATTATGTTGATGACACATTAGCAAAATCTATGATCAAGACTAATCATCTAAAAGACTTGAGCATGATCCTCAACAGAATGGAAAAGTTTAGTCTCTGACTAAATCCTAAGAAGTGTGCTTTTGGTGTCACTTCTAGAAAGCTCTTAGGATGCATAGTTTCAAAGAAAGGCATTGAAGTTGATCCGGCTAAAGTCAAGGCTATCAACAAGATGCAACCTCCCACAAATATGAATCAAATGAGGATGTTGCAAGGTAGAGTTCAATCTATCAGAAGATTCATATCACAGCTAGCGGACATATCACAGCTTTTTACAAAACATTACATAAAGGTGTGACCTTTTCCTGGAATGAAGACTGTGCAAAGAATTTTGATCATATCAAGAACAAGAAAGAAAGAGCCATGTACTATATCAACAGAACTTTAGTGGCCTATGAGAAGAACTACTCAATGATAGAGAAGGCATGTCTAGCTATGATCTTTGCATCACAAAAATTGAGACACTACATGTTAGCTCATACTACTCATTTGGTAGCTAAAATTGATCCACTGAAATATCTCCTAAGCAAAGCTTCCCTCACAGGTAGACTAGCTAAATGGGTCATGCTCTTGAGCAAATTTGACATTGAATATGTTGAAAGAAAAGCTATCAAAGGATAGGTCATTGCTGATCAATTAGCTAAAGCACCATTGTTTGATGATACACCCATGCAAATGGAATTTCCTAATTCCTCTATCATGCACCTCTCTTCTAGAGCATGGAGGTTATTCTTTGATGGCTCCTACACACAGAATGGATCTGGAGCAAGCATATTGTTCATCACTCCTCAAGGATACTCGATACCCAAAGCATTCAGACTAAAGTTTCCTTGCACAAACAATATTGCTGAATATGAGGCACTTCTCAATGGTATGAAAATGGCAATATAGTGGAGAGTTACAGAGATGCACATCCATGGAGACTCACAATTGGTTATCCACCAAGTCAATGATGTGTACCAAACCAAAGATGAAAAGCTCATTCCTTACAAGAGAATGGTAGATGATTTAAAGAAATACTTCATCTCTATCACATTTGAGCAAATACCCAGAATGGAGAATAAGGCTATCGATGCAATGGCGACACTATCTACTCTCTTATAGCAGCTCGAACATGAGCTACGCTATGAGTTCCTGGTGGAAGCCCTATCCTATCCTGCATATGACTCCCCTGAAACCTGCATGATCTGCACTATTGTAGGTTATGACTCATCTTGCTACACAAATCTGTTCTCCTATCTCCATGACCAAATCATCCCTGAGCCCTTTAACCATTTTGAGAAATGAAACCTTATCCGATCCGCATCCTAATATGTCATCATTGGTAATGATCTGTACAAACGAGGTCTAGATGGTACACTGCTTAGATGTTTAGAACGAGAAGAGTCTCAATGTGCATTAGAGGAAGTCCATGAGGGTATATGTGGATCACACTCAAATGGTTTAACGTTAGCTTGAAAACTTATTAGGGCTGGGTACTATTGGCCTGAAATGGAGAAAGAGGCTATTAAATTTGCTAAAAACTGTCAACAGTGTCAAGTACATGGCAACTTGATTCATGCTCTAGGGAGAGATCTAATTCCCTTTACTACACAATGGCCTTTTCAACAATGGGCATTTGATCTCATAGGTGCTATCCATCCACACTCTTCTAATGGACATACCCATATCATCACAGCTACAGATTATTTTACAAAATGGGTAGAAGCAGTTCCTCTAACACAAGAAACGGAGAAACAGATCTCTATGTTCATCTTGAACTACATCATTTGCAGATATGGGATCCCTCATTCCATAGTCACAGACAATGGGGGACAATTCAAAAATAAGGATCTAGATGACTTATGTGCTAAATTCAAGATTACACAACATTGGTCTTCTATTTACTATCCTCAAGGGAATGGACAAGCTGATGCTTCAAACAAAAATCTCCTAAAGATCTTGAACAAAACAGTTAATAAAATAGGAAGAGACTGACATCTGATGATCAATCCAGCTCTCTGGGCCTATAGGACTAGTATCAGAATGCCTACAGGGGCTACACCTTTCACTTTAGTTTATGGGTCTGAAGCAATACTACCTATTGAGGTTGAAATCCCATCACTCAGAATCAGAATGCATGGACTTGTCACTGATGAAGACTACAGAGTGTCTAGGTTACAAGAACTTGAATTACTAGATGAGTACAAACAAGCAGCGTATGATCATCTCAGAGTGTATCAGAAAAGAATGTCTAGAGGCTACAACAAGAAAGTCAGACATAGAGAATTTCAGGTTGGTGATCTAGTGTTGAGAGAAAATCCTAAAAATCAATCACATTGAGAACGCAAGGGGAAGTTCGAACCCAATTGGCTGGGTCCCTTTGTTATCACTACTACTTTTGGCTCTGGTGCCTATCAACTCTCAACAACTGAAGGAGAACAGCTCCGAGAACCAATCAACGTTCTCCATCTGAAGAAATTCTACGCCTAAGGCATTCAGTTCTTGGTAAATGTCTTGAAAAAATCTTAAAAATCAAAAAAATCCTTAAAAAAATGAACATCTTGGTGAAAACCTAGCAATAGGCACCTTGATGATTCACAAAAAAAATCAAAAAATATCAAAAATTCAAAAAAATCAAAAAATATCAAAAGTACAAAAAAATTGAAAAAATGAAAAATACAAAAAATGAAAAAAAAGAAAAAGTACCTTGGTGAAAACCTGGAAACAGGTGCCTTGGTAGCAAAAATAGAATCTCTACCAAGATGGTAAAAACTCAGCAAACGGATGCCACTTGTTCCAAATGCTCCATCTATCAGCAGAATCTTGGTCTTTCCCAGCTTTCAGTCTTGCTTTAGTTGTACATATCTCCCGGTTTGTTTCAACATTTCCAATTTTCAATAAGTCAGTTTGTACACCAATCAGCTTGCGCATATGTATCCTATCAATGTTCAAGCTTGGGGGTAATCAATGTCATATCCTATGGCCTCCAATGTATCTTAGACGTATCCTATCCAGTTAGAGTCCTTTGAAGCTTCAAGTTGAGTCAGTCAGTCTGTCTCGTCTCCAGAAGGGATTTTGCATCTACAACAATGCAATCAAACATCAAAACTCAACTGAAAACAATCTATGCTTTTTACATGCTTTTATCTCCTTGTATGCTTACTGATTCGGATTGAGATTTTTGCATAGTGTGTCCCTTCGAGCTCTTCGATGATGTCCTTTATAGGATTTAGAGAGTGATGACTGGGGGCATAATCTTTTCTTTGTCTTCTGCTTGTATGTGAAAATCTAACTTTGGAAATTCTGGATTGAAATGGTGTCTGACTATAAGAGCCTCTATCTCAAATTGCATGGCCATGCGTACCTCGACCATTGATACCCAAAAAATTCAAGGAAGTTTGATCTAACTATTGTCTTTTTGAGTAAGTTCTTTCTCCTACTGTGGAACGTGATCTTGCCTAAGGATGTGAATGATAAAGGGTCACTACAGGTAGTTCACATTGTATTTAGAATGATCTCTTGACTATTTGATGTGTTTACAATGCAAGGCATATTCTGGTCATCACGACGTTTATGTTTTAATGCTTGTACAAATTGCTATATCAAAATGGACATGATATTCAGGTCATCGTGGCGTTTGTGCCTTGGTGCTTATATCTGATCCAACATTCTGAAAACAAATCAATATTCATATGTCCATGGTTGTATAACCAGTGGGTGTTGTATAGATTCTTGTGCATACAAATCGATATTCATATGTCTATGGTTTCATGGCTAGTGGGCATTGTATTGATTTATCCGGTTACCTAAAAGTTCAATGATGATAACAAATTGACATATGATCAGTGACTAGGTCCTAGGTCTTAGGTTGCATTTCATTTTGCATGTCTCATTGCAGTTTGCATGTTTGCATGATCTCACAATGATTAAATGAACTTCAATGCTTAAATAATTCTTCAAATCGCATCTTCAAGTCTAACAAGAACTAAATCTCACACGAAGGTTCCTCCAATGAAATAGCAAGTAGAATCCTTTTTCGGGATCAAAATTCAAATCTGAGATCATTCATATTATTAATTGCTTGCATAATCAACCTTCAATCATCACAGAAATCTAGCATTCAACTTAACTGATTATCTTACATCAAACTATCAAAATTTCAACTTGGTCAACCATGGTCAACTCATGGTCAAACCTAGTCAAATTTGGTCTCCAAGACCTCCAAATGATGCAAAATGCATTCTCAAACATGTTTAACCACTTCTCAAATCAATTAACATGCTTCTAAACTATAACACTGACTTTTCTTGTCAGATTTCAATTTTAATCCCGAAGGGGGCATGGTATTGCACATCATTCAAAGTCTGTCAATCAAATCTATCAATATCTTTCATCAGTAATCAAGACAAACAATCACGTCTAATTACTGATTCATCAAAAAAAAAGACCTCATCACTCGGGGAAAATCTATCATCACTTGGGGCATATCAGATTCATCGATCCATATCAATCTGGTATTCTCTTAATCTTGTAATCCATATCAATTTTTCTGTATCAATTTTTGCAACCATCAGATCATAGTGTTCTTTCCTTAGTTCTTCAGAAACTAAAGGGTTTGGATGTGATACCTGCCAGTTCTGCTAAGACAATCGAGTCTAGAACGGGTCACTCACTTCTTTGCAATCCTAAGGTTTGGAATCAGGCATTTTGGACACTTTTTCGCAATCATAGGTTCATTTTCTATTATAGTGAACATTATCTTTGGTCATTCAGGACCTATTATCTTCATATCAAATTCAATATCAATCAACTCCTATCTCAATATCTTTCAATCGATTTCTATCTTGAGATCAGTTTATCTTTTGAATCAGTTTCATATCTTTATCAAACACAGACTATCTTTGAGCCACTATGCTTCGCACAGTAATTCAAAGAGGGGCAAAATGTAATACCCCAAAAATGAGCTATAAGTTCATTAACCTCCTATATCGACAAATTGAACAAAATCGACATTGAAGTCCTAACCTAAGGCACATCTGAACATCATCAAATCTAATTGATTATCTTAAATTCTGCATCAGGGAATATTCCTAGCAATATTCCTAATCATCATAATTATCTTTAATTTTATAATTATTTGGCAATAAATCACATTTATCCTAAAGTTTGATTAATTGAATATTTTCATATTTAATTAATTAGATTTAATATTTACCACTTAATTGTGTAATTAAATTTAATTATATCTATTATTAATTGTATTATTTAATTTTGACAATAAATCTAATATCATATGAATAATTGATTAAATTCTTATTTAATTAATTAAAGCAAGTTGTCATTATTTAATAATATAGTTTTTAATAAAAGTTTGATTAAATAATTTATTAACCCATAAATCAATTGTTTTATTTTTAAAAGTAGTTAAGTTGGAAATAAATCACTTTATTATTAAATTAATTCATCAAAAACATGCACAATCATAAAAGCAGACAACTATCAATTATCAATTAAAGCTAAACTCTATTTTGAGTTAGAACTTAGCTTTTGCATGTTTTTGTGAGTTAATTATCCTTTATTTAAAAATAACTCAAAAATCAACCTGAGTTATTTGAGTGATTTATGGCTTTTTCTCATGCAACCTCCAAAGCCTTGGATTTCTATAAAAACAAGGCTCAGCTCTTCATAATTGATCTCATATTTTTGCACAATCACGCTGGAGAATTGGAATTGAAGAATCAAAGCTCTTGCGAATCGACATCTTTGTGAGATCAATCTTATTTTTGCATTCATATTGCATATCATTGTTAGATTAGCATTGCATATCAATTTTCAATAGCATTCATAGCATATCAATTTCATCTAGCATAGATTTCATATCAGATTAATCATTCATATTACATAGAAAATATCAAAAAAAAAATAGCTTAACTGCATTCAATATCATATCTAGATCAATTGCATTCAAAGCCTTCATTTAGGTGTCGTCTAGGTCATTGATCTTGATTACAATCTGAGAACATCAATCTCACACCTACTAGAAGGCTGTAAATTGCTTGGTTAGAGTAGATTTCAATTTTGCACGATTTTGATTATAGCTAACCTCTAATGTTTTACTGAAGTGTTGTGTCTACAGATCAGGTACAAAATTCACACACACAGTTGATATCCCTCCTCAATATGGGATGTTGTTGTCTAGAAGATGGAGTGCTTCTATGGGAGGAAGTATCTAGTGTGACCTGTCATTTGCTACATTTGACATTGAAGGTGAAAGTGTGAATGTGTCAAGGGAAACTAGAACCCCTCATATGATTGAGGAAAATGAAGAAGACAACATGAACTATTTTGTGGACAGTAACATTGGTTCTTTCCAAGTCTAGGAAAAATAAATGCAAGAAAAGGTACAACATGTCCTTTTAGGTGAGGAAAAAAATAACAAGGTGGAAAATGATGATCTTTGGACTTTATATTTTGATGGAGAAATTTTAAAAGAAGGTGGTGGAGTAGGAGTGTTTTTAATATCTCCAAGTGGTAAAACTTTTAAGTTTTCTTTTAATCTCCTATTTTCTTGCACAAACAATGTTGTAGAGTATGAAGCCTTGTTAATTGGTTTAATATTAGCATCAAGAAATGGGATAAAGTACCTTAGGGTGATTGGTGATTCTAGGTTAGTAATCTCTCATATTAGATCAAGATATGCATCTAATAATAAAAGGCTAAAACAGTACCAAAATGTTGTTTGGGATGAGATAGAAAATTTCAATGCATTTGGTATTGATTGGATGGATAGGAGTCAAAATAGGATGGATTATTTATTAGAAAATATAGCCTTAAGGCTAGAGGATGTCACTTTTTCTAGGATATCCAAAATTGAAGTTCAATCTAGGCCTTCTATCCCAGACAATGTTGAGAATTGGCAGGGATTTTTTGATGACCAGGACATACTGAGATTCTTGCAATGTGAGTCCCATTTTGATGATCAGGAAAATAATTTTAGTACATATGTTGACACCAGTAATGGGAAAGAAACTATCTTTGGAAAGGAGGTTTTATAGTTAAGGTCTAATAGAGTTCCTAGGGGACTGGTTGCTCTTGAGAGGGAATTTGATAATAAAGACAAGGTCTTTTCTACTAGAATCATTGACAATCTAAATGATTTGGAGGAAATAAATTTAGGAATGAGTCTGGTACCAAAAAATGTTTATATTGGTAGGAGATTGTCTCTAGAGGTCAGAAAGAAATTAATTGGTCTTTTCATAAAATTCAAACATGTTTTTGCATGGTCTTATGATGATTTGAAAGCTTATAGAGAGGATTTGTTCCAACATGAGATCCCTTTGAAGGAAGGCACCAAACCATTTAGATAGAAATTAAGGCCTATGAATCCCACCTTGGGACCAAAAATACAAGATGAACTCAAAAGGATGATAGATGCTGGGATAATTAAGCCTATTAGACAATCTACTTGGGTGTCAAGGTTCCAGTTAGAAAAAAGAACAGTGACATTAGACTATGTGTTGATTTTAGGAAATTGAATGTTAATTCTTTGAAGGACAATTATGGGTTGCCTAACATGGAGAATATGTTGCAAATATTTACTGGGTTAGAGTTCATGTCTATGATGGATGGCTTCTCAGGTTATAATCAGGTAATGGTCAAATAATCTAAAAGACTACATTTACCACCCTGTGGGGGACATATGTATATGTCAGAATGCCCTTTGGCCTAACTAATGCTAGTGCTACTTTCCAAAGAGCCATGGCTGTGGCTTTTGCAGACTTTATCAATAAGTTTTTGGTTGTATATCAGGATGATCTCATAGTATATTCAGTTAAGAAAAGTCAACATTGTGAACATCTTGAGAAAATCTTTATTAGAGCTTTGGATTACGGGGTTTCTTTGAATCCAAAAAAGTGTGCTTTTGGTGTTGCTGAAGGTAAGCTCTTAGGACATATTGTGTCAAAGGATGGAGTGAGAATTGACCCTGAGAGGGTTATGGCTATAGATAAGCTTTCCCCAACTAAGAATGTTAAAGGTATTCAATCCTTTTTTGGATAGGTGAACTTTTTAAGGATATTTGTTACAAATTTTGTAGAAATCAATATCCCCATCTCCAAAATGTTGAAGAAAGGAGAAAAGGTTGAGTGGAATGAAGAAGAAAATGAATCTTTTAAAGATATTAAATAGGCCATCAAAGATGCCCCTATTTTAAGGACACCTGACTATGGTAAGCCCATGCAGATATTTTCTTTTGCCTCTTTTCATACTGTTGTTGTAGTATTGTTGCAAAAGAATGCAGATGGATATGAGCAACCCATATCATTTTTCAGCAAATCCTACTATTGGAAAGTTGACTATAATGATTATATATGACTAAATATAGTGTTTTCATTATGGAAACAAAGTCATATAGTGTTTTGTAGTTAGTGCACATTATTAGAAGATTAGAATTTGGCTAAGTATAGAAAGATGGACAGTTAGAAGAGTACCAAAAGGTCTGAGCATCGTGTTGGCACTCTCAAAAATCTTTGAGATGCCATGATTCAAAACTTGTTTTAGTGCCTGTTTCTAATTCAAGGGGATGCATATACTGAGTGATTCCTAAGCCCTATCATGCGAGTGAGGTGTTTTACACTCTACATAAACATCATTCAATCACTTGGAATCATCAATTTGATATTTGCATCACGCTTGTAGGATCTCATTCTTAGGTGGTTTGTAGTTTTGGAATTTGCCTGTGTCAAATTGATTCGAAAGGGCCTAGTTTAAGGATGAATATCTGATGCCCTAATAAATGTCATGGAAAAATGAGTGGTGAGTGTCTTTAGTGTACATTAGATCACTTAAGTTTCAATTTTCAGCTCCCTATAGTCAGATTTGATCTATTTTGCACCTTCCCATTTGGAGGTCTTTTTTATAAATCTACTTGTTACACTTTTCACAATTTTGTCGAAGGCCCTATTTGGAGGTCTGCAATTCATGGATAGAGATTGATCAATTAAAAAGAATAATTCCATTGGATTGTAGACAATTTTTTCTATCTACCTATCCATTTTCAGCTCTTAACAAATCCATTTGATCAGCTTTTAGGATCAAATCTGTTTGCAAGTTTCATATTTTGGATAGAGTGCATTCAGTTATCTTTTCCAGATGGCCTACTTTGCAGTTGATTAACTTTTGGCCAATTGATCCAATGAGCTTTATGATTTCTGCCTCACTTTTTAATCCTGACAGAGAACTTATGTTTTTAGTTTGAGATCTTGATCAATCCGTTAAGTTAGTTTTCATAAGCCATTCTATTTGTAGTTTCCTATTGTTTTCTGAGTGTACCTGAAAATCTTTTCCCGGAGGTCAACTTTGCGCATTAATATCTTTTGACCAATTAAGGGTCTTGAAGAGTTTCTTGTTGCATTGTATTGTAGAGTCTACATACTATCTCCAGTTTTAGTTTGGGTCTTCTGTTAATCTATTAACTCAGTTTGCCAGGCCCATTTGCAGTTTTCGTAAATCTGTCAGTCATTTGGAAGTGGTAGTTTGAAAGTGCCATTTTCAACAATTAAAATCGCTCAGTTTTGATACAGTCAGGAGATGTTGTTTGGGGAGATGATTACATGTACATCATAGAGTATCCCTATCAGGTGGCTGAATCAGATCAGGTGTTTTCATCAGTTTTGAAAACCACTTCCTGAGCTCTCTGGCACAGTTTTGACACTTAACAGAAATAATGTTTTTGAGGCATTCAGTGATGCGGGTTTGATTGAATTTTGGTCGTGAAGCATGTTGAAGATGTACAGAGCCATAATCAGGGTTAGGTACATGAAATTGAAAATTATCACATTGGAGATTATTTGGAGTTGCGGATTCAAAGACGTCCTTTATGGAAGCTATTAGTAAATCTTGGGTTAACGTTGCTAACAAATATGTGAAGTCAGGTGTTGAAATAAGAGCCTTGTTATTCATTTGAAACATAGTCTATCATGGGTGAAAGCTATTGATTTCAATCTTTTCATATTATCACCATGGGTTGATGCCAGTTATTAAAAGAGATGCCTATTTTTCTAATGTAACACAATAAACATTTTCCTATGTAGAGTCGACGTGGAGTATTGGCTAGATGTATGAAAAATTTTGTATGGAATTCATCCTTTCTTTTGCCTAAAGAATATTATGGTGAATGTGGGAAAAGAAAGTGTCACTTTTTACAATGTAATGTTCATGCAATGATCAACCATAATGATCATTCTCAGTTTGGTAGTGTAGATTGGTGGTCTCAAAGAAAAATTGATATAAAAGTCTCTAGATTTTCAAATCCAGTAAGATGTACTTCATATATTGGTTTTGCTTATTCATAGAAAATGCACTTGCAAGAGACTAGAGATAATGATATTTCAACTGCTAGAAAATTGATGGATACCTAGAGTTCTGTTGCATACTCCAAGCACTATTTACTGAACCCAGAACAAGATCAAAGTGGATCAGATCAGCTAGATTTTGTCACAGATTGTCACATGCTTGTAGAAAACATGTGGAATTCTTTTCTCAAGCTTTTACCGGTCATTCATCTTAATTGGGTAGATTGATAGAGTCTGATGTTTTTTTTTGTCATTCACATTCTTTCCAAATATCTCTCATATATGGCTAGATAATGATTTAGGTTCCATCTCCATTGAATTTGGTCTAAGAAATACTGAGCACTCCTTGTGAAAATGTTACATAAAATTATAAGGAAAAGAGAATAGTTAAAATACATGGTGATAGATCTCAGGGCATATTTTATTGCTTGAGCATATGTGTTTTGTATCCAAACTAAATTTGATCAGCAAACAAAACATCATGCCAGCATTAATAAAATGAAAGCCAGCATTTTAAAACAAAAGGATGTTGGTCACGCAGTATGCATCACATTTTAGGAGGGAACCATGTTTTAACTGAAAGAGGAATACGGGAAGAGTGCAAAGGCATTGCCTTGCGTGAGTAAGAAACCTAGAGAGTTGTGTAAGGCTGAAATAGGGGCCAGTGTTTGAAGTTAGAATGTGTCAACATAAGCAGCCGAGGATGCCAGCACATGATAAATATAAAACCAGCACATGATGGATGCCACTGTGTAGAAGGGCCCATATGAGCATTGAAGGAATGACCAGTCAAAATAGAGACCAAACATGATACTAACATGCATGCCAGTGCGTGAGGCTGCCTCTCAACAGCAATAGCATTTGCAACTCCCTTTCCTTCAATTAGGCAGAGATTGATGTTTTGGGCGTCAAGATACTCAAGAAGTTAGATGGTCAAGACATTGAGGGTGAGAGCACTGCTTTGAATCCACTTACCTCCTTTCTTGGAAGCCTTTCCAATACCCCCATGCAACAGATGCTAAAAAATACATAAACGTATATAAAATATTGGAGGTACATGCCATGTAAAAAAAATCTATTGCTAGTGCATGAAGTTTGAGGGAAGGGTTACGCATTTGAAATGAGTGTTTATGTGAGAAACAAAAGAGGCTACTGCATTGTACAATAGTTACAAAAGGTTGCGTTTGGTGCATTGGCAATTTTAAAATGTTAATGAGGACATAGGAAATGAATTATTCATCTCAGTTATTGAAAAGAGAGACCAGTGCCATGGTGCTTGCCTTTTGGTATGTAAGAGGCACTAGGCAAGGAGAAATGAAATGGCTTTGTGCATAAGGTCTGGCAGTATGCAGCCAATATGAACACTAGTCATTGCATGGAGGGAAGCCAAAGTATAAAAGAATGAAAGAGGGTGCACACAGGCATATGAGGAAAGCAAATATGAAAGGATGTGCATGTGGGTTTGTCCCACATGCACACCGCTATGTTATTTTAAAATATTTATATGCACTATCACCCCAGTGTAAGGTAAACAAAGAAAGGAATGTGGCTTGTGGTTGCCTCTGCCCTGTGGGCCCACTTCTCTAGGTGCACTAATAGAGATTTTAATGAAAATTTTAAAAATGTTCAACAATCTATCCCACATTGGCAATGAAAATGGATGAAATGGTATTCAAATACCATTGCGCACTAATAGAGATTTTAATGAAAAGTTTAAAAATGTTCAACAATCTATCCCACATTGGCAACAAAAATGGTTGAAATGGTATTCAAATACCATTGCACACAATAATGTATTGTCTAAGATGGATGCCAAGGAATGAAGACTTGTTGTGCACACGTGTTTTGAGGTGCCCTATTCACGATGAGTTGGCTATGATGTGGTGAGTGGACCCCACATGCGCAGGTAAGATATTTTTGACTAAGAGTGCAAGTTGTGCAGGTTCATGAAGCACCTCAAGATGTGCGCTGGTAATCCACAGGTGGTTGCATGATCACATGGGCCATTTCTGGCCCATACAATCATGTGACAAGCTGCCATTTGGCACTTCAGTGAGGTGAAAATATGGTTGCTATTTAGTGTCCAGGTGGAGTTGCGGGCCAATCAAGTAGTTCCAAGTGGCAAGGAGGTGATTTGTTGGACCAATCTGAATTTTCCATGTGGCACAAGTGGGACCCACCCATTTTTTATGTGTAGCTTTTAAACCAAATTGCTATAGTCAAATTTCAAAAATGAAAATCTAATATGCATGACAGTGGGAAGATTTGATTCAGTGGTTGGGACATCAAATTTTATCCAAAATATGAAGTATTATATATCATCAAAATCGGCTTGAGATGAAGAATCAGATTTGATGTTGGTCAATCTTGGTGGAAGTAGTTTGGTCAAGAAAGAAAGGACAGTTGAAGGTTGTAAAAGATCAGATTTGGGGAAGAAGATGGACAACTACTAGTAATGAGAAATGACCTAATTTCTTGTCTCTTCTTCTATTTAGCCTCCCTTTTTAGTTTTTCTCAGGGTTCTGAAACTTTTCTCTCTAAGGAGATCTACAAGTTCTCAGCTTCCACGGTTTTGTTTTCTCTGATTTCCTGTCTATGATGAGGATTTTCTTTCATCTTTTGTAATGGGTTTCGATATTTTCACCTATAATAAATAGTAACAAGGTTTGGAAACTTATCCATCTTGGAATGAGTTCTACTTCATCATAGTTATCTCCATACTTATGTTTGTTTCCATATGAATTTAGTCTATTTGTTGAGTTCATCTTCACAGCTTGTTTCTTTTGTGTGATGCAAATGTTTTGTGCATAGGCTTCTTTCCAGTAAAGAATCAAAGTCCTTTGTCAATCACTTGTGGATTCAGGTATACGGTTGGATAATGATAAGAATCACTAATGAAATGGCCTGTTGTTTGAATGGTTTTCAATTGAATGTCTGACTCCTTGCCCTGGGATAAGGCACTAATCTGTCATAGCTTGATGTAGATTTGCAGAACACATATTATTAAAAACCATTGAATCATCTATTTGTAAGTGTCCTACCTATGATAATGGAAAGACCCTATGAGTATTAGGTTGATACTTAAATCTTCTTATCATTTATCTATTATTTAAGGTCCAAAAGAGAAAGAGAATACCTTGGACCAGGTAAACCCGCTTTGGTTTTGTAGAGCCAGAAGTAGAAGAGGGCATACTAAGACCCTATAGTTGGTCCAATAATTTGAACTATAATTACTTAAAACTAACCATCTTCAAGGTCCTATTTTAGATTCATTAGTTGTCTGTAAGAGCATAAAGTCCATTTTGGGAACCAACACATTGGTGCACATACGTATGACCTAGTTATGCTATGTGCCCTTGAAGTTAATCTTGTATGTATGAATTCATGGTAAGTCTAAGAGTGCATGATCAGATGAGACCATATGTAGATACAAACAATTGAAGAGGTACAACTAATGAATTCCAGAACAAAATAGAGTATGAAGCCGATTGTTGGTAATTTGATTAGAAATGATAATATTGTTTTGTAAAGGCTATGTACCTATTGTATTTAGGTTATAGACATGTAATTATCATTGTATGTAAACACACTTGATAAAATTCACTTGGAAGCATTCTATGTAATCGGTTATAGGCCAACCTAGTTAATTGTTTTGATAAGTGTATATAAATATGAGATGCACCCTTTGTAATTAGTATGGAAGTTGTTATAGAGTTGAGATAAGTAGAGCATAAGTTTGCAAAATATTTTTTAAGATGTATTAGATATTTGCAAGAGTTCAAAGCATTAGTGCATCAAAGGAACTGATCTAACAAGAAGTTTCATAGCACCAGTTCATCCAATAGATATAGTGTGTATCTGAGATCAGAAGGTTGTAGCCTTCACCACTTGAGGAGTGAGCTCTAGGACAGTGTGTCCACACCCCTAATAGGGTTATTGTAAAGGACTCCTAATAGGGTTTGACCCTTGACAAGGTCACTATACTAAAATCATTGTAAAGACAACTCCTAATAGGGTTAAGGATCTTCTAACAAGGATCATAAGACACTAGTACATATTATTAGTGGGTGTCAATTCCCACCGGGGTTGACATAGGGACAAGGTAGATACAAGCAGAATCAACCAGAATTGAACCCACTTGAATCCACAAGAAAGCCCTACTCAAAGTTACACAATGGAAGAAATAATATAAAATGAAATAAATTAAATCACAATGGATATGAGACAATCAACTAGCAGCAACAATAGAGAATTTATATTATTTCTTTCAACATGCCTGACTGTGAGGCCTTCCGAGTTTCGGCCTTATACAATGAGAATTACGAATTCATAATTATAGCTTGCATCCTATCTTTGTCTCCAATGATATATCTTGATAATTATCCCTCCTATACCTCTCTCCTCATGATCTACTACATCAATCTAGACTCTTTATATAGCTAGCTAAGCCACAGGTTGGCCAGTCAGGCATTTAATTACATTATAGGTCCAGTCTAGAAGATTTAAACCAAAAGTAATGCTAGAATGAATATAATTTGATGCGCCTTTGGATTTAGGTCCTCACATGACCCAAAAAAATTCCTTAAACTACACAAGGCCCCATTTGATCACATGTACGTGCGCAAGAAGAAACACCACATGTTACACCTGAAAACTGGCAGAAAATAGGTCCTGAGGAAAAATGGGAATAAATTTTTACTCATAGTGAATTAGCGCTTGCACTCTTGGAAAATGATATTAGTTTAGGTTCTATAAAATTAATTAAGATATAAAAGGCTGATTCCTTATGGATCAAGATCTCCAACATGAACAATCAGCACCAAAACTGCAAGAAAACACTACTCCAACGGCAAGGAAAATAGTTGTAACTTTAAAACAGTCCATCCAAACTTTATGTGCTCATAGGAGAAGGCTCCCAAATAGGTCCTTAGAATAATATAATATTCACACACCATGGAACCAATAAATACAATAATTATAAAGAAAACAACAACAAATAGGTATAGAAATCAAGAAATGTTTTTGGTTGATGCAAGATTGCTCAAAGACCCAAGATGCTCCTGCATCAAGGGTTTTTACCTATTTGGGTTTCCCTATAACCATATTGGTGTTATGTTTTGAGTTCATATTTCTTTTTTATGTTAATTTTCATTTCAGTACTTAAGCATTCAAGAAATTTCAAGAGTAAAAGAAAAGATTAAAATATAGTGAACATTGATTCACGCCCGCCCCCCCCCCCCCCCCCTCAATGTTTCCATTCCTAAAAAATGGTATCATAGCTCCAGTCCTCAACAAAGAAGTTTAAACACTTGAGGAGATCATGGAAAAGAAAGAAATGAAACATTTGAAAAGAAATATTGAAGATGCTCTTGAATACCTAGACAGATCTAAAAAGGAAATTGAAGAACTAAAATAAAAAGTTAGTGATGCTCAAGAATTCATCAAAAGACTAAGAAAAGATTTAAAATAATGTTCTACCAGTTATTTAGGGATAATGGTAAAAAATATAAATGAAGAAAACACATCTCTTAAAGATCAGAGTGAAGAGTTGGATGACAAGCTAACTAACAATCAGGAATTCTATGATGAATAGATCAAAGAGAACCTTCAATTGAATGAAGAATTGAGGAAATAAAACATGGAAATCTCGGAGCTAAGAAATAGAAAAGAGAGCTTGGAATTTGAATTGAAAGAGGCAAAGAATCACATTGACAAACTGCACACCAATTCTAATTTGATATAGTCTCAGTTATATGCAAGAAAGCTTAAAGGGGATACCAGGTGTATTGGATTCAATGAAGCTCAAAATCAGATTGATAACATGCGAGCAAGGATGAAATCACCAAAAGACTCTACTGATGCTAAGAATACATAAAATCATGCTAAAGATAATGTTGAACCATCCAAAAGATGAGCACAAGCCAGTAGACTAAACTTTTTATGCATGTAACAAGCATGGACATATAGCTAGGAACTGTAAAGAGGTAAGACCTTTCAATGGTTACTATTATTCATGCAATAAATTTGTTCATAGAGCTATGAATTGTAAGACAAGTCAGAAGAACAAGACTCATCATAATCAAAGAAATTAGAATTAGCCAAATGTAAGAAGTTCTCAGAATGTTACATGTCAAATATGAAACTATAATGGTCACTCAGCTAGACAATGTAAAATGGTAACCCATGTTAATGCGTTGAGGAATATAAGGCCTCCAGTTATTTGTCACTCTTCTAACAAGGCTAGACACATCTCAAAGTTTTGTAGATCAAGAACGCAAAGTTAGGAAAGCCCTAAAGAACAAGAAGAATCAATTTTGGATGTGAAGGAGAAGTCAAGCTTTTGAAAGCTTCAAAAGATGTGATCTTGATTTTGTCAGAGGCAAAGAAGGATAAGGTTGATGAGAATGTATTGGATGAATGACCCTTAGGGTCATAGGGGGAGATAATTTATCTCTAGACCCCTACACAAATGGTATACTCACCCTTAGAGTATGTGCCTTTGGATTTAACCTTTTGGAGACTAGTAGAGCTTATGTGCAAGAGTGCACTACTTGATTAATTGCAGAATGAAAGTTGGAGATTTTTAGTAAAAGTGTAGTTTATGTGCCAAGCATTAATGGTGGAATTTTTCACTTTAAATTACTTGAAGACTTATAGATCACTCATTGCATTCAAGTTTGATCTATTGGAGAGCACAAAATCCTTAACAGATGATTGAGAAGGATTGAAGTGTGATTCACTAGAAAAGAAGTGTATTTGATTGGTTGTGGAGCCCTAATCCATCGTGATGATTTAGAAGTATTTTGGAAACCTAATTGAAGAGATACACAAGTAAGTTATGGCTACTCCTATTGTGTTTGATATTGTGGAGAAGAAGAGATACATTTTCAAGAGGCACCCTTTCAAATCTACCCTAGATGATTTAGAGGGAGCATTCTCCTGAACCCCTATGGGTGTTATCCATGTGGAAGACATCTGTGTATACATTTACTGTAAGAAGGAGCTAGTAGGTCTCAATAAAATTAGAGTGCACATAGAGACTATGATGAAACCAGATAAAACCTTCCTTGATGAGTTTGTGTAGTTGGAAAACCATCCCATAATTGAATATGCTACGACTTATGAGTTTTATGAATTTGAATAGGTAAAGATTTTTCTTAGCATAATTCATGATGACCTATTCTAGATAGGTGAAGTACAAGTAAGGATTACATGAGACCTAATTCATGAGATAACAGGTCTCTCTAAGAAAGGTGTTGTTCTTCCAGCTGGCAAGGATGTGAGAAAACTTGTTGAGCAAATATGCAAATCAAGAAGTGATAGGATTATAATGACTATTGAGCCTTTAGAGGAGAAAGACATCAAATTGATGTCTATGATACTAGGGTATAGTTTCAACAAACTAGTAGGGTGAATAGTGTGTCAACGGCCACAATTCTTGTAATAATAAGACTTGTGAGAGAAAATGGTGAGTTTAATCTATGCGAGATCCTGCACACACAACTGATAGACAAAATTAAAGCCATTAAGCATGATAAGACCAAAATATTTAGGTTTGGATCTTTGATCATATACATGTACCTCCACATTCTTGGAAAGGTGTCAGATTTATATTTGGACAAGAGTATGCCTACAATGCCATAGATATCCTTTAAGGAAACTACTAAGAGTACACTAAAGGATTACATGACAATAGAATTGAAGACATTTAGAATCAGAATGTAGATGAGATACAAGATTCTAGAAAACATTGTTGAGAAATACAAAGACACTATTTGTTTCATGGTGGAAACTGATACAACTTGTATGGAAGTAGTGGAACCAAGAAAAAAGTGGATCCATCCACTTGGATATGAGGTTGATGAACAAGTCCTAGAAGTATATGCACAAGTATTTCTATCAGCCCCTAAGGACCCTAATGAACCAAGATGGGGGACTTATGAAGAGAAAAAAAGAGAAGTTGATGCTATTTTGAACAACACAAAAACTAAAAGAAAATTAGCTAAGCTTACTTCTAAGATCCTCATAATTCATGGAGTAACTCAAGTAGACCTTGAAAAAGCAAGACGAGAAAATATTTCTTTGGGAATTGAGAGCGCATTAGCTGCAGAAGCAAAGGAAAATGATCCCAAGTTAAAGAAGGTCAAGATTGAGAAATATAAAGACCCTAAGGATAAATAGGAAAAATTTGATGTTGCCCCTCCTACACCCACAAAAAAAATTGATCTTACAGCTCTTCCTAAGTATAAGGAAATCCCTAAGAGGAAAAAATAAATTAGCACAAGTCATCCATCCTCACGAGTAACAAGATGCAGAAAGAATACTCAAGCACCTCTAGAGGTAGGTTTCAGACCTAGTCTTAAAGTGTTGAGTACAAGGATTGTTGATGAAGGAATATTGGATCATATAGGAAAATTTTATGACAAATACAATGAAATTGACAAGTTAGAGATTCATGGCATGATCATCAAACACATGATCAAGTTCAAAAAGTCAGTCTTGGAACTGAAAATGATCATTCTAGACAATGTTTGGAACATCTTAGAATCCTTGAAGAAATAATCTATTGAAGAAGATCTTAGCATAAGAGAAAATATTCTAGATGAAAGTCTATCGGTGTGTTCCTTAGAAGATAAAATACTATTACTATATCTAGTGAAGTCGCATCTAAGAGAAATGTTATGGACATTACACATCATGGATAAGAATTTTGAGTTGATAGCAAAAGAGATAGAAAAAGCCTTTGAGAAGGTTTTCATGAATAGCCACATGTACCCACCTACTATTCCCATAGCTCTAGTACCCAAAAAGGTAGCCAAGGAGTCAAAGACCAATGTACAATTTACAAGTCCTCAAGATTCAATGCCTACAGTTGAAACTCCTGCAGAGGCAGAAAAGTCTATGCCCATGATAGAGACACCAAAGGACAACACTATCATTATTGATAATGTACAGATTGCTATGGTGGTTACAAATAAAGACTTGGACAAGTTTTAAGAAGCTTTTGTGAGCACACAAGAAGCTTAAATTCAATGTGGTGACAATTCACCTAAGTTACAACAAGAAGAAAAAGAAGAAGAAAAAGAGACACAAAAAGAAGAAGAAAAAGAGACATAAAAGGAAGAAGAGAAAGAGACAAAAAAAGAAGAAGAAAAGATAGAAGAAAAGAAAGGAGAAGAAGAGGTAAAAACAAGTGAACCAATAGACAAGCCATCTATTGAAATGATAGTAAGAGTTAAGAAATAAATTATGGATAGCACTCCTATCACTCCATTACCCTCAGCATCATTGTTGACAAGATTGACACCAGAAACCACCAGTTTGGATTCTTGGGGAGAAGAAGACCTAATTAAGATCAGTGTCTTAGCCATGGAGAAAGAAAAGGAAAAATAGGTGATGGGAAACCCATTATTTTTTGAATTAGTCAACATTCTTAATAGTTTATTACCTTCAGACAAGGAAGTGTCTAAGGTTAATATAGTTGATAATGTTAGCAACATCCTCACAACGTTCAAGAGACAAACTTTTCTAGTTTGGAAGATTTTGCATCTCAAGTTGTAGAATAAAAGTATTGGAAGAAGAGGCTAAGTGAACTAATTATTAAATTTTCACTTGAACTAAGTTCTCTAAAGATTGGTCAAGAATCCTTGAAGGCATTTGCATAAAAAGGGCAGAAAGATCATTATAGAATGTATGGACTAGGACAAGTTGACTGATGATCACTTTAAGAAAATCCAAGAAGGAGAAGCAATGATTGAAAAAGTAAGAAAATAAATAGAAGACCCTTCCACTAATGTGAACATGTGAAAAAATGTATAGCAAGGGTAGATAGATAAGATTGAAAAAGCTGAGAAAGAGACATGTAAGATAAGGGCAAGGCAGACACAAATATGAAATGCTCTTGCACCCTCTCAAGATATTCTAAATTAGAACATCAAGGAGATCAATGCCACCATGGTGACATATAATCAAGGTCCTAGAATAGACTTGGAGAAGATGGAAAAGCTACAATATGCATTATGCACCCATCTACAGATTGTTAATGCACTGATTGCATTTTGGAAGCAAGAAATCCAAAACTTACAGATAGCATATCTGGATGTTCTAACACTGTAAGTACTTGTAGAGTCACAATTTTTGAAGCACCTTTTTCATTAATGTCAAAGGGGGTGTAATGTATAGAATATGGAGTCCTAGAGTCTTATATGTAAATAAGATGTATAGTACAGAGTCTAAGGGAGATATAAGATAAAGCATGTTACAAAAGTTTTTTGTATAAGGGTATAGTTAGTAACTTTTCCATCTTCCTTTGTTTCCATCAATGAAAAAGGGGGAGATTGTTGGAAAGCTAAGTATACTGATTGTATATGAAAAAATATAGTGTTTTCATTATGGAAACAAACTCATATAGTGTTTTGGAGTCAACACACATTATCAGAAGATCAGAATTTGGCTAAGTATAGAAGACTAGACAGTTAGCAGAGTACTAGAAGGTTTGAACATGTGCGCACATATGTATCACCTAGTTATGGTATGAGACCTTTAATTTAAGCTTGTATGTATGTATTCATGCTAAGTCTAAGAGTGCATGATCATTTGAGACCATATGTCAAAGATATAGACAGTTGAAGAGGTACAACCAGTGAATGCCAGAACAGAGAAGAGTATGAAGTCGACTGTTGGTAATTTGATTAGCGATGATAATATTATTTTTTAAAGGCTATTCACCTATTGTATTTAGGTTATAGACATGTAATTATGTTTGTATGTAAACACACTAGAGCCAATTCACTTGGAAGTGTTGTATGTAATCGGTTATAGGCTGACCTAGTTAATTATTTTGATAAGTGCATATAAATATGAGATGCACCCTTTGTAATTAGTATGGAAGTTGTTATAGAGTTTAGATAAGCATAGAAAAAGTGTGCAAAGAGTTTTTAAGATGTATTAGAGCTTTACAAGAGGTCAAAGAATTAGTGCATGAAAGGAACTAATCTGACAAGCAGTGTCATGGCACTAGTTCATCTAGCAGATATAGTGTGTATTTGAGATCAGAAGGTTGTAGCCTTCACCACTTGAGCAGTGAGCTCTAGGATAGTGTGTCCACACCCCTAACAGGGTTATTGTAAAAGACTCCTAACTGGGTCCAACCCTTGAAAAGGTCACTGTACTAAAAGCACTGTGTTGGTTCCTCAAACTAGACTTTATGCTTTTAGAAGCAACCAATACATCTATAGGGTTTTAGGATGGGTTAGATCCAAATATAAGATTCTAAAATGATTGGACCAACTATAGGGGAAACACTACCCTCTGCACTTCTGGCTCTGCAAAACCAAGGAGGGTGCTCCTAATCTAGTGATCAATTAACCTTATTTCGATAATAACAGACTGGATTCAATAACAAAAGATAAATGATAAGAAAATGCTAAATGATAACCATTCATTTATTGATTCTCCATTATCATTAGGTGGAATGATACTTTGCAAGTCACTATGCTTATAAAATTTCAAAAAGATTTATATCAAACATTAGGAATACACATAAAACCTTTCAAACACTGATCTCTTGTGAGAATAACTCCACTCCTGGCCAGTGCCTTATCCATTGGGAAAACACCTTTACTATGAGATTTTCATACACAAACAATATATACTGAACCTTAATAGCCATGCCCTTTAAAAATTCTATAACCCTGTGGTGGATTTTATCAAAGAAATCCTAGATTCATACTACTTACTCATAACCTTGAATAATACGTAGAGAATTTATGCCATGTCTGAAGCTTATTTAGTTTGATCCTAAATCAGAGTTGAAGAACATAAATATACACACAGAGAAAATCTATGTAATGAATTTCAATAATTCATAACTCAAAGAGAGATACACACAAGAGAGATTTTAACTTTGGATTTTATTCAAATGCTATATCAATATCATGTATACAAAATGATTTAAAGTGAAATTTTTTTGGATTTAACTTTCAACTAGAAATATTGCTTTCCTACAAAAATATGCCTAATACAGTCTACCATATCCTAGAATCAAAACTTGTCAGAAAATATGCTCAAGTTTCGGTGCTTCTACAATGATCCTAGTAACCCTTTTATAGATACAAGGATTCCATAAAAGCTTCGGATCTTTTTTACAAGAGACAAAATAATTTTTCATATGAGACCAAAAAGGAAAATATAACACCTTCTTGTTAGAATTTTACAAAAATTCTACAAAGGTGAGCGCCAAAATTTTACAACAAGTCCCAAGGTCAATTCAGCATCTGCCAGGTATATCATCTGTGCATCTTTCAATTATTTGATGATTTTACCATTATTTGAAACAAATTTTAAGGAGCTTGGTGCCTCACTACCTGTTGTTTCTTCTCCCTCACTTTCCACAAGATATGCTACTTCCCAGGCTGTAAAAGTGTCTTCACTTGGCCATTCAAATGTCAGAACCTCATCCCTCTTAGGTAAGATTTTATCCCAACCAGAAACCACCTGGTGAACCTCAGCCATTACCTTTGTGAACTATATCCTGATGTCTTGTAGTACCTCAATTACTTGTACAAAAGGGGCGTTATCCTCTGTACCTAAAAAAACATTAATTTTAGATAACACTCCATTATTAATTTGTTCTAACCACTATTCCCTATCCTGTATAATTCCATCTGCTTTGATAAAGCTAGGGATTAGTTGGAAATTGTTTTGGAAATATCTAACCCTTAGGAGTTTTTCCTTCCTCTTCAACCCCTCCTTGGTTTCTTCAAAATTTAAAAGGCTCTTAATAATTTTATAGGTGTCTGTTAGTTTAACATTTACAATGCCCCGACCTTTGATTGAATAATAAAATGACTTCAACATATTTTCCCTAGGAATCCATTCATCCATAATTTTTCCTACAGTGGTTGTTTCTTCCTTAAAAGAAACCAAAATGTCATCCACTTGATTAGCATTCTTATGAACCTCCTTTCATTTTATATTAGCAGCAAAGTGTAAGATAGTATATTTTACCTTGTTCTCATACCTTTTCTTTTCTCTTTGCTCTATTTCTTCAATGTTTATGGAAGGAGAAAAATGGGATAGGGGGTACTCAACAATAAGAGTTGAGGAAGAAGGTCCAGCAGGGGAAGAGGAAATTTGCAATTGTCCTGATGTTTGAATTGGTCTGTCTTCTCCCAACCTTTTCTTTAATTCTGCAATCAATTTATCCTTTCCAAACATCCCTTGTTTCAGATCCCCATAAGCCTTGAGCATTGTTTCAAATCTTAGGGTAAGCTCTTCTTTTTCCTTTGCTCTTTTTTCTTCTACCTTCTCTACAAGCTAGGCTGTGGCAACCACCATACCTGATGCTTCAATCATAGAAGTGTCAACAACTCTTTTCATTATAAGATCACCATAAATATCACTCCTAGTAATCTGTTTCCCTTTATTTTTTTCCTCTCTTTTCAAAAACCACACGACCAAAGCCTAATGGTCATTACTGTAAGAAACTACTTTTATGGCCTATTCTACCTCTTCTTTGGTCTTGTGCATAGGAGTAGTTTGTTTCCTCACTAAATAAGGACGGAAACAATTTCTATATCCCATTTTGGGAGGATAAGTACCCCTACATTTTTTTACTAATTCTCTCCCCTTTTCTGGAGTAGTTTTCTTAAAAAAATTTGTCATTTCTTTTCTAACCTCAGCTTCAATGATCTCAATATCTTTATCTGGAGTTTCCTTATGTCTTTTTTCACATGTTTCCTCAAAGTTATTCATATTTAATTTCCAACAAAATTTCATAAAAGCCCTTGCTTCAACAAAATCATCTTTAGCCAGGAATTCATCACAAGCTTGTTTGATTATAACATCCAGCTCTATACCTGCCATTTGTTCTACTATTAAACCTAACTCAGGATCTCTTGGTTTCCCTGGAACTCCTTCATTAATTTCTTCATAGGTCATAAAAATTTGAGCTTGAGAAATCATCTGTTGTGCTTGCTCAGTACTCTCTTGATCATCCTTGATAACTAGAGCTGATTGGGTAGGAGAGTATTCATCTTCTACATCCTGGGGCATCTTCTAATTTGTATTTCTTTGTAGGAGGAGAAAAAATAGGAACATCCTCAATTTATTTATCTTGACATGTGTATGCAACATCCATAACCTCCTTGTGCTTCTCCACCTATTGTGATGTGGAAGGGATATCCCTCTTTTTCTCCACTTGTTTCTTTTTGTCAAACTCTGGGACTACCACATTATAATCAGTCTTCTTCTGCACCACATACTTACCTAGAGGTAGTATCTTTGTGAATGTGGTTTGGCTCAATAGTGTTTGGGCCCTTCCCAGATTTTCCCTTATGACTTTCTCCTTTTTCTCATTCAAAGTCTGATAGATCTCTTGAAAATTAGCCATGAGAATATCTATTTTCTTACCCATAGGATTTATACTGTTTAGGGGGTCATACCTTGGGTCAAAGTGTCTGACAAAATCCAATATATTCTTATATACCAACCACTTTTCTTTCCTTACTTCTTGTTCCTGTAATCTTGGGACATTCCTGATAATGTCTTCTACAAAATTGAAAACATGGTTGATTTTTGAGCATCTGACTCTTTTCTTGAACATTTCATTATAGAACCCCTCTAGGTCTGCTATCCTAACAACTGTGGTATTCATGTGATATGGTTCTAGGAATCTACCCATATGAGACCATCCACCCTTTGTAATTATAAATTGGTGAGCAATTGTAATATTTGGGAATAGGGTCCTCTACCTTTACCTACAAGATTGCTATCTTTAATCTCTCCTAGTTGCCTAAGGAATTATGCTATACCAATCTTAAGAGGAACTTGATATGGTAATATAACATGAGCCCCTTTAAAACCACATATCCTAATAATAGTAGAATAAGGATAGAAAATAACATCACCTCAATTATGAACTATTTTGAGGTCGTGGGAAAATTGTTGTGGCCTAATCAATTCGGCTAAGGCAGCTGGGATTCTAGGGCCTTCAGGAACAAACAATTTCCTCATTCTATAAGCAAAACATTTATCAAATTGTATAAAACTGCTATCCTTCCTATCTCATGTCATGTTGAGGTTTCACAATTGTACTGGCAGGTCCTCACCATCCCTCTATTTTACCAAATCTATTTCCTCCTCAAAATAGCTAGCATTTTTAAACAAGAACATGTACATCATAAAAGAATACCAACAAAAGGGTTTGTCAACTTTTCTTTTTTGGATTCCAATTAACCCATTATGAATTAATTCAGCAATGAAAGGGGCATAATCAAAAGTAACTACCAAGTGTGAATGTAAAATCTTAACCATCATGCACATCAAATGTACTGGCATTCTCTCTTCAGCATCTTCCCCCAAAAATTGACATAATGCCCCGTATGCACTTCTTGCCCTCATATCAAAATAATCTATTTTGAAAGGCTCTTGTGTGCTTGACCCCATGACAAAAATCTTTCCAACTTTAGTACACAAATCCTTTATAGGAACATTTCTAAAATAATTCCTTTGTGCATTATATACCTCTCTCAATTCTTCAAAATTAATCTACTCCAGGTCATTTGAGGGTTCACTTTGTTGGTTGTCTTTTCTTTCTACTTGCAGGTTTACACTATGATTGATAAACTAATGTCATTGACTCTATCACCACTCCAAAGTCTGCAACGAAAAGGGTCAATTAACAAGGATCAACAAGGATCCTCCTACACTTTGAGCTTAGATGCTCAGGTGGGTGTACCTTTGACTCACTTCTTCAAAGGAGTCACAAAATATTATACAACTATACCCTTTACAAACTAGTTTTAAAGATTTTATCATATTTATGTGTGATTGATGATGATGAACTACTTCTAGAGAATGGATCAGTGCCTTAACCTAGTGCATAGAGTCACTCAATAACATATATCAACTGAAAAATCCTAACTCAAACACTCTTGAAGTCAGAATAAGTGCTTTGCCTATTATCCCTCTCACTCCCAAACCTGATCATCAAATTCCTATCCAACCATGAACTCACTGAAACTACCTTAAAGACTTTAATCCTAACTTTTTTAGGAAGTCAAAGATAATTCCACAATATTCTTTGTCTACCATATGCTAAATAACTTTGTGAGATTAATATATATGAGCCCAGGATCAAAACAAGAAGACAAACATAAATCTAAGATTGGAACTCAAGTGTATTCTCATTAACATTTGCATAATCTATACATTACTAAGACAACAGAATGCTGGGAAACAAACCCAAAATCCAAGCTCTCCTTGTTTAGTCTTTTTACATTGATTTTCAACATAACATCAAAAACCCAAAAAAGAAAAAATAGCTGCAATATATACCACTAGTCACCTTGGAATCCCAAAAATTAGGATGTAACAAGCTACGGATGACTAGGGTAAAGGTTTCAACAACCAAACCAATCAGATTTAATCAAAATTTATTATAGGGGAGAAAACCAAGCAACCCAGAATAAACAAATCCTAGAATGATCTTCCTTTATGAGAAATATCTGAGAATAGTGTACCGAAGATCATGAATTCACCAAGTTTATCAATCTAATCAACCACCTGCAACATGCCTCGAGCAACCTTTACCCACTTTCTCATGATACAAACCCTCTGCAATCAATTATCAAACTTTCTGGACCACATTACATCAATTGCTAAAATCATATCTACCAAATCTAGCCGCCTAAGCATTCAATTCTAGTCCTTAGTCGCTGAGAAACCCTTAAAATATTCAAATTTGGGAGAAATAGCTACCTACATGCCATGAGATAGTAAATCAATGGTCAACATTCAAATCTAGATTATCTTTATATCATGACCCTCATATCCCCTACTTTTCCTAGATTTCAATTTTGTCTTTAGTCACGAGATTGCACAGACATCTCTTTAACCGCTACATTTTTCTGTGATCACGTGACTGAAGAAATTAAAACTGCCCAAAACAAAAACATTAACTACATTCTGATTTAGAGATTATGTGACTGAAGAAAGCTAACTGTCATGAATCCCTTTGACCTTGTGTCTAGTGATCTGGCAACAGAGGACCCAATATAACAATCTCTTAAATCAGATGGTGGTCACATGATTGCATGGCCTGGAAAGATTCCATGAGATCAAGCAACAATCGTAGATCTTTTTTTTTCCTCTTGAAAGATTCAGGCCCACTGACACATCCTTGTCATTATCCACGTCGACCACTCAGAACATAACAAATCTACAACACCTGGCAGATGGACCCACTAAGAACTGCCATATCACCCAAAAAATCAAATGGCAGTCGTATGAGCGCATAGCTTGGAAAGATTCTATGCGAACATAAAATAGCCATTGATTTTGAATCTCCTACAGATGTCATTAAAACTTGGCCCTAGTTTCTTTATGAGCCACTTCATTGAATCAAAACCTACCACGTTACACAAAGTAGGCCCATTGCCTTCCCTTATGGTCTGATACCAAATCAACGGTCATCACATGATCTCATGGAAGAAGAATATTCCATGCGATCACATGCCAGCCATTGATAAATTTCATTTCACTGTCCTACAAATAATAATCATTGGACACCTCATCATTTACCTGACATTAGGTCCACCTGGAGATTACGTGACCAAAGACTTCACCAAATCTCTGAATCATTTTCTCAACTGGGGTTAAGTCCTGAGAATAAGCGACTGAGACCATTCTCGAAGTCGCAGAATACTTTTCTTAACCATGGGTTTCATTGTGAAAACAAGCAAACACAAGCCTTCACTGAGTCGCTGAAACATTTTTAAACCATTACTTTTTATTACGAGAATCAATGACCAAAAGGGAAACATACTTTGACATTTCTTCATTTGCCAAGTCACTGAAGGTTAACATGAAACTGATAGGAAACAAGCGAATAAGAGACAACATAGTCACCAAATTGTTGGAAGACCTAAGGACAAGGAAACACATGGCACAATTTAGTGAAGACTAGGAAAAAAGAACCACATGTAGAAAGGGGACATAAGTGACCTGAAAAAGTAATAGAGAAATAAAATCTAGCCAAGATAATTAGGGTTTAACCCTCCAATGGCTATAATTATGAAATAAAGACCTAGGGTTTAAGGCAAGAGACTAGGAAAACTTTGCAGGGGCTAGAAAAGAAATCATATATCCATGAAAATTTTTGTAGGTGCTAACAGTGGCTCTGTCTAGGGATGTATGCCTCCCACAGGCATAGCAAGGATCCAGAATCATTGGGAAAAGTAGACCACCTACTGGACAAAACTTGAACAACAAAGAGCAACAAGACAAAACCCTACAAACTAACCAAAAAGAACACACACTTATGTACAAACCTAGCTACTATTCATGGAAAGATAAATACCTTCAATTGAAGTATTTTTTCAAGAACTGTCCATGAACTGGCAATTCTTGAATATCACCATTTAGTTCTTTCACAATGTAAGAATCATGTCCCCATTTTTCATGAATCTAATATGGTCCTAACCAGATTGAATCAAATTTTCCATGTTTCCCTTTATCTTCCAATCTAGCATTCCAGATTAATACCAAGGTTCAAACTTCCTTTCAACAACTCTCTTGTCATACAAATTCTTAACTTGTAACTGCAACTTGGTATTTCTTGAGGCCGATTCTCTTCTAGTTTCATCCAACCCAATGAGATCTTCAATTCTTAACTATATTTCATCATCTATATCATCATCATACAATTGAAAAAACTTATACATTTCTAATAAGTTGTTCTGAGGCATCCTTGCATGTATCCCATACACTAGGTCAAACGGTGCACAACCAATTGCCTTTTTAACGGTTACCCTATCAGCCCATACAACTAATGGTAACTTTGAATTCCATGCCCTTTTATTCTTATTAAGAATCCTTTTGAGGATTTTTATTAAGCTCTTATTTGTGTATTCTACTTGTGCATTCCCTTGTGGATGATAGGGTGATGAGTATGACATATGGATTCCTAGACCTTTGAAGAATTCCTTGTATTCAGCAGACCTAAAACACATTGCATTATCACTGACAATCCTCTCAAGACAACGTAACCTAGTAACAATATTATTCAATAAGAAATCAATTACCACCTTACTAGTTGAATTCCTTGTAGGGATAGCTTCTACCCACTTTTTAAAATAATCAATGGCAACTAAGATCCAAGAATGTCCCCCACTTTACTTGTTTGGGATTTCTCCTATAAAATCTATTCCCCATTGTTGGAATGGAGCCTACACTTCAACTAGCCTTAAAGGTACATTTTCAGAAAACTTTAGCTTACCAGTGAATCTTTGACAAGCATCACACTTTCTTACTAGTTGCTATGCATCTATGAAGATTGTGGGCCACCAGAATCCTTCTCTCAAGGCCTTTTGAGTAGTAGTTCTACCCATATAATGCCCTCCACAAACTCCCTCATGCATTTCTTTTAACAACTTGTCAGCTTGATTTTCATCAACACATTTCAAAAGTATGTAATCTGATTTTTTTCTATATAACTTGCATTTTATAATCACATACTTCATGGCTTGTAACTTCAATGTCCTTTTCTTATTGTCATCCATCCCTTCAAGGAAACTCATGTTCCTTAAGTAAAATATAATATCTTAATACCAAATGGAATCATCCATATCACAAGTATAGTCAATTTCAGTCTGGTTTATCTAATTTGCATCAAGATTGGATTGAGCCATTAGTTTTTCCAATCCCTATCCTCTGACCAATTTTATAACCTAGATGTCAATATTGAATTCTTGAATTCTATTTATCCATCTACATCTTCTCCCAGACACCTCTTGTTGTGAGAAAATATCCTTGACTGCTGCACTTGGTACAAATGCAATCATAATTGCTCCCATTGGATAGCATCTAAAAGCCTTGAAAACCTTCACCAGTGCATATGCTTATTTTTAATGTATATCATATTTCAATTCATCATCCCACAAAGATTTACTAAAAAATGCAACAGGCTTCTCATAACCCTCATTATTTTTCTGTAGCAAAACTACATCAATAGTATGAAAAGATGCAAAGGAAAAGATGTGCATTGGGATATTGTAATCAGGTGCCTTGAGCACAGGTGCCTCTTTGATAGCCTACCTAATATTCTTGAAAGCTTCATCAGGCTCACCTTCCCACTTGATCTTAGATCCTTTCTTCAACATCTTGGATATTGGCCTAGTAACTTCAGCAAAATTTGTAACAAATCTTCTCAAGAAATTCACCTGGCCAAAGAAAGATTGAATTCCTTTAACATTTCTTGGTTTAGATTTTTTTCAATAGCTGCCACCCTCTCAGGATCAATTCTAATTCCTTTCTTTCCAACCAAGTGGCCTAGCAACTTGCCTTCAATCACACCAAATGACATTTCCTTGGATTTAATGAAATGACATATTCCAAAGCCCTCACAAATATTTTTTCCAAATGAAAGCAATGATCCTCTTCCCTCTTGGAATATGTAGTTAAATCATCCTGATAAACAACAAGGAAATCATCTATAAAATCTGCAAAGGCAACATCCATTGCCCTTTGAAAGGTTGCACTAGCATTTGTGAGACCAAAATGCATCCTCACATAAACATATGTCCCCCAAGGTGTAGTAAAAGTTGTCTTAAATGGTTCTGATTCTTTCACAATTACTTGATTATAACTAGAGAAACCATCCATCATAGACATTAATTCAGATCCAGTCACTCTTTGCAGCATAGCCTCCATATTAGGCAAGCAGTAGTTATCCTTTAGAGAAGAGACATTTATATTTCTAAAATCCACACATAGTCTGATGTCTCCATTCTTCTTCCTGAGAGGGACCAAATTTGACCCCAAGAAGAATGCCTAATAGGCTTTATAATTCCATCATCTCTTAACTTCATTAATTCTTCCTACATTTTAGGTGCCAAGGTAAGATTTATAGGCCTTTGTTTCTGCCTAAAGGGTTTAGCATCTTCTTTCAAAGGAATAACATGCTGGAACAAGTCTTCTCTATAAACCTTTAGGTCATCATATGACCATTCAAAAACATGCCTAAATTTTCTTAATAACTTAATCAAGGACTTCCTTACCTTATGAGACATTTCTTTACCAATGTAAACCTTCTTAGGTGCTTCTTGTGTACCAAGATTTATTTCTTCTAGATTCATTTGGTCTTCCCTCTTAGTACCTATCTAAACTTTGTCTTGATTATCAAATACATTTTCTAGAACAACAAGTCCCTTGGGAACCTTGTTAGTTTTAAGTTGCGGGACTTCATTACCAAGGACAACTTCTTTTCCTTCTGCAGTCTCAACCAAGGCTGAACAATCTAACTCTTGACCATGATATTGATCTTCACAATTCATAAATCTCAAGATATCCTAGTCATCTTCAAAAACTTGCCAGTTCTCAACATTGTCTGGTATACTAGGCCTAGTCTGAATTTTAACTTTAGAGAGGCCAACAAAAGTAATATCACTAGGATTAATTGCTATATTGGCTAACAAATCAGCCATCTTGTTATTACTTCTATCCTTCTACTCAATATTGAAGGCATCAAAACACTCAATCAAATCCCATACATCATTTCTGTACTGTTTTAGCCTTTTGTTCTTGGAAGCATATACTGATCTTATGTGGGACACCACTAATTCAGAATCCGCAACAACCTTTATACATCTAATTCCATGCTTTTGTGCCAATCTCAATCCTAGCAATAATGCTTCATACTTTTCTATATTATTGGTACAAGAGAAATTTTGGTGCGGGAGCACCAAGGTCAAGGACAAAAGGCCTAGAGGAACTAGGGTCACTGAATAGATCCTAGTGGGGGAGAAAATGATGAACATGACCTTGAATGGTCATTTGATTGTAATAAGTCTACAATGATCACTTAATAATGCTCTGTTTATGTTTTAAATGTTTTGATTGATCACTTTGTAAAAAGATAAATGATGTAAGCCTTAATGGCATTTTGGGAGTTAGAGTGTACCTAGGGGTCACTTGGGGATTCTGAGGTTGATGAAATGTTTAATGACCTATAAAGGTCCTAATAAATGTAATATGGCCAATAAAGCCATTAAAAATGATGTAATTCACTAAAAGTGCCCAAATGATGTAATTTGCCTAAAATAGCAAAATAAGCCTAAAAGGCTCATGAGAGGGTCTTAAAGTGGTTTAGGGGGTTTAAGAGATTAGGATAGATTCCTAAGAACCTTTAAAAGGTTAATAAATGCCTAAAGAATGAAATTTTTTGAAGTTGACAACCATGTTGTCAACTAGACAACAAAAATAAACAAAAACTAATGTTAACAGTCATAAAACTGACTGTAACCGATTTGTAAGTGGTTAACTGATCGGGGGAATAGTTTATTTATCCTTGTGAGTGCGTTATTTTGAGAAGAGAGGAGTGTAGAGAAGTTTGGTGGTGTGTTTTGGGTCGAAAATACATTTGTAATGGAGTTTTATTCAATAAAATTTTAATTTACTGCAAACTGTCCACTCTCTGCCGTGAGGGAACAGCCCTTGCTTTGTGTTGTTAAAATTCTTATTTGGATGCAAAGTTGATTGGGAATGGTCTAAAATACATATGGTTTGAGTTTTTGAACATTTCCATGCATATTATAGTGTTTTTTTAAATTTTTGAAGCAAGGAAAGCAATCAGATTTATGACTGTTCCTAGACAGATTTTGGGGTGCAACCAACAATTTCTTTTGAAGTTTCAATGAATGTATAGACTCCCCCACTTACTGTGGTTAATGTGACTATGGGGAGAGTCCATTAAATGTATTATATGTTCCATTATGTGGTTGTATGCAGGGTTGTGCAAGAGGATGAAGATGGAGGTCTCTGATTGAGACAAAGTGCTGATTGGGGTTACATGGTGGTTGGACCAGTCAAGATCTGGAGATTCCACCCACATGAGGGCCACATTTTATGGCATATAATGTCATGTTAGGACCATTTAATTGTGTTTGATCCATTCATAGGATCTGGGAGTGATTGGAGTGGTCATTTTGGTAAAGTCCTAGGCTTATGCACCTAGGAAGGAGGGTTTGATGGTTGGGTGACTAAAACTTGGTGATATCTCCTTTGAATGTGAAAATCCATTGATTTGGATGGTTTTGAAACTCTTTTTTTTGGATATAAGGTTTGGGGATGTGATTTCTTAGTATGTGCTTTGTAAATGGAGGGCTAATAGGAGGGCTAATTACAGAGCACCAGCAATTGTTTGGATATTTGGTCCAAAGGAGTAGCATGAACCCTTGAAGTATGTTATGTAAATTCAAAAAGGGTATTCAGATATGTTTTTATATTTCTAAGTGTTTTTGGAAAATTTGGAGAAATCCTTGTAAAACTGAACTGGTAGGGCTACTAGGGAAATAGGCCTAGTGAGCAACTGGTAAGGGATAGTTTGTTGATCAGAATGCTTGGATGAATCCATTGGATGGGTTGAGGGAAATTGGGATTATTTCAAAGATGTAGAACCTATGGTGGCATAATGATTTGGTGTACACTCTGATAGGTTATAGAGTTGGCTTGGATCAAGGAGAGTGATCCTATGAAGATGTTGGTTGGTGTTGTAGAAATCCTTGGGAAGTCCCTCATAGCATGAATGATTGAAAGTCCACCTAGGGCCTCTGCATCAAATTCAATGTGAAAGAAAACTTGTAAGTGTTCCCACTAGGAGATATGAGTAAAATACCTGCTTCTGCTCCATCTTTGCAGCTAGCACCATCAAAGTACATCACCCACCAATCACCCTTCACAGACCCAGAACCTATTTCTTCAGCAATACATGGCAATACAGGCTCCTTCTCAAGTAAAGTGACCTCAGCTCTGAAAGCATTGACATCAGTATCTACAAAGCAGGTAACCTCATTATCAATGTTCTTTTCAATCATATAGGTCACCCTTGGTTCCCCTTCAATCTTAATGGATTGACCATCAAAATTGAAAGTTGCAAAAGACAAGTCACACTGCAAACTTCCACCCATGGCAGCACTCCATTTCCTAGATAATAGCATACCATAATGGGGTGGAATGTCTACTACTAACACACTCATAGTCTATTCTTCCTCTGGATAGGCTACCAATCTGTATGGCATTGCATTTATAGTCCCAATGACTGATACTTCTCTCTAATCCATTGCACAACATCTGCCTTGATTTTTATCAACTTTGAGGCCTAACTTTTCAATAATTTTGAAAGGCGTGACAGTATTGGAAGCACCTGAATCAATCATATAATTTCTTAGTTTCATCCTATTCACAATGATACTCAAAAAGAATGGGTCTATGTTTTCAAGGCTAGCATTGACAAAATTATCCAAGTATATAGGTGGTATGTGAGATACCAATCCTTGGACCTCCACTTCTTTCAAAATTTCATCCTAAGGTTCATTGCATGCAAAATCATTATTGTGGACATTATCTACCCATGCAAGAACCCTATCCTTATGTTCAGGGATCCATAACAATTCTGAAAATGGAACCTTGATAGTTATCTGAAACAACACAACCAACATGTCAATAGGGATAGAGGGAGGAAACTCAATCTATTTTTCCTTTGTGTCCTTCTATTTATTTGATATATTGGTTGTAGCTGTGGCCTTTACTTTTTCAACTTTAGTGATTTTTTTAATTGGCTTTTCCATTTCACTTTGATGATTCTTGTCTTGAATAGTAGGAATCTTTTCAACTCCAACTCCCTTAGGTTCCCACTTCTTACCTTTCACATTTTTGAACCTCACCATATGATCATTTTTTGACTTATTCTCACTAGGTTCTCTGGAGTTGGTGTTCTTCATAAACACTCCTGCAACTTTTCCACTAATACCATTTGTTGTCATATTTCTGGTTTGCACTTAAGCTACCATTTTTGTAGTAATCCTAGCAATTTTTTCTTTTGAAGGTCTTCTCAAAATCACTGGCTCTAAGGAAGAAATCATGTTACATGTCTTTTCATCAACATCATCATTATCAGAAAAAACCTCCTAATGGAACAAAGCCTTGTTGTGTCTTTTTAGGCATACATCTGCTTCTTCATCAACATCTGAATCATCTTCATGACCCAAATATGAAGTTTCCATATTGCACCCAATATCATCATGAGTTTCTTCCTAATCTAGCTCTTCAGTTCTACCATCTTGGTATGCTGACATGGATTGTGCAACTAAACAATGCTCTACAGAATGAGGGGATTGACATGATATACACCATGGTGTATCCTCTATGACATTCACAAAAGCCTTGTGTAAAGGATCAGGGACATACCTATCATTGTCTCCTCTTGCAATAGGGATAATAGGCTTGCCATCCTTCCACTAGGTGTTATAGGGGTAATTTTGCAATCTATTCTTCCTATTGAAATTATTGTTGAATTGAGGCTTTTCATTGGTAGGAGTATTATTGTTCCTATTAGTAGGTGTCTTCAAGTCTTTCAATGCATTCAACACCTTATCCAACTTGTCTTCCTCTTATTTCTTATTTCTAACATTTCTTTCATTATCCTTTTTATATTTTTTTATCTCCGAACAACTTTGGATCATCTCTCTTACCACCCAATTTTCTTGAAATTTTCATATTATTTTCAATGTTGACAGCAATCCTAAAAGCATCTCTGAGAGTTCTTGGTTCTTTGTCTCTCAACAAGTATCCTATATTTCCATCAAAGACATTGAAGTATGTGGTTAAACAAACATTATCATCTAACCTCATGGCTTGAAATAGCTTATGCATACCCTTCTGAAATCTCATATTGAACTCAACTGCAGATTCATTCTGATTCTTCCTTATAGTATTGAACTCATTTAACATGAAACTAGCATTAGGCCTATCACCATATTGTTCTTTGAAACATTTTTCAAAAGAATCTCAGGTATCAATACATCGATCAGGGAGTCTCTTAAACCAATCTCTAGCATCCTCCACCAGAGATTGAACAAATAATTTCATGACTACATCCTCATGTTCTATCTCATAATCATTTAGCATATCAACAAATGACCTAAGATGTTCCTCATAACTAATGGCATTGTTACCAGAAAACTTAGGTACCTTATCTCTTATATCAGTTGGAAAAGCATTTGGGTAGCCTAGTATTCCATCAAAACTAATTTGCCTATAGCCTTCTAATTGAATAGGTCTTCTTTGAAAACTTGAACTAGTGTTCACCTTAGGGTCAATGTTTAAATTTACATTCCCATCTACTTGTGCATTTGACTGTTGTTTAGGATCGACACTTATCTTGGTAGATGAAGATGGAAGTGAACTCTCAGTAGTAACATTACCAAGTGAAACAACATTAGAAGTTGTAGATGGCATACCTAGTTCATTAGTAGTGGATGGCATATGAGTATTTGCAGATGAAGCCCTCAAGAATTGGATCTTTCCTCTTTTTTCTGCAATGGAGGCTTCAATTTCAGCCTTCTCTAATTCTCTTTCTAGGTCTTCATCTTCTTTTATTCTTCTCTCCATTTATGTATCCTTATTTGAAATGGATGGTGGGACCTTTGGTATTGTCAATGATTTTCTTGTTTGGTTTCCCACCATCTTTTGCTTTCCTTTCTCTCCAACAGCAACAACAAGCCTAGTAATCTCATGCCCATCTTTATCTTTAGGGAGAGAAGTATAACTTTGAACCTGTCTAATCATAGGGACCTCTTTATCAAATTCATGGTCTTGCAGCAAACGTTCCTGCTCACTTCTCAAAGCATCAAGATCACCAAAGACATCATGCTGCAAAGTCTTAGGAGTAGAGGCAAGCATATTGTTTCTCTCCTTCAACTCATTAATCATTCTAAGAAGAGACTCTCTTTCTATCAGAGCATTCACTTTCTCAGCTTCTCTCTCCTTTTGTAACCTCTTATGTATGGCATCCTGCTCTGCCAACTATAACCTTAGTGTACTCAAATCATCTGGGTCTATCATAATATCTTTAGAACTTGATGAAACATCCATATTAGTGAGATTTTGATATGGAAAATGGACCTCTCTTGGTCTCATGGGTTGCCTTCTGGACATATCCTCATCAAGATCTAAATTCAGGCCAAAACCCCTTTCTCTAGCTTGTACATCCTATCTAGCAGGTAATGGACCTTTATCTTGAAATACTACCTCTAGGGTATCATAAAATTTGTCTTCAGAGCAATGACTATCTGATTTAGAACTTTGGTATTGTGAAGCTTCCTCATTAGAGGATGCATGTGGTGCTCTATTTTTATTATTTCTTTGTTCCCTGATGGGAGCACTAGTAGACTCTCCATCTCTTATGATCCAACTCTTCTTTTCCTATCTAGGTAACTATTCTAGAGTAACCTCCAGATTTATCTTGACAAAGGACCTAGTATTCCTTCTTTTGTCCATGATCTGCAGTCTATAGCATTGGTTCTAAGCCTTTAGAGTTGTCACCCACCAAAGTGCGAAATCTTTGAAAATCTTAAAGACAACAACTGAATACAATTGGAAAATACAAGAGTCCACTTAACACTACTACATTTGGGGCCAAATTTTGATAGAAGTTTTTGACGGGTAACTTTTTATTATGAATTTGGTGTTTTTTTTTTTGTAATCGGCCCCGATGATGTCGGTATTTCGATGGGTGTTTAATTGACCATCAAAATTTTGACAAATTCGGAGTAAAGATAAAAAAAAAAAGTGAAACGACCTCATCATTTTTATTTCGATTGGATAGAGGGAGCCGGAGAAAAGGAGCGAAAGCTAAGCGGGGGAGAAGGTATGTGATTTCTTCATCTTTCAAGCCTCTGGCATCATATTTGAATGCATTTTATTTTATTTGATCATGAATGCTCTCTAAAATGACCGCATTCTACTAGTGTTGTGTTGTAGCCAGTGCTTTATCTCTATTATTTGATGTTATCGGTGCTTGTGCTCAAGGATATCGATTCACTATATTCAAATGTTTGGATTCATGTTTGTTGATATTACTAGCATATATGTTTAATGACACCATTGTAAATTGTTGTCACTAAAATGACCACATTCTACTGGTGTCATACCCTAGCCCGTGCTTTAACTCCATTATTTGATGTTATTGGTGCTTGTGCTCAAGGATATCCATTTTTTTGAAATGTTGACTGTGGTTATCAAATGGACAGCCCATGAGCTTTAGCTAGGCACCATTTGTATTGATAGCTTAGGGCATCAAATGTATTGTATCATTGATAGTTGATACTTTGTTAAAAGTAAATAGGAAAAATAATGATTTTTATTTAGTTTCTCTATTTTGATCCCTAAGTGGCTTACAACCCTAGAGAAGTATATGCAGATTTACGGATGCAATTGCAGGATACATAGCAGTTGATAATTCACAATAAATCCATGCATCCAATTTGAATAGCAATTAATACAAAGAACTAGGGTCCTCCAGTGGCCCAATCATCCAGACCTTGACTGTCCCCTCAACTAGTGACCCTTCAAAATCATGTTTTTAGGCAATCAGTGAGTGATCCTTCATTCTCTTGGTGAGCTTCTAGGTAGGCAGCATTTGTATATTTGATAGATTAGGGCATCAAATGTATATTGTATCATTGATAGTTGAGACTTTGTTAAAAGGAAATAGGACAAAGAATGATTTTGATTTAGTCTCTGTATTTTGATCCCTAAGTGGCTTACAACCCTAGAGAAGTATATGGAGATTTATGGATGCAGTTGCAGGATACATAGCAGCCAATAATTCACAAGAAATCCATGCATCCAATTTGAATAGCAATTACTACAAAGAAATAGGGCCCTCCAATGGTGCAATCATTCGGACCTTGACTATCCCCTCAACCAGTGACCCTTCAAAACTGGGTTATCATGCAATCAGTGAGTGATCCTTCATTCTCCCGATCTGCCTTACATCCAAACATATTAGAAATACACAATAAAATGATAAAAAGTCTTTCACAATCCCCCTTCCCTCAAGGAACACTATCAACCATCCCTTCCACATAGCATTTCACTATTTTATGAGTGGATTGTGTAGGAACAGTTAACATTAAACAAGGAGCAAACTCCTCAACACATCTTGGAAACCATTGAATTCAATAATAAATGAAACCTAACACCAACACTATTCCTTCCATAGTTGCGGGATACATAGTAGTCGATAATTCATAAAAAATCCATGCATCAAATTTTTATAAGGATATCGTACTAATCAATAGGAATTTTCTTGAGATGACCAATGATTATGCATTTTGATGGCAGTGTGCCAGTTTAGAAGGATAATATAAATCTAAAACAATTTTTTCTAATTTTCTCAAACTATAAATGTGGTTAAAGGGAAAATATTATGTGGAAAACCCACAAACCAAGCTAGCAAATGATTGTACATCAAATTATTCCTATATTCATTCAAGTATTGCTATGCTTCAGCTACCTGACCTTTGAGCTTCATCTAGAGGAATGTGTAGCTTTAAGATAGAGTTACTTCTTGGGCCTTACAATAGGGTGGAATATGATCAAGATTTGTCTAGGTTGTATCTTTGTTAGTCCCATTTTTAGGTTCTTATAGTTCATGGTTTGAATCTATTATGGTTTTGTAAGGGATTTGTAGATGCTTTTTCTAACATAATTATCGGACATCATGATTGGAATAACAGGTTGTTGGCTATTGTACACATGAATCATATCTGTCAATGGTTCTTTGTGATCAAGAATTTGTTCATCAATCTTTGAGATTTATTGTCCCAGCTTTAAAAGAGTGATAAAAGATATAGTGAGTGCTATCTTTTCCAAGTGTTTTGTGGGTGCCATTATCTTCTAGGAGTAATTGCTGGAACCAAATTATGTTCTTTGCCTCTAGTAAATATTACAGACACAACCATCTTCTTGGTGAAGGGTTTCTTCCATCCCCATGAGGAACTATTGCATGGTTTCCATTCCCTTGTAGTATATTGAACCTAATTTAATACAAGTGTGCACTATTTTGGGTTCCATAATTTATGGCCCCTACACTGTGGTTGTTAGCCTAATTAAGACAGGCCTACCTTTGCATATAATAAGAGGCCAACATGAAAAAAACATCCAGAGGTTAGGGGGTTGTTCCCTGTCCATAATTTATTATTTAAGTGCTAAGTGATGATGGGTATATCATGTAATTCATACCTAGTGTGTCTCTGTCTTTCTCTCCACATTTCACATTAGGAGTATATGTTATAAAATACTAATGAAATCAACTATAGGTCAAATCTAATCAAAATTGCAATATAAAGATTAAAATAGATCTTGAAGAAATATGGGAACCATTTTTGACAGATATTGTACAAACAAAGAGAATACTCCAAAGAGGAAATGCTTCAATGTGGAACAATTGAAGGACAATATTTTACTTTTATAGGCACATCTGAAATGTTTTTGATATATTTCTGAGAGAACAAAACCATAGAAAGAATAACACATAGAAGAAAGTAAAGAATAATGATCATACTTTGAGATATTGTGGAAAATTAAAGGAGAGAATGCTTGATGGGGTTATCATGAAATCTCTAAGTGATCCTTCATTCCCCTCTTCCAATGACCCTTCAAAATTGGGTTTTTATTTAGTTTCTCTATTTTGATCCCTAAGTGGCTTACAACCCTAGAGAAGTATATGCAGATTTACGGATGCAGTTGTAGGATACATAACAGCTGATAATTGACAATAAATCCATGCATCCAATTTGAATAGAAATTAATACAAATAACTAGGGTCCTCCAATGGCCCAATCATCTGGACCTTGACTATCCCCTCAACTAGTGACCCTTCAAAACCGGGTTATCATGCAATCAGTGAGTGATCCTTCATTCTCCTGGTGAGCTTCTAGGTAGGCACCATTTATATATTTGATAGCTTAGGGCATCAAATGTATATTGTATCATTGATAGTTGAGACTTTGTTAAAAGGAAATAGGACAAAGAATGATTTTGATTTAGTTTCTCTATTTTGATCTCTAAGTGGCTTACAACCGTAGAGAAGTATATGCAGATTTATAGATGCAGTTGCAGGATACATAGTAGCTAATAATTCACAAGAAATCCATGCATCCAATTTGAATAGAAATTAATACAATTAAATAGGGTCCTCTAATGGCCCAAACATCGGGACCTTGACTATCCCCTCTTCCAGTGACCCTTCAAAACTAGGTTATCATGCAATCGGTGAGTGATCGTTCATTCTCCCAGTCTGCCCTACATCCAAACATATTGGAAATACACAATACAATGATAACAAGTCTTTCAAAATCCCCCTTCCCTCAAGGAACACTATCAACCATCCCTTCCACATAGCATTTCACTATTGTATGAGTGGATTGTGCAGGAACAGTTAACATTAAACAAGGAGCAAACTCCTCAACACATCTTGGAAACCATTGAATTCAATAATAAATAAAACCTAACACTAACACTATTCCTTCCATTCACTTCTACCAAGAATAAAGCATTTAATCCATTCAACATTACATATAATCATTAGATAGTTACATTTCCTGACTGTGTAGAGGAACAGTCATGACCAAAATGATCAAAACTACTTTCACCCTTTCACAAGCTATTCCTCAGTCTTAATGAGTTATAAACATGCCATTGTTTCAGTTTTGCTTGCGAGTTATGATAATTTTTGTAAACATGTCATTGGTTCAGTTTAGTGTATTCATTTTTGTCAGACAAATCTTCATTGTCTTCTGATTGTCTTCATTATATAGTAGCATGTATTAATTGGTTGATAAATAAAGAAGCATTTAGACAATCAGAAGATTTGGCTGATTAAGAGTGAGGCCTTCTTTAGGATCTTATATAAATTTGGCCGATTAAGATGAGAAGAAAAACACAATTCATTAGTTAAATGTTTCAATTTCATGTATTTTTTCTCCTATTTATTAGGTGCATGAGTTGAAGGTTGAATGTAAGAGTCTTATAATGTTGTGTTACCTTAAATCTTGAGTTTTTGATACTCCTATGATGATCTTTCTCAACAAGTATTTTATTCTATTGTTGTTTTTTGAATAACATATTGGGAAAATACAAAATTGTGTACTTCTACAGGACAGTTAACACAAAATTGAAGCATCAAACAAGACTTGATCAAGTTGCAGGTGGAACGTGTAGTCAAATAGTAAGTAATGTAGAATAACAAAATAAGTAATTTGTTGTGTCTACATTTTATTATTTTCTGAGATTACATCCATGTTCTATATTCACAGAATGGTTCAAAATTAAAATTTACAATTTGATAAAAGTACTGATGAGTGTTGTTCCTTGCACCCTCAATCAACAACTTGCCTCCATTTTATTTTGATTTACAAACTACTATATTATTTGAATATCTTTCTTTCTTGCCACAATAGGAAAGAGTTTGAGGTGGAAGACTAGAATAATAGAAGTGTTTCAATTTGGTATACTATACTAAAACATCATTTCATAACTAAGTTTTCAATTTCTATATATAATTAGGTTATAGATAATCTAAGTGAAGAAGCATCATGTCAGACAATCCAAGTGAAGAAGGTAATGGGGATGCAATCAATAGATTGTGGTCAAACTTGAAAAGAAAAGGTGATGGAAAATGTTATTGTCCCTACAATAATTGTAAGGGCTTAAACATTAGAAGATTGCTAATCAAAATAGCTAAGAGACATTGTAGGGATAATGGTCACATTGAAGGAGGCTTTGATTATCATGAATTGGTAAGTTTTTCATTATATTTATTTAACAATTAATATATATATGAAATATACTTGATGATGAGATCATTATCATGGTTTATTTGTGTTCATTTTAATATAGGTCAACCTCCCTAGGGGAGTACATGATATGGAACATGGAGGTGTGAATATTTTGAATATGGCTTTGGAAGTGGAGCATCATGGAGGTGCAAATATTGAAGCTAAAGATTATGATCCCATGGAAGATGACAATGATGTGCCAGATGATGGTACTAATACATTGATCCATGACACATTTGGTATTGGGACAACTGTTGATGATGATTAGGATGATGTTGATGTCATCCATGATATACCTCTACTTGAGAAGGTAGCCACACCCCTTTACGAAGGTTCCCAAACAACTCTTCTCTCTACTGTATTGTTGTTGTTGAACTTGGAGGTTATGAATGGTTTACCCAACACAACAATGTCACGTATGCTACGATATGTCATATATGTCATTATAGTAATTAAATGGTGAAACATGTACCATAAATATTGTTAATATTAACAACATATATTTTTTTCTACAAATTGATAGGTGAGTTCTTATTACCACCATCAAATATTCTCCCTTGCTCATACTGAGAATTATGTGCCACTATGAAAGGTATTGGAATAGAGTATCAAGCAATAGATGCTTGTCCCAATGATCATATTATTTATCATAAAGAACATGAATTTGCAACAGAATGCCCTGAATGTCATACGAGTAGATATCAAACAGATCAAATAACAAAAAAGGTGCCTCAGAAGGTTCTTTGTTACATCCCCATTATACCACATTTGCAAAGATTATTTAGGTGTAATAGCTTGGCACAATTTATGGATTACCATGCATGCAATAGGAGTCAAGATGACATTATTTGAATGCCTGTAGATGGTTCTATATTTAAGGACATAGAGGAAAAGTGGCCACACTTTATCGAAGAACCTCGAAATCTCAAGCTTTTAGTGGCAACGGATGGTGTCAATCCATTTGGAGAGCTAAAATCTATTTGCACTATTTGTCCTATTTTTGTCATCAACAATAACATTCCTCCATGGATGTCAATAAAGAGGGAGCACATTCTGTTGGCAATGATTATTCTAGGTATTTGATCATTTAATAGTTATCTGCATGTAATTATAAATCTTGTAGTAAAATGGTCACAATAATTATGTAATGTTGTTCATTCAACCAGGTAAATACCAAGTTAAAGATATGAATGTTTATATTGAGCCTCTTATCGATGAGTTGGTGGAGTTATGGAAAGGTGTCACTATGTATGACATCTCTAGACCAATAGGAGATAGACAATTTCAATTCCATGTAATGTATGTGTGAGCAAGGCTTTCGAGGGTACCTGCTTTGAAAGACTTCAAGCCAAAAAAGGATTAGATGTTAGTCTAAGCATGAAATCAATGCAAAACAAAGAAAACTCTAAGCTAAGCCACCTCAGATTGAGCTAAAAATAGGTGCACCCAAGCACTGTTCGATTTGCTCTTGCTTAAGGGGATGTGGGTGTGCTCTCTAAGCACTTGGAGCATACTCTAATGCATTTTAGGAGGGATTTAGATCCATGAAAACCTCATAAATGGCACAAAATAGGTATAGAACACCTGATTTGCCCCTAAGGCCTCAAGGATCCAAATGATGCTGGAATGAAGATTAAGCTATATGATGCTTATGCTAAGATTGATTTTAGACCAAATAGAGATGTGATATGATGCTACATGCTATGCAAAACAATGAAGTAAACTAAGTTAATCTATTATTGCTAAGATATGATGAGCTAAAATGATTGAAAGTAAGCTAAATTAGGATGATTATGCTAAGGCTAGAAGCAAAAGGGCATGATAACAATGCATGAGAATAAAAGCTAAGCTAATGGATTTGCTCTTGAAAGGAGGGGTATTTATAGGATTTGGGAAGGAAGAATGAGTGGCTAGGATTGAAATCCTTAAGAGAGGCCAAGATTCATTCAAAGGGGAGCACATGGATTGTGCTAGTTCAGGGCCACCTCCTTGTGACAAGTGTCACAAGGGCATTGGGTTTAAAGATGGGAGGAATGTGCACAATTTGAGAAATGTGCCTAAGGTCAAAGGGTGTAAGAAAGGGGTGAGGGGCTTCTTAAATGCATTTAATGCATGTAAGAGAAGCCTCTAGAAGTATATTGACTTTGGGTTAGGCTTAGGAATTGGCTAACCTTGGTTAGGGAATGTGACAGGATTAGGGGAGGGATTAGGATTAGGATGGGTGAAGAGGTTGGGTTGAGAAGTTTCTAGAAGAGTCTAGAGTTTTCTTAGGTTTTATGGAATAAATGTTTATTCATTCCAAAGGCTTTTGGTTTTGGGAATATTTATTAAAATATATTTAATAAATATGAAAATTAAATATTTAATCTTAATAAAATATTTTGAGTTGAGATTAGGGTTAGAAAGGATGGGATTAGCCTTTCATCGAAATTAAAAAAGGATTAGAAGATTTTGGAAGAGGTTAGTGGTCTTAAGGAAATTGGCCAAGTTTTGGGCAAAAAATAAATAAATTATTTATTTTGGGATTTTTGGTCAATTTATTAATTAAATAATTAATAAATAGGGGAATAATGTTTAAATAAGATTTAAACATTTTTGGGAGGGATTTCTTAATTAAATATTTTTAATTAAGATAAAGAGATTTAATGACATAAAAAATAAATTAATTAATTAAATAAATAATTAATTAATAAATGATGATGTCATCAGGGATTTTTCAAAAAATAAAAATACTTTATTTTCTAAAGGATTTTTAGGTGTCTACATTTTGCCCCTCTTTGATGCGATGCCACAAGTGGCATGGCGTCAAAGACAAGAAAATAAGATGCCCAAAGCTAGAATTTGGAGGAATAAGGGGTTGTGCCCCCTCGAGAAAATAACGCAAGGAGTAAACGTTGTGGAATTTTCTCGAAAGGAAATAGAGAAGGAAGGACCTAGGAAGAAGGGGAGATAAATAACCAAGCTTCCAAGAGCAAAGATGGGTGAATGCAAGATGAGATGGAATGCAAAATGTAGGATGTAGTGATATGAGGATGCAAGATGCAGGATTAATCTATATGATGCAGGATGCAGGGGATTTGGGGAAGCTCCAAGTGCAAATGTGGAGAGCACAACCTAGTTTGATATAGCAATACTAGAGACCTACCAAGGATACTGGGATCACAAGGCCTTGTCACCAGCGTTGCATAAGACTGATGCTAAAAAGACATGCAGGGTTTCCCTAGCATCATGCATCAACCCAAGAGGAAGCATGGTGGAAATGATGCTGAAGAAACCACAAACACACAATTGACTCATAGGCAGAAGCAAAAGATCAAAAGACCTTGCCCCAGATTGTCCTCATTCACTGCACACCATGATATAAAGGATCGTGGTGCCTTTGAGTAGAGAACAATGAGAAGCCGTAAAAGATTAACAAGACCCAAAGGACAAAAATCCAAGGTCAAAATGATAACTCCAAAAGACAACCTTTGCCAAGGAGAGAGATTTGATTTGATTGATTGATTGATGGCGGGAAGATTGCTCTGAACATGTGGAAGGATACATCGACACGGACCTAGTGTGCTTGGTGGAATATTGGGTTGGACAGGAAGGATACAACTGAGGGGACCCATGATTAGGCTTAGGTCAGATAAAATAGAAGCATACATCTGTGCAGATCCCATGCTGATGGGGAGAATGCTGTGTTGCTAATTGGCAAATGATGCAGTTCAAAGATGGTCATGACGATCAAGGATAGTCAACAATTGATGTTATTGAAGTGCGAGGTTGGGTAGGACAAGATTTTTTATCAGATACTGCTGTAGGACTAACAAGGACTATGTACAACAAGACAACGACAAGGGATGATGGACACAAAGGATGGGACCTAAAGACACATATGTACAAATGAGCTTAGGTGGAGACACAACTGATGCTATGGTACAAGACTCGGGATTAGAATGCACAAAGAACCTGGGGATGAAGCTAAAAACTCCAAAGATATGCAAGACGATGCCCCAGTTGGGCTGGAAAGACAATATGGACTGATGAAAGATGTGTCCTGAAATGACACAGATTTGGGAAGGACATATCCCAACGATGATGATTGGATTGAGATTAGGGCCTACTACAAGACTAAGGATGTGATTGGATTGGTTGGCTTGATCTTGGATGTTGGATAGCTAGAGGATGTGGATAGGATTGGAAGATGGCTAGAAGATTGCTAGGAATGTTTGGATAAGGATGAATGGCTTTGGATTACAATGAGGTTAGCCTATAGCTAGATACCAATGACAAGGGAAGATACCAGGTGATGGAGATGTGGAGGAAATGCTGAGGGATGAGGATGATGGAACTGCTAGGAGATTTCGATGGAGGAAGATTTGGATTTGGATGGAAGAATGCTTGAGGGTTGGATAGTGGAAGATTTGGGGAGATTGGATGGCAGTTTTGCTAGAGGATTGGAAGGTGGAATGCTGGAGGAACCGCTGAGGGATCTGGATAGAGGAATGCTCAAGGATTGGATGGTGGATTTTCTTAAGGATTTGGGAGATGGAAGATTTTGGATAAAAGATAGTCTCCAAGGAATATGTCACCAAGGATTGAGATGCCCCCTGCTTAGGATAGTTCATGTATTTCAAAGGATTAGGATGGGGTACGATTGGACAGAAGATATGCCAATAAGAGGATGAGGAAGGTAGATGGAAGATAGGATGAATGGATTGGATAGAGGATATGTAGCTAAAAAGTGTGATGGATGCTAAGAAGGTGCCCAAAAGCATGTATACCTGGTAGTCTTTGTTTTGTCATCAAGATCCAAAGGAGGATGAAGGAGGTGAGAGACAAATGGGATGGAGGAGATGTTGGATAAGAGGTGATAGAAGGGAATGGCCCCCAACTATAGAAAGGAATTGGGGGGAGACTACGCATGATGCTTGTTTGCCAGGTTTTCACCATGGTACTTGTCCAAGGTGCTTGAATTGCCAAGTTTTCACCATTGAATGAATGTTTTTCTCTTCTTTTTTTTTTTTTTTCTTTTTTTTGATATTTTTCTCTGATTTTTCCAATTTTTATTGATTTTTTTGATTTTCTGCTAACTAGATGCCGACCTTTTGATATTCTGATGTGTTGATGACTTTCTAATTTTGTTGACTTGCTGATGTCTCTAATCTATTGATTTCTCTGATTTGTTGCTGACTAGATGTTGACCTTCTGATATTCTGATGTGTTGACAACTTTTTGATTTTGCTAACTTGGTGATTTCTCTGATCTTTCTGATGTGCTCGGATGTTGGTACAGCTTCGCTAGGATGGATGGATTTATGCAAAAGCACAGATTGGATGGGGTAGATGGGATATATGGTGGTAGAAAGTGTTTGGATGGAAAGATGGAAAGTGATCATGATAGGGGGATGTTGTCAAGATCAACATTGGCACATGTTGTGAGGAAGATGAATGAAGTGGATGGGTTTTGGAAGATATAGGTAGATTTGATGGAGGATTTATGCTAGGAGATTTTGGATCTTTGGGATCCAAAATAGATTGAGGAGATGGAGGAGCAGATTGAGTAGCTAGGGGTTTAGCAACTTTGGATGCCATTGTGGATGTTTCTTTTAGATGCATTATATCTTTTTGCTTTGGGATCCATGTCATTTTTGTTTTAGCTTTGGTGGGCCTTTGTGGCCATTCGTATGCATAGGATTTTTCTTTTTCATTACTGGACCTTTGTGGCCATGTAGTGGATTTTGCTTGTGCTTTGCTAGGCCTTTGTGGCCATTGGGATACATTGGATTGCTTGATTGGATTTTTCTTTGGTTGACCATGTCATTTAGACTAGACATGGAAATCTTTGGATTTTTGTGGATATTTTCCTTTATGCATATTTGATATGGCATCCAAATTGCAAGGAGCATTGGAATGAATATGAGGAGATGTCTGGGATGGTGAAAATGTGGATGGGGAGATGAATGGAGATTGGTAGATAGGAGATATGGGCATGTGCCTTTGTTGATCCTGACTAGGGATGTTTGGATTTTGGATGAGGGATTGAGTAGGATAAGATGGTGGATGATATTTTGGGATATAAGGTCCCAAAATGGATTGGGTATGTAGAGGATATGTGCTGGAAGATTTTGGGACATAGGGACCCAAAATGGATTTGGAGGATGAAGGAGGAATGTGATAGGTTGTCCTGGGCTATAATGATGGAGGAGGAGGAATAGCATTGTATGCTTTCGAGGATGTGATGGTGGATTTGGAAGGATGCTTGAATTTAGCTTTAGTTGTACCAACCTTTTTGGAGGAAGTGCCTTCTTTTGATGTGTGACCAATTCCACATAGCTTTGGATGTTTCTTGTCTTGGATAGGCTCCAAATTTCCTTGTTCATGGATGCCTAGGCCTTTGCCTTGATAATTTCATTTCTTGAGCATTTTATCCAAGAAAGGATATTTCTGACTTGGGGAATATGACAAACATCTAGTTTCTGATTCCTTGTTGGAAGATATGGAACTTATTACTTTTGCTTCAAGTGGGCTACCTCTGACAAATGTAAGTGGACCGAGAGGATAGAGTGTTGGGAGCTGGATAGTTTGGATTGGAAAATCCTCAAGAGGAGAGGATGGGATGATGGGATCTTGACTAGGATTGGGAGATAGTAACGGATCTTCAGATGGAGAAACTGGGATGATAGGATCTTGGATTGGAGGAATTGGGATTGTAGGATTTTGGATTGGGGGTGATGGAAGCAATAGAACATGTGATGGGGGAAGTGAAGGGATTGGATCTTGATTTTCTTCTATGAGTATTTCAACATGCTTTTGGACAAGATCTTGACATGGTAGGACTTGTGTGGATAGAGTGACGGGGGATGTATGGATGGACTCATCAGAGGGGGTGGATGGAAGGATGGGAGATTTTGTAGCTATGATGTCTGGAAGAAGGAAGAACTCTTCAGATGGTATGGATGAAAGGATGGATGATTTTGCAGCTGTGATGGTAGGAAGAAGGGTGAACTCATGAGGCTCATCAGATATGCTTTGGATGATGCTAGGGGGAGGTGATGTTGGTAGGGATTGGATGGAGACTTCAGATGGAAGGGACTCAATGATGCTAGGAGATGGAAGAGGATTGATGAGTGGGATGTATGGAAGATAGATAACAGATGGGAGCGATGGATGGGCCTCTTTAATGATGGCTTCACATGAAGGTTTGAGATGGCTTGGCTCTTCAACTTTAGGTGTGGGATTTGTTATTGGCTTCCTTGTGAAACTCCTTGGAGACTTTCATGGTGAAGAAGGATTGGAATGTGTAGAAGATGGGGAGCTTGGATGGTCCTCACATGAAGGTGGGGTGGATGAAGGGGAACCTACTTGAGGGGATGATGGTGCAAACGAGGAGCTAGGAGATGGTGGTTTAGGATAGTTCACATAGGTAGGTTTAGAGGAAGCTTGTGAACTTGATGGACTATTGGATGAGGTCGGAATGATGGATTGAGGTACGGGATATGAAGTAGAATGAAGGGTGCATTCTTTTTGTGGGAGGGGATTTGCAAAAACATGGGTTTGAATGGAGGATGGTGGATTGGGGAAAAGGATTGGAAGACTTGGTGTTTGACTTTGAAAGGGTTTTGGAGGATAAGTGGATGGAGGTTTTAGATAAGGGAAGTAGCATGAAGTGTTTCGAAGGGATGGTGGTGATTGGGATATGACCATAGCAGGAGATGGAGGTATGAAGGATGCATATGGAGGATGTGTAGGTTGAAGATAGGGATAAGTTGTGGATGGATAAGATAATGGATTTTCCTTGTCGAGGACATGAAAGGGAGTGCTAGTGGATAAGCGTGAAGGCATGATAGGATATTTTGGTGGAATGATTGGATGTTAGGGGATGTTTGGAGCAAACTTGCTAAGATTTTCAAAATATGCATCGTGATCTACAAGGTTTTCATCATCTTTGGGATAGGATGGATTGAGGGGAGAGACATAATAACCAAACTCATCATAATAGTTTTGAGACATGCTAACTTGTGGATGAGGCGGATAGGAATGAAGGATGAAGATGGATTGGAAGACTAAGAATCAGATTGGGATGACTGAAAGGATCATACTAGGATTGGATTTGGCTTAAGATTGGAAGAAGACTGACTCTAGAGGAAGACAGAAAAGGGGATGGGGGATGACCAAGATTACTCTGCTAACCTAAGATAGGAGGAAAGGATGACAAGACTGGATTGAATATGACTGGAAGACCATGATTTGAGTTTCTGAAAGCCTTGGACATTTTTTGGATTTTGGGAGGATTTGGACTGACATGGCTATTCTGAGTATCTTTGAACCAAGTTGTAGATCAGTCTGATGTTTTTTTTCAATGGCAAAGGATAGATTTCAACAAAGATTTTTGAAAAAGCAATCTCCACAAGGGACAAAGCAACCTTGCGGGATACAAGCAGGATGATTGACTCTGATAAAGCTTTTGAAAGTGTATGTTCCAACAATGTTTTCATGGAGTTTTGAATGTCAAGCACTTCAAACAGATCTACCTAAGGAAGGTGAGTATCAAAATCGCTTGCCCACAGCTTGGTATCCCCTAGAAGGGAATACAAATGGTGAGTAATCTTGAGGTGACCCGGTAAACCCCTTGGAATCGGTCCTTGCACAAGGATTTTGATACTTTCAGATGTAGATAGGGTAGCCTCTATTTTATTAGGTTTCTAATAGTTCTGTGGAGTCTCCATACCTGGTTATGCTGACCGTCTGTGACTCACTTAAGAGCCTAGCCCACAACGCTGGGGGAGGAATATTTACCTGTCCCCAAACATTTGCATTTGGCACAAAATGCCCATAGATTAGGAGATATAAGTGAGTACTTTTTTCCTTCACTTTATTTATATACCGGCTGGGGGGGATACCGATTTGAGGTCATTCTTTGAGGAGGAAGCACTTTTCTCCCTGGACAGGCCTTGCTAAAAGTAGAACAAGTGAACTTGTCCGAGTCCAAATGTTCTACGTTGCTTACTTTAATAGAATTTTACAAAAAAGTAAAGCTCCTAGATGCACATCAAGCAAGTTTGTTCATTTTCCCAAATTGATTAAGTGATTTTTGAACTTTGAAATTGAAGACACAAGTGCTTAGATTTTGATTTGTTCTTTCTCCAAAACGTAAATGATTTGAGCGGTTGCAAGTTCTTTCCTTTTGGGCATTCAAGATTAAGATTTGCGAGTTGATTTAGGAACTTTGAAAAGAGCTTTGTTTTGATCCTTTATGGCATTCAAGATTTGATTGGGTGCTTGCTTGAATTGAAACAAAAGAGGGAATAGAGATGTTCGTTCCTTTTAGTGCTTTCAAGATTGGATTTGATTTTCAAAATGATAATGACACTTAGGACTTAAGTTCATTTTTCCTTAATTTCATTCAAGATTTGTTTTGACCCTTGTTTGAAATAAGAAAAATGAATCCAGTCCCAAGCAAATTAAGACAGAAAGAAACAAAAAGTGACACTGTCCAGCTCAAAACGCGACACTGGAAAGTGCATAGGTGACACCAAAAAACTCTCAGGCGAAAGATAACTGTGCAAAAGCGACGGAGAAAATTTCCAAGTGACAAAGAAATATGTCTAGGTGGTAGAGAAAGACTTACAAGTGACACAGAAATAATCCGAGCAATAGCAGAATGTTTAAAGGCGATAACAAAATGATTATAGGTGAGACTTTTGTACCCGAAGGTGTAAAAGTTTATCTCAAAGGCGTGATTTCTTATGTTGTAGGCATGATTTCTTATGTTGCAGGCATGATTTCTTAAGTTGCAGGTGACAGAAGAAGAAACCTATGACAGAATCGAAGTTATCGATGGCGGGAATTTGTCAGTAAACAGGCGTGAATACAGAGCTTGTAGGCGTCATTTCATTTCTTGAAGGCATGATTTAATTTCTTGAAGGCGTGACTGTATTGTGTGTAGGTGACATTTAAATCCTGTAGGTGACATTTAATTGCTTGAAGGTGACATTTCATTTGTTTCCTGCAAATACAAGAATATAAAGTATAATCTAATCAAAGTGATTGTGGTTTTGGTCCCACCGGGCGTGCCAGAATGTGGAAAAGGCTTTCGAGGGTACCTGCTTTGAAAGACTTCAAGCCAAACAAGGATTAGATGTTAGTCTAAGCATGAAATCAATGTAAAACAAAGAAAACTCTAAGCTAAGCCACCTCAGATTGAGCTAAAAATAGGTGCACCCAAGCACTGTTTGATTTTCTCTTGCTTAAGGGAATGTGGGTGTGCTCTCTAAGCACTTGGAGCATACTCTAATGCATTTTAGGATGGATTTAGATCCATGAAAACCTTATAAATGGCATAAAATAGGTATAGAACACCTGATTTGCCCCTAAGGCCTCAAGGATCCAAATGATGCTGGAATGAAGATTAAGCTATATGATGCTTATGCTAAGATTGATTTTAGACCAAATAGAGATGTGATATGATGCTACATGCTATGCAAAACAATGAAGTAAACTAAGTTAATCCATTATTGCTAAGCTATGATGAGCTAAAATGATTGAAAGTAAGCTAAATTAGGATGATTATGCTAAGGCTAGAAGCAAAAGGGCATGATAACAATGCATGAGAATAAAAGCTAAGCTAATGGATTTGCTCTTGAAAGGAGGGGTATTTATAAGATTTGGGAAGGAAGAATGAGTGGCCAGGATTGAAATCCTTAAGAGAGGCCAAGATTCATTCAAAGGGGAGCACATGGATTGTGCTAGTTTAGGGCCACCTCCTTGTGACAAGTGTCACAAGGGCATTAGGTTGAAAGATGGGAGGAATGTGCACAATTTGAGAAATGTGCCTAAGGTCAAAGGGTGTAAGAAAGGGGTGAGGGGCTTCTTAAATGCATGTAAGAGGGATAAGGAGGCTTTAAATGCATTTAATGCATGTAAGAGAAGCCTCTAGAAGTATATTGACTTTGGGTTAGGCTTAGGAATTGGCTAACCTTGGTTAGGGAATGTGACAGGATTAGGGGAGGGATTAGGTTTAGGATGGGTGAAGAGGTTAGGTTGAGAAGTTTCTAGAAGAGTCTAGAGTTTTCTTAGGTTTTATGGAATAAATGTTTATTCATTCCAAAGGCTTTTGGTTTTGGGAATATTTATTAAAATATATTTAATAAATATGAAAATTAAATATTTAATCTTAATAAAATATTTTGAGTTGAGATTAGGGTTAGAAAGGATGGGATTAGCCTTTAATCGAAATTAAAGAAGGATTAGAAGATTCTGAAAGAGGTTAATGGTCTTAAAAAAATTGGCCAAGTTTTGGACAAAAAATAAATTAATTATTTATTTTGAGATTTTTGGTCAATTTATTAATTAAATAATTAATAAATAGGGGAATAATGTTTAAATAAGATTTAAACATTTTTGGGAGGGATTTCTTAATTAAATATTTTTAATTAAGATAAAGGGATTTAATGACATAAAAAATAAATAAATTAATTAAATAATAAATGATGATGTCATCAAGGATTTTTCAGAAAATAAAAATACTTTATTTTCTAAAGGATTTTTAGGTGTCTACAGTATGGACAATACATGATGCCTCAGGGCTAACATATTTTTCTGGTATGTTATGCTGAATTCAAGTTGCACATGATAATTCTAAAAATAAAAATTAACATATTTAATCCAATTGTATCATTACCTTGTAGGTCTTCAAACAAAGGAAAAATTTGCATGTCCAGTTTGTGGTCCAATGATGAAATCTCATTATTCAAAAAGTTTAGGAAAGCAGGTGTTTGATGAGTATAGGTAATTTCTCCACAAAAATCATAACTATCGAATTACTGAAAAACATATTTTCAATGGGGAAAAAGAGACTACATCTAAGCCACGGAGAATGACACCTCACTTATGGAAGTTGGAATATAATAGAATTAATCATCAAGGTACTACCATTCTACCTAACAGTTTATGTTTGAAATTTGTATATTTTTATTGTGTTTTGTTTGTTGATTATGTGATTGATGATCATGAATGTTGTCAAGGCAACACTACTGAGCACCTTCCAAAGGGACTAAAGAGTTATCCTAGATAATTTAGGAGGTTTCCCTACTACGAGTAGCTACTTGATGTGAATTTGTTTGATACTATGCATATCGAAAAGAATGTAACAGAGACATTGTGGAAGATATTGGATGGGAGGCATGACAAAGAAATTTTTTTCAAAATTTGTAGCGACATTCAAGAATCCAATCATGCAATGAAAAATTTGATTGAATCAAATAGAAATGGAGAATGGATTAATACAAGTGCCCTTCCTTGGTTATTAACAGAATAACAAGGTGATGCCATAAAAGAAGTCATACAAAAAATTTGATTTCCCACAGGATTTTCTACAAACATAAGCAGTACGATATCAAGGAAAGGTGAATTTGGGCTAGGGTTGAAAATGCATGATTGGCATACCTTCATCATGGTAAGTCATGTTCTTTTGTATTTACAATATATTTGTAAACTACATGTACTTCTCATTGTATTATATGAGAAAAGAATGACATGATCATTTTTATAATTGTTGCAGTACGTGCTACCCCTATCTCTCCCAGAGAACTTCGACAATAACATCAAACAAGTGATATATGATCTTAGAAAATACATGAGGTAAGCAATGATATCTGTTTAATTTTTTTTGTGTATATATATATATATATATATATATATATATATATATATATATATATATATATATATATATATATATATATATATATATATATATATATATATATATATATATATATATTGTAAAGTCTCATGTTTATATATTTTTGTGTCTTGAATGTCTTGTAGGTGGTTGTCATCTAAAGAAATCCATAGAGAAGATATAAAATACTGGTAGAGAAGAATTCCTCTTCTAATGTGTGAAATGGAAAAGTGTTTACCTTCAACCTTTTTAATGCACAGGACTACTACCTCATACACCAAGTTGAGGAGATTGAAATGTGTGGATCTATACACACTCGGTCAATGTGGATGGTTGAGAGGAACTTGAAATTTTTGAAGTCTTTGGTTTGGCAAAGAGCATGTCCTAAGGGTTCTATGGTGGAGGGATATATGGTATACCAAACTATGGTGTATGTTACTGAATATCTTCCTAAGCTTGCAACAAAGATCCATATAGATCGCATTTGGGATCTCGACATCATTAGAAAATTTGAAGGGGAGTACTTGGTGGGGAAAGGCAGAATGAGGAAAGTGAGAGGTAATAAATTATAAGATGTTATTGTAGCTATTAATTAATTATTAATCTTCAAAATTAATTGGTTGTAAGTCATCTATTTATTTTTTGTATAGCTACTTGAGAGTGGGATGCAATACATTTGTATATTGCAAACAATCAAAATTGGATGATGAAATGGATTAAACAATGTCATCATTTAGGTCACACATTAACATGGGAAGCTGTGTCTTCATTGGTTAATGAAGCTCATTGTAACAGAGATCCAAATGTTACCCAAAGGGAAATAGATTTGGCACATGGTTTAAAAGATTTCCAGGTACATATAAATTTGTTAATCACTCATACGTTTATGAACTCTCGATGCATTAATTTATACATGTTTTACATAATTTTGCAGGTCAAACACCACAAGGCTATGTTTTGTAATGGTCATAAATTTTGCATCAAAAAGTTGGATGACAAAAAGAAAACTTGTGATTTTGGGATAAGTGCAATCTTTCAGGTGACTAATATTTCATCTAGAAATGACTTACATCCTCGAGAGTCTAAAAATTGATACTATGACATTTTGGATGATATACTCAAGTGTGACTTTAATTCCTTTAGATTAGTTCTCTTTGTCATCAAATGGTATAGGTTACGACTTAATCAAAATGATCCTGATAGAATTTTTATTGAAAATGACAATGGAGTTCCAATGATTAATACAAGGTGGTTTGAGCCAGTTGGGGATGAACCCTATGTTCTTCCAAGCCAATGTGAGCAGGTATTTTACTCAGAGGTTCTGCATAAATCAGGTTGGTCATTTGTTGTTAGACATGATCCAAGAGGAAGGCCGATGAGGTATAATGCGATGGAAGAAGATTGCGAACAACTAGAAGATGATGTAGATGATGATCACAAACAACAGTTAGTCGATGATGTTCCTGATGCAACTTTTCTTGAAGAAGAAGAAGATAATGACGATGATGGTGCTACTGATGATGCTACTAATGATGCTACTAATGATGATGATGATGATGATGTTGTTGATGATGATGTTGCTAATGTTGATGTTGATGCCAATGATGATGAAGATGATGAAGATGAAGACAATGATAGTGGTGGCGATGATGTCGATGTCAACGATGATCATGGTGATTAGTTGGATGAAGAAGAAGTTGGATGAAGAAGAAGATGAATGACATGAATGAAATATATAGTTACATGATCACTGCTTAATCTATTTAATATTGATTTCTTGATAGAAATGTGCAGTTATGCAATCAATGCTTAATCTAATTAATTTGTGATTTACTTACTATGGGATGCTTATGGTTTTTAATGTACTTACTATGTGGTTTTGAGTATATGTATCATGAGTTTTTTAGCTAACATTAGATAATTGAATTACATATGTAGGTACCCAGACTCCTTTCATGAGCATCCCACACAGTCTCATGGATCAAAAAACTGACCTCGATGTTGATGATGTGACTAGATCAGGTAAAGAGCTATATGATTATAACCTGTAAAGTACTAAAATAATTTAAAATATTTTTAATTTAACCCTTTTATATGTTATTGCAGATGAGCCCCCTTTGCATCAATAGAGAACTAGGCGTGCATTGAGATCTAATGAAAGGGTAGATGATCATGATGATGATATCGATACTCATCTTGCAATTATATCTTAAAAACTAGAAATCAAAAGAAAAAAAAGAAATGATTGTCATCTATGCACCTTAATTGATAATGACTATTTTATATGCCAATGAATTTAATTATGTGGTAGTGAATGTTCATAAATTTTATAATGTGTTAATGAATGTTATCGTGTGATAATTAACAAATGTCACATTTTATTAATGTGTGAATGAATGTTATTGTGTGATAATTAATGAATGTTACATTTTATTAATCGATGAAATAATGAATGTATGTTAGATGTTAACGAGGAATTTAGAGTGATGTTAGGGGGGGGGGGGTAGGGCCAAATGAGCTTCCACCTTCACATGGTTGGCCCTATTTAGTATAGAATATAAAACTATTCTCGAAACAAAGTGAAGCTCAATAAGTTTGTTCCTTATATAGGGTCTCAAATGTAGCTTTTATCCCACTCTCAACATTGCAAGGCTTCAAATGGTGTTCTGATATTGGTTTCTCCATTTCCCACTGACATCTTGTCTTTCTCCTAAGAACTCTCACCGACCTATGATACATGGATGAGTAGAAGATGTCCCTTATAGGCTACACATATATAATATGGTAGATCTAGGGAACAAATATACTACAACATAGAATGAGTCAACTTGAATCTAGAGTTTCTTCATTCACAATGAAAATTCAAATTACAAGCCATATTTTAGATTTAATATTCATATTTACTTCATCATGATCATAGCTATCATGGTTAGCATTTGGTTCAACTTCATTTGAACCACACTTCATGTTGGATTATAACATATTGACACTTACACCATGAAGAAGACAAATGATTAAATAGAAAGAGAGGACCAACTGAACCATCTTGTGATCAGTCTATATCACATTGAGAAACAACATCAAGACTCAAAAATGAAAACAATCAAAAGTTTCTTCAAGACCATGAATGATCGACAACATTCCATTAGAAAACAAAACACTAATTTATATTATCATTAAGCCATAAAATATGTTTTTAAAGTTTAGAAGCATATCACAAGAACTTTCAAGAAACATAGTACTATCCAAGGACCAAAATGAATACCCTCCAAATGATTATGATTATGTTGATGTTGATGTCTATAATTTATGTCTAATGATTATGATGATGTTTATAATTTATTTCACTTACTGATGCTTGCCTAGATTGAATTTTGAATTGCTAGGCTGGAGAATGCTTTCAAAGTTTAGGGTCTGTTCTACATGATACTCTTAGTTACAAATCAAATGCAACTCAACATATTTTTGATGCTGGGCAACCCACTGCAGAAACTCATCCACAGGTGAAATTTAATGTTGTGAATCTTGGCATTGTTAATGTTATTACTTTTCCTCACATTTCATATTTGTGAAAATGTTTCTTGGCACTATCTTATTCTTATTATAATGTTCTTTATTGTGGGGCAGGAGGTCAATCTTCATTGTCTTCATTGTGGGGGACAGTGAAGATTTCTCTGAAAAATAGCAGGTCTTCTTTAGTATCTTATAATAACATGCTAAACTGATAAAGGTGTTATGGGCATTTAATCTACAATTACTAATAGACTAAGCATATTATTATTATGCTTAATGTTCCATTTAAATGCATTTAACACAAAAAACAAATTTACAAAACTGAACCAATGGCATGTTTACAACAAAGATGTATTGAGGAGTTTTCTCCTTGTTTAATGTTAATTGTTCCTACACAATCCACTCATACAATAGTGAAATGCTATATGGAAGGGATGGTTGATAGTTTTCCTTAAGGGAAGGGGGATTTTGAAAGACTCGTTATCATTGTATTGTGTATTTCCAATATGTTTGGATGCAAGGCAAACTGGGAGAATGAAGGATCACTCACCGATTGCATGATAACCTAGTTTTGAAGGATCACTAGAAGAGGGGAATGAAGGATCACTCGCTGATTGCATGATAACCCCACCAAGCATTCTTTCCTTTAATTTTCCACAATATCTCAAAGTATGATCATTAGTCTTTACTTTCCTCTATATGCTATTCTTCCTATGGCTTTGTTATCTCAGAAATATATCAAAAACATTGCAGATGTGCATATAAAAGTAAAATATTGTCCTTCAATTGTTCCACATTGAAGCATTTCCTCATTGGAGTATTCTCTTCATTTGTACAATATCTGTCAAAAATGGTTCCCATATTTCTTCAAGATCTATTTAAATCTTTATATTACAATTTTGATTAGATTTGACCTATAGTTTATTTCATTAGTATTTTATAACATATACTCCTAATGTGAAATGTGGAGAGAAAGAAAAAGACACACTAGGTATGAATTACACGATATACCCATCATTACTTAGCACTTAAATAATAAATTATGGATAGGGAACAACCCCCTAACCTCTGGATGTTTGTTTCATGTTGGCCTCTTATTATATGCAAAGGTAGGCCTGTCTTTAATTAGGCTAATAGCCACAGTGTAGGGGCTATAATATTTTCCCTTTAACCACATTTATAGTTTGAGAAAATTAGAAAAAATTGTTTCAGATTTATATTATCCTTTTGAACTAGCACATTGCCATCAAAATGCATAATCATTGGTCATCTCAAGAAAATTCTTATTGATTAGTAGGATATCCTTATAAAAATTTGATGCATGGATTTCTTGTGAATTATTGATTGCTATGTATCCTGCAACTATGCAAGGAATAGTGTTGGTGTTAGGTTTCATTTATTATTGAATTCAATGGTTTCCAAGATGCATTGAGGAGTTTTCTCCTTGTTTAGTGTTAACTGTTCCTACATAATCCACTCATAAAATAGTGAAATGCTATGTGGAAGGGATGGTTGATAGTGTTCCTTGAGGGAAGGGGGATTGTGAAAGACTTTTTATCATTGTATTGTGTATTTCCAATATGTTTGGTTGTAGGGTAGACCAGGAGAATGAAGGATCACTCACCGATTGCATGATAACCTAGTTTTGAAGGGTCACTAGTTGAGGGGACAGTCAAGGTCCCCATGATTGGGCCATTGGAGGACCCTATTTCTTTGTAGTAATTGCTATTCAAATTGGATGCATGGATTTCTTATGAATTATCCGCTGCTATGTATCCTGCAACTGCATTCGTAAATCTGCATATACTTCTCTACAGTTGTAAGCCACTTAGAGATCAAAATAAAGAAACTAAATCAAAATCATTCTTTGTCCTATTTCCTTTTAAAAAAGTCTCAACTAGATCTATTAGATTTCCACAATCCATATTAATGCTAGTATCAGTTTCTAGGTTCGATTGTGTATAATTTTTTCCATCAATGTTTCAGATCATACTACATGATTCGTCATATCATGTCCTTTTCTCTCTAGCATCCTGATGATGGATCATGTAGTATGATCTGAAACATTGATGGAAAAGATTATACACAATCGAACCCAGAAACTAATACTAGCAAAGTCTCAACTATCAATGATACAATATACATTTGATGCCCTAAGCTATCAAATATACAAATGGCACCTACCTAGAAGCTCACCAGGAGAATGAAGGATCACTCACTGATTGCATGATAACCCAATTTTGAAGGGTCATTAGTTAAGGGGACAGTCAAGGTCTGGATGATTGGGCCATTGGAGGACCCTAGTTCTTTGTATTAATTGCTATTCAAATTGGATCTATGGATTTATTGTGAATTATCGGTTGCTATGTATCCTGCAACTGCATCTGTAAATCTGCATATACTTCTCTAGGGTTGTAAGCCACTTAGGGATCAAAATAGAGAAACTAAATAAAAATCATTCTTTGTCCTATTTCCTTTTAACAAAGTATCAACTATCAATGATAAAATACATATGATGCCCTAAGCTATCAATACAAATGGTGCCTAGCTAGAGGCTCACAGGCTATCCATTTGAAAACCACAGTCAACATTTCAAAAAAATGGATATGTTTGAGCACAAGCACCAATAACATCAAATAATGGAGTTAAAGCATGGGCTAGGACATGACACCAGTAGAATGCAATCATTTTAGTGACAGTAATTTAGAATGTAGTCCTTTGGCATGTATTAAACATAATAGAATTTTTAGCATATTATTATCATTCTATTTCTTTGTTGTAAACATGTCATCGATTCAGTTTTGTAACTTCACTATTGTATGAGTGGATTGTGCAGGAACAGTTAACATTAAACAAGGAGCAAACTCCTCAGCACATCTTGGAAACCATTGAATTCAATAATAAATGAAACCTAACACCAACACTATTCCTTCCATTCACTTCTACCAAGAATAATGCATTTAATCCATTCAACATTACATATAATCATTAGACAGTTACATTTCCTGACTATGTAGAGGAACAGTCATGACCAAAATGATCAAAACTACTTTCACCCTTGCACAAGGTATTCCAAACTTCAAGTAAAATGAGCAATATGCTATATCAAATCATTCATATTCATAGTAACCATTCGAAGGATCATTTTTTCAATGAACCCTTCGACTGTACCCCTGTGGCAGAGAAAGGAAACCTCAAAATAGAGAAAGGAAACTTAGTAAAACTAGTCTATGCCAATGTTTGTGAGGGTACAGTCATGATAAGTGCCTCTCAAACCTCTCCAAACATGTAAGATTGTCTTTAAATACTTTATTGATCTCTTCTAAACATTAACCAAATCAAACCTACATTTGAATCCACACACAATAACCACAAAATGAAGGGTTTTGTATCCTTTAATGAATCTCAGTCACTGGTCGCACATGGATAGTCAAACCAGTAGTCTCCAAAGCATTCAATAAGTGACTAGATTGTATTTAATACACATGATTCCTTCCATTCACTTCTACCAAGAATAAATCATTTAATCCATTCAACATTACATATAATCATTAGACAGTTACATTTCCTGACTATGTACTAGAGGAAGAGTTAGGAAATGTAACTATCTAAATGATCCAAACATTTGAAAATAGTGAATCGATATCCTTGAGCATAAGCACCAATAATATCAAATAATGGAGATAAATCACAGGCTAGGGCATGACACCAGTAGAATGTGGTCATTTCAGAGAGCATTTGTGATCAAATAAAATGCAATGCATTTGAAATTTGCAGTCGAATATGATGCCAGATGCTCAAAAGATGATGAAATCACATACCTTCTCTCATGCTCAACTTTTACTCCTCTATCCAATCAAAATAAAAATGATGAGGCCATTTCACTTTTTTTTTTCATAGCCAAATCTTCCTTGTACCACACAAAGAACATGCCATTGGTTCAATTTTGTAATTTGTTTTTTGTGTAATTAGTAATTGGTAGATTAAATGTATATAACACCTTTATTACTTTAATTAGCATGTTATTATTATATCAGATAAAGTATGTTTAAGAATTATTGGGACTGGTCCTTTTGCATGTATTAAACATAATAGAATTTTCAGCATATTATTATCAATCTATTTCTTTGTTCTAAACATGCCATTGGTTCAGTTTTGTAGATTTTTTTAATCCGTTAAATGGATTTTTCATGAGGAGGGGTCTTGCTCTTAGGAGATTGATGAAGATTGTGCACCTCAAAAACCAATTCATAAGGTACCAATCATGTTTCCTATTCGCTTATATTTTTGGATTGGTAAATCTCCTTATAAGTTTCATGTCCTTTCTTTTGATTACTATGGATGAGATATATATCTTACATTTAACATAACTTCTTTACATTTTAGAACATGTAGTGTATTTTTTGAGGATTTTACCAAATCAACTTTTAACATAAACTGAAAACACCAAACTAATATCTTGCCCTTTCAACTTGACAAAATATTTGCATTTGACCAATAATTGCAAGCAACTAAATGATAAATCCACATACCTATATCTTTGTAAAATACCTGGAACATCAAAAAGATGGCTAAGTGGCTGCCACCATGATTTTTATCTACTGAATATGGGAAAAGAAAACACCAAAAAAAATTGAATAGAAAACATGCTTGGTTATTTCAAAGAGCATTCATGATCAAATAAAATGCAATGCCTTCTATCGCACTCGATCAACTTCCACCCACTCATTTTATCCCACTCCTTTTCTCTACAAATGAAATAAAAATGATTTGGCCATTTCAAAACATTGAATCGATATCCTTGAGCACAAGCACCAATAACATCAACTATTTTGATATGTGGGAACCCTAATGTTGGCAAGAGTTCTTTTATTAATAAGATTACTCTGCAAGCTTGAAGAAGTGATATATTTTGGCAAATGAAGAGTAGAAAGACGATGATATTCCTGAGATCATGGATGGACACAATGTTGCAAACAAAATGGGAAGACATCTTTCTAGACTAGCCCTGGATCATTTGACAATTGGGGTAGGATCCAGACCCAGACTAAAAAGATGTCTTCCTTTCTATTATGGAATTATCCTTTCTTTGGCTTGCACTCATTCCTCTTCTCAAAAATGGTTATCTAGAAACTTTGGATACTATTTCTCATCCATGCACGAAATGTGCTAGTGATCATATAAAATTACTTTAGGCCTCCAGTATTGATGAGATGTACAAGTGTAAAATGTTTTTGTAAGATTGTGATCAATTTGTCCAGTGTAAATAAATGCAAGGCGGTGATTATTCTCAATGATCAACAGGTAGCTAGGATAGTAGCTAAGACTAAAGATAAAATAGCTCAAGAGACCATCATAGGTTCTCTATTTCTTCAGTCTATATTATTGACATAATGTTTTACCTTTCATTACCTCATCAAATCCAGGGATTTGAAAGAATTTAATAGAATATTTTCATGACAACATATATTATTTAAGTTGACATTGCATGAATTTATCTACTTCGTACACTTGTAGACTATGAGGACAGCGATAAAGAAGCATGGTCATGGCCATGCTTCTTTATCACCGTACTCATAGTCTACAAGTGCATGAAGTAGATAAATTCATGCAACATCAACATAAATAATATATGTTGTCATGAAAATATTCTATTAAATTATTTCAAATCCTTGGATTTGGTGAGTTAATGAAAGGTAAAACATTCTGTCAATAATATAGACCGAAGAAAGAGAGAACCTATGATGGTCTCTTGAGCTATTTTATCTTTAATGTGCATATTCATTGATTTTTTGACACTTAATCATTAATTCCAATAGAAGTTCTATGCATTCGATAAATAAAATGTCAGAGAAAAATAATTTACGACAATAGTTCTGACAGTAATTCTATACATTCGACAGGGCCTATGTCGAAGAAATAATGAAGTACTGTCACTCTTTCGACATTTCAAGTGTCACAAAGTGAAATTTTTTGACAGATGGTTCGACATTAATGCCATATAACTAATGGGTATATCTGTCGGAATTAAGTAGAGGCTATCGCTATTCTGATAGTTATAATATCAGAAAAGATACCTTTTTGACAGTTAATAGGTACTGCGTCAAAATTTTGATAGATAAATTATAGAAAATGCCATAACGAAGTTGTTGCTGAAATGCAAGTTTTCGATGTGATATGGTGTTGGTAAACTAACGGATACGTCTTTTGTTGCAATTTCCTACACAAAAATGGTGATGGATGCATCTGTCGAAATGCTGACAAATTAGCATTACAAGTTTGACAAATGGCCATCAGAATTTGATGCCAAATGTAGTAGTGTAATAACTTTATTCTCTAGACTCTCCCCAACAAAGTTGCCATTTTATTGGTGACTCGGATGGGAAAATCAATCTGGTCAGTATGATATTGAAAATTCTTGACTCAACCAAAGATCCTAATAGATGTACTTCTTCATTGTTGTTCTCCCTAGCAGAGTCGCCATTATGTTGGTTGTCTTTTCTTTTTACTTGCAGGTTTACACTATGATTGACAAACTAATGTCACTGACTCTATCACCACTCCAAAGTCTACAAGGAAAAGGGCCAATTAACAAGGATCAACAAGGATCCTCCTACACTTTGAGCTTAGATGCTCAGGTGGGTGTACCTTTGACTCACTTCTTCAAAGGAGTCACAAAATATTATACAACTATACCCTTTATGAACTGGTTTTAAAGATTTTATCATATGTATGTGTGATTGATGATGATGAACTGCTTCTAGAGAATGGATTAGTGCCTTAACCTAGGGCAAAGAGTCACTCAATAACATATATCAACTGAAAATCCTAACTCAAACACTCTTGAAATCAGAATAAGCATTTTTCCTATTATCCCTCTCACTCCCAAACTTGATCATCAAATTCCTATCCAACCATGAACTCATTCAAACTACCTTAAAGACTTTAATCCTAACTTTTTTAGGAACTCAAAGGTAATTCCACAATATTATTTGTCTACCATATGATAACTCACTTTGTGACATTAACATATATGAGCCCAAGATCAAAACAAGAAGACAAACATAAATCTTAGATTGGAACTCAAGTGTATTCTCATTAAAATCTATATAATCTATACATTACTAAGACAACAAAATGCTAGGAAACAAACCCAAAATCCAGGCTCTCCTTGTTCAGTCTTTTTACATTGATTTTCAACATAACATCAACAACCCAAAAAAGTAAAAATAGCTGCAATATATACCAGTAGTCACCTTGGAATCCCAAAAATCAGGATGCAACAAGCTACAGATGACAAGGGTAAAGGTTTCAACCACCAAACCAATCAGATTCAATCAAAATTTATTATAGGGGAGAAAACCAAACAACCTAGAGCAAACAAATCCTAGAATGATCTTCCTTTATGAGAAATCTCTAAGAATACTGTACCGAAGATCATGAATTCACCAAGTTTATCAATCTGATCAACCACTTGCAACATGCCTCGAGCAACCTTTACCCACTTTCTCATAGTACAAACCCTCTGCAATCAATTATCAAACTTTCTGGACCACACTGCATTAGTTGGTAAAATCATATCTAACAAATCCAACCACCTAAGCATTCAATTCCAGTCCTTAGTCACTGAGAAACCCTTAAAATATTCAAATTTGGGAGAAACAGCTACCTACATGGTATGAGATAGTAAATCAATAGCCAGCATTCAAATTCTAGATTATCTTTATATCACGGCCGTCAGATCCCCTACTTTTCCCAGGTTTCAATTTTTTCTTTAGTCACAAGATCATGTAGACATCTCTTTAACCATTACATTTTCATGCGATCAGGTGACTGAAGAAATTCAAACTGCCCCCCAAGTCGCAAGACAAAAACATTAACTACATTCTGATCTGGAGATTACGCGACTAAAGAAAGCTAACTATCATGAATCCCTTTGACCTTCTATTTGGCGATCTAGCGATAGAGGACCCAACACAACAATCTCTTAAATTGGACAGTGGTTGCATGATCACATGGCCTGGAAAGATTCCATGTGATCAAGTGACAATCATAGATCTTCTTTTTTCCTCTTGAAAGATTTGGGCCCACTGACACATCCTTGTCATTAGCCATGTCGACCAATCAAAACATAAAAATTTTGCAACACCTGGTAGATGGACCCATTGAGAAATGCCATATCACCCAGAAAATTAGATGATGGTCATATGAGCGCATAGCTTGGAAATATTCTATGTGAACATAAGACAACCATTGATTTTGAATCTCATGTGGATGTCATTGAAACTTGGGCCTAGTTGCCTTATGAGCCACTTCATCAAATCAAAACCTACCACGTTGCACAAAGTAGGCCCATTGCCTTCCTTTATGGTCTGATACCAAATCGATGGCCATCGCATGATCTCATGGAAGAAGAATATTCCATGCAATCACATGCCAACTGTTGATTTTCTAGCAACTGAAAGTTGGGCCCCGCTGATAAATTCAATGTCACTGTCCTACAACCAATAATCATCGGACACCTCAGCATTTACCTAACATTAGGTCCACCTAGAGACTATGTGACCAAAGACTTTGCCAAATCTCTAAATCATTTTCTCAACTGGGGTTAAGTCCTAAGAATAAGTGACTAAGACCATTCTCGAAGTCGCGGAATACTTTTCTTAACCATGGGTTTCATTGCGAGAACAAGCAAACACAAGCCTTCACTGAGTCGCTAAAAGATTTTTAAACCATTACTTTTTATTACAAGAATTAGTGACCAAAAGGGAAACATACTTTGACATTTCTTCATTCGCCAATTCATTGAAGGTTAACATGAAACTGCTAGGAAACAAGCGAATAAGAGACAACACAGTCGCCAAATCGCTGGAAGACCTAAGGACAAGGAAATGCATGGTGTGATTTAGTGAAGACTGGGAAAAAAGAACCACATGCAGAAAGGGGACATAAGTGACCTGAAAAAGTAACAGATAAATAGATTCTGGCCAAGATAATTAGGGTTTAACCCTCCAATGGCTATAATTATGAAATAAAGACCTAGGGTTTAAGGCAAGAGACCAGGAAAACTTTGCAGGGGCCAAAAAAGAAATCATATATCCATGAAATTTTTTTTAGGTGCTAACACACTTAACCTAAAAACTCTCCTAATTTCATCAGCTAAAATCTTTATCAACAATTGTCCTCTAGCATCCCTAATCTCCCTAGTAATAGGGTCATAATTCTTTGCAACTTGAACTATTAGGTCTGTATCTAAGAAAACACCAAGCACCCCAAGCTTTCCTAGGTCAAATTTCCATTTATTACTAGTAGGAATAGGGGCATTTCTTTGGCTAAAACCTAACATGAATAGTGTCATACCAGTGAGATTAGAGATGCCACTAGTGTTAAGCGTACCAATATTAGCTTCTGTAATGTATTTTTCTATGTCATATAAACCATCCTCAATCTTTACCCTGGGTTCTTTTAGCGTTAGTTGTTTCACCTTTACTAGGTCAATTGTCAAAATGGGCAATAATTGTAGAAAATACTCATGCAAACCCCTCTTGCTATAATCGGTGTCACCAGACAAGTCCTTCCTAGGTAACATTTTTAGGGTTTTGGTTCTAAACAATTAGTGCAAAGAAATATTGCATCAACAGTTGTCGCATGATCACATAGGTTCAAAAGATTATATGCGAATAAGCGACCATGACTAGATTGAGTTTATAGATTCCAAGCGGACTATAGTGTTGAAATATTAAGAGATAAGGCAGTTAGGACTTAGGATTATTAAAAGGGGGTTGGGTTTAGGTATTTGAAAAAGTGTTACTAACATGACCCTGCGTGGTGATATATTTTGGCACATGCTTTTAAAGACTAGTGATTTGCAAAAAGTAACGACCAAAAAGAAACCCTAAACGAAAACCTAGGGTTCCATTTAAAATAAAAGCACTTAGGATTTTTCTCAGGACTAGTTTATTCAATTAGGGTTTGCTAGTTTTTTTTTGGGAGAAACCTTGGTAATTTTGCAGGATTTTTTCTGGGTTTTTGTAACAAAATTTTCTTTGAAATAGAAACAAATATACAAACTTCAATTTTTTAAGGAAATGCAAAAAAAAAAAAATTGAAAATTGAAGTGCCAACAATGGCTCTATTTGCGGATGTATGCCTCTTGCAGGCATAACAAGGATTTAGAATCTCTAGGATAAGAAGACCATCTACTAAAATAAAACAACTAACCTACTCACACAACCTGAAACAAACACACAACTAGAAGGGAAAACTAACTGTTGTTCATGGATAATGAAATTACCTTAAGAAAAGTACAATTTGAGGAATTGTCCATGAACTGGCAATTCCATTTCATTTCCAATTAGGTCCTTTAAAATATATGATTTAGGTCCCCATTCTTGACTAATTAAATATTGTCCCAAATAGGATCAAATTTTTTGTGTTTGCCTTTGCCCTCAAGCCTAACATTCCACATCAAGATCAAATCATCAGTTTTAAATCTCTTAACTATGGTTTTCTTGTCATACAAATTTTTGTATTTCAACTAAGATTTTAAATTTGTATCATGTGCTTCCCTTCTTTACTCTTCCAATTGTATCAACTCTTGCAATCTGATCTTCATTTCATCATCCTGATTTTTGTCATATAACTGAATGAACTTGTACATCTGTAGTAAGTTATTCTGTGGAAACCTGGCATGAATACCATATACCAAATCAAAAGGAGCACATCAAATAGCTTTCTTAATTGTTACTCTGTCATCCCACAGAGCTAATTGTAGTTTGGAGTCCAATGCCTTCTTATTTGTGTCTAGAACTCTTTTAAAAATTTTAATCAATCTTTTGTTGCTTGATTCAGCTTGACCATTACCTTGAGAATGATAGGGAGAAACATAAGAAATTTTGATCCCATATTGTAGACAAAAATTAACAAATTCTTCAGATCTGAAACTCATAGCATTGTCCACAATCATAACCTCAAGCTATCCAAACCTTGTCAAAAGATTATGCATCATAAAATCTGTCACCACTTTACTAGTGGCTCTTTTAGTGGGAATTGCTTCCACCCATTTCATGATAATAGTTAGTTGCAACCAGAATCCATGAATGTTCTCCACTAGACTTATTCAAAGTTTCTCCTATGAAATCCATGCCCCATTTCTGAAAAGAGGCCTTAACTATTATTGGGCTTAAAGGAAAATTTCCATTAAACTTTAGCTTTCCTGAAAACCTCTGGCAAGAATCACCTTTTTTGACAAAAGCAAGTGCATCCTTGAAAATACCAAGCCACCAAAATACAGACCTTAGTATCTTATGTGTAGTAGTTTTGGCCATGTAATGGCCACCACATACACCTTCATGCATTGTTTTCAATAAACTTTCAGCTTTAGGAAAATCAACACATTTCAGCAAGACACCCTCATTGGTTCTCCACCATAGTTCACCTTTAATAATCACATACTTCAAAGCATGAAATTTCATAGTTCTCTTTTTATGGTTATTCATGTCAGGAGGAAGTAACAATTTGTGTAGATATCCAATGATGTCCTTATACCACTCACAACAATCTAAATCACAAATGAAAGGTCTCCGTTATTCTTCAATAATATTGATGTGGTTAGCATCTAAATTGCTCTGGGCCATAATTTTTTCTAACCCTAATCCTCTTACCAACTTTGTGATCTAGATATCAACATTAAATGATTGGATTATGTTTATCCATCTACTCCTTCTTCCTGAGACATCTTGTTGAGCCAAAATATCTTTTACAGCAACACTAGGCACATATGCAATTACAATTGTGCCAACCAAATAACATCTAAAACTTTTTATGGCCTTAACTAATGCATAGGCTTGTTTTTCATTTATGTCATATTTCAAATTAACCACCTGCAAAGATTTACTGAAAAAGGAAATGGGTTGTTCAAAACCTTCTGATTTTTTTTGTAATAAAACTGCAACAATAGTATGATATGAAGCAAAAGAAAAAATATGAATGGGCTTGCTAAAATATAGTGACCTTAATATAGGGGAACTTTTAATGGCTTGCTTGATGTCAGAAAAGGCTCTCTTGGCTTCCTCACTCCACTCAATTTTTGCATTTTTGTTTGAGCATCTTAGAGATAGGAACACTGATTTCGGAAAAGCTTGTGACAAACCTTCTGACAAAATTTATCTAGCCAAAGAAAGATTGGATACCTTTGACATTTATTGGTAATGGTACTTTTGTTAGGAATTAATTTTGAATGCTTGGCAATCATTCTATAGCAATTGTTGTTGCATTCATGACTATGATTGTCATTGATGTCAACACAGTGATCTTCTGGAAACTTGTAGAGAAGAAGACAATGTTTTGATTAGCGCACGTGGGATATTGCAGTTGAAGATATGCAATTTTGAGGTTATACTCTTTGATATGTTATATGTCTATGGTTAAGAGCATAGATAGTAATTATTTTATTCATGAAAGTTATGAGCATTTTGGTGGAAGCAGTATTCAGGCAGTGTTTTTGAGTAGCAGTTTTTGGAAATCAGATGATATCTCCTAATCGAGATGGAATATGGTTTTGTGCAGTTAAAGGGAAGTTTGAGACACATTTTTGGTGATGTGATTCATAGCACAAACTTTGAGGTCACATGAGTGAAGAGTTATTGTATCCGGAAGATGACAATTTTGTGTAATTTTGATGTAGCGTGTGGAAACTTTTATTTTGTAATTATGTGCCAACTCATTTGTAATTATTTGAGTGTGGTATAAAAGAAGGAATTTTTTTCCTTGTTGATATGGATGTGTGATGTGGTATGCATGAAGTGAAGAAAAGAGCTAAGTATGACAGTGAAATTGTGAAGGAAGACATGTGAAGTATAGAGATCTAAAAGTGAGATCTAATGTAGCAGTGAGTGTGGTTTGGCACAATCAGAGAAGAGGTAACATATTATTTTATTGAATAATGCAAAGATTATTTGGATAATGAGTTCAGTGATCTTACCCTAAAGCTGTTTGGGCAGTGGATCCTTCGGTCTTCCATAACTCCTAACAAGGTTAGAATATTTTAACAGGGATTCAAAATCTCCTAACAGGGATTTATATGTACTGAATGTATTTCATAAGACTCCTAATAGAGTCCATCCTTTCACAAGGAATATTAATATTAGTGCATCTTTTATGGGCATCATTCCCACTGGGGTTTACTCTTTGATCAAGAGGTTCCCTAGTCAACATATCTTGTGTTATTGTGTCATTGTGTATGAATATCTTTCTATGGTTGGTAATTATATTGCTTACATGGTTAAATATTGTTGAATATGATAAAAGTTATAATTATCTGATAAATAATTCACCCCCCCACCCCCCTCAGTTATCTTGGTGGATTTTACTTTCTAACAATTGGTATCAGAGCAGTAGGTCCTTGAAAGGAAAGTTTAACAGCTTAAGGAGATCCATGGCAAATTTCAAGAAAGAAAGCCCTAAGTTTGATGGAGTAAATTTTGACAGCTAGAAAGAAAAGATGAAGACACATCTACTATGTTTAGGACTAGGTTATCAGTTGATTACAAAGAATGATAGGACTATCATTGAAGAAGATAGTCTCAAATCAAGTTCAAAAGATGAGGTAGATCTATTCATGTGTAACATACTTACAAGAGAAGCACTTTTGATAGCACTTCAGGAGAATGAATACAGTCAGGTAAAATGTTTTAAAAAATCTCATGAAATTTGGAAAGCTTTACAATCTACTTTTGAAGGTGATGAACATGAAAACAAAGCTAGATTACATAATTGGATATGTGCATTTGAGGATATTAGAATGATGGAAGATGAATTTGTTAGAAGCTATATTGGTAGAATGTCAGAAATTGTTGCAGGGATAAAATCTTGTGGAGGATCAAAGACAGAGAATGAAGTGATATGGAAAATTCTGAGGACATTGACTCCTATATTTAAGTAGACAACATAGATGATTGAACAAGTTATACCTTGTACTACAAAATTTACAAGAGAGACTCTTCTTGGAAGATTGGAAGCAGAAAAAATGAACCTGAGGGTATCAAGAGACTTACCTAGAATGGAGACAGCATTTAGTGCTCTTAGTATTCATCCTACCTTGTCAAGAAGTACCAGTGCAAGTGGAGACTATGCCAGCAACAGATCTAGAAATGAAGAAGACAAGAAGATTGAAGAAGGCATTGCCTTGCTTGTTAAAAGAGAACCAGATGGTAAGAAATTTTTTAAATGTTGGACTTGTCAATAATATGGTCATTTTGCATCTAAATATCCTAAGAGAGTTAAGAAGTATAGAAATAATTTCAAGCCTAAAGATCTAAGGAATGTTATTATGCTAATGATGAAGATCTTGAAGCTAGTATTGAAAGAACTTTGAGTGAAAGTGATACTGAGAATAATGATGAAATAGGATTTATAGAAATTAAAGAAGAGAATCTTGAATCTGATGTTAAGGAAGAAAAAGCCTTAGTTTCCCAAGTTGAAAAGAAAGTTGATTGGCTTATAGATAGTGGTTGTTCACATCATATGACTGGAGATATGAAAAATTTCATAAAGTTTAACAATTATGATGGAGGAGTTGTTAGAGTTGGGAACAATGCACCTTGTTTGATTAAAGGTATAGGATCTATTACTCTTGATGAAAAGACTAATACTAATGATGTTTACTTTGTTGATGGATTGAAACATAATCTTTTGAGTGTTGGATAGTTAGTTGATAAGGGATATCAAGTTTGGTTTACTGAGAAAACTTGTGTGATAAAGGATAAAGATGGAAATCTGATTGGAACTGGATCTAGAACCAGAGGTAATATATTTTAGTTGAATCCTATTGAGATGGCATGTTTGATTACTAAGATTGATGATATTTGGTTATGGCATAGAAGGTTTTGTCATATAAACTTTGATAACATTGTGAAAGTAAGTACTCCACTTGCAGTAAGAGATTTGCCTAAAATTATGAAGCCTACTAACATGATTTGCAAAGAATGTGTGATGGCTAAGTAGAAGAGAAGTTCATTTCCTAGTAAGAAGTTCACATCAATAGATAAGTTGGAGATTGTTCATACAGACTTGAGCGGTCCTACCAATTCTAGAGGATTCTATGGAGAAAGGTATTTTATGATTCTTGTTGATGATTTTACAAGAATGTTGTGGATTGCATTTCTAAAAGAAAAATCTAAAGCATTTGATAAGTTTAAGATCATTAAGAATAAAGTTGAGAATGAATCTGGAATGAAGATTAAATGTTTGAGATCTAATAGAGGTGGTGAATTTACTTCTAGAGAGTTTCACACTTTTTGTGAAGTGAATGGTATTAAGAGATAGTTTTCAGTCCCTAGAACACCTGAACAAAATGGTATTGCAGAAAGAAGAAATAGGTCAGTGACTGAAGCGACAAGAGCTATGTTATTTGAGAATGATTTGGTGAAGACATTTTGGAGAGAAGAAATGAATATAGTAGTATAGATAATAAATAGAGTACAAATCAGAGTAGACATAGACAAGACACCTTATGAATTATGGTTTGGACATGCACCCTTAGTTAAGTATTTTAGAATTTTTGGAAGCAAATGTTATATAAAGAGAGATGATGATATTGGAAAGTTTGATCCTAGAAGTGATGAAGGAATTTTTCTTGGATATTCTTTGAAAAGAAAAGCATATATATGTTACAATAAGAGAACTAAAACTATTGTTGAGAGCACAAATGTTAAAGTTGATGAGAAGCTCAAAATTTAGGGAAGAATGCTTGATTATGAATCTGATGAAGAAGCTCATCCTCAGCCTAACATTGAATCTACTAAATTATTCTATGAGACTGATAGTGAATTATTGAATGAGAATCTTGCAGAAGAAACCAGAGAGGAATCTAGAGAAGATTCTACAGTTGAAACATTATCTATGACTATAACACCAAATAGGTATCTATCAAGACATCATCCTATTGAACAAGTCATTGGAAGTTTGGATAGAGGAGTTCTAACTTGTAATAAGGTACATTTATGTTTGATTTCTCAAATTGAACCTAAATCTACTAGTGAAGCTTGTGAAGATGAACATTGGATTAATGCTATGAAAGAACTAGATCAGATTGAAAAGAACAAGACATGGGAATTGGTCCCTAGATCTAAAGACAAGAATGTGATTGGAACTAAATGGGTATTCAGAAACAAGATGAATGAACAAGGACAAGTAGTAAGAAACAAAGCAAGATTGGTATGTAAGGAATACTCACAATAAGAAGGAATTGACTATAAAGAAAATTTTGCACCAGTAGCAAGACTTGAAGCAGTAAGAATGTTTTTGGCTTATGCATCTTTCAAAAAATTTAAAGTGTATTAGATGGATGTGAAGTCCACATTTCTAAATGGTGAATTGGAAGAAGAAGTCTACATTGAGTAGCCTGAAGGTTTTCCTTTGACCCAAGAAGGAGATATGGTATGTAAACTGAAGAAAGAATTATATGGACAAAAGCAAGCACCTAGAACTTGGTATGCTAGACTAGATAAGTATTTGTTGAAATTGGGATTTACTAAAGGAACAACTGATAGCAATCTGAGCCCAAAAGAAATTGAAAGTGGTTTGCTGGTTATAGTTATTTTTGTTGATGAAATTATCTTTGGAGGAGAAGATGAAGCTAGTGACAAATTTGCTGATGAAATGAAGACTGAATTTGAAATGAGCATGATTGGTGAGATGAAATACTTTTTAGGATTATAGATAACATAGAATAATGATGGTATCTTTGTATGTCAAACAAAGTACTTGAATGATTTACTGAAAAGATTTAGAATGGAGAATTGTAAACCAGTTGAAACACCTATGGTTATAGGACACAATCTATCTAGCAAAGATGAAACACTGGTAGTTGAGCAGAAGAAATACAGATCCATGATTGGAGGATTGCAGTACTTAACACACACTAGACTAGATATACAACATTTAGTTGGAATGGTAGCAAGATTTCAAGCTGAACCTAGAGAGTCACATTATGCAATAGTAAAGAGGATATTGAGATATTTAAGAGGCACAATGGATTATGGATTGTGGTATGAAAAAAATGATGATTTTACCCTATGTGCATATACAGATGCTGATTGAGGAGGTAGTGTTGATGACAAGAAAAGCACCATTGGTGAAGCCTTTTTTCTTGGAGGAAGATTAGTTTCTTAGCTAAGCAAGAAGTAGAATTGTATTTCACAGAGCATAGCAGAAGTAGAGTATGTAGCAGTAGCAAACAATTGTTACCAGATAATTTGGATGAAGCAAATGCTGAAGGATATTGGAATTAAGTTTTTTGAACCTGTTGTCATACATTGTGACAACACCAGCACAGATAGTATGTCTAAGAATCCTGTATTACATTCTAAGACAAAGCATATAGAGATAAAATATCATGTTGTAAGAGAAAAATTTGTTGAGAAAGAAGTCAGACTAGAGTACATAAGCACAAAGGAACATATAGCAGACATATTTACTAAGCCTTTTCCTAAGGATACATTTGAGTATCTGAGAGGTATTCTTGGGGTTATGCCCCAGCCTACTTTTGAGTAATGATGTAGTTGGTTGCATCCATCCAGTGGTATATGAGCCCTATATTTCTTCTAGATTAGATGTTGGTACTTCCTTTATGGGGGAGTATGTGTATCTGAACTGAGTCATTAGGACTCTTGTGAATGTATTTTCTAAATAGTGTCTTTTGACATTGAGTTTTTGTTGACATAGTGATGAAATTTCTATCATTGATGTCAATGGGGCAAAAGTGTACATGAAAAACCACTTGTACCATCTGTTGGAGAGAAATGAACAGGATAACGAAGCAAGATTTGATTGATGAAGATGATTTGAAGAAGCAATGTTGCAGTGTTGGATTTTTGGAACATTGGATGTTTTTCATCTATGTTACCATCAATTCCAATGGGGGAGATTGTTAGGAATGAATTATGAATGCTTGGCAATCATTTTTTAGTAGTTGTTGTTGCATTCATGACTATGATTGTCATTGATGTCAACACAGTGATCTTCTGGAGACTTGCCAAGAAGCAGATACTGTTTTGATTAGGACACATGGGATATTGTAGTTGGAGATATGTGATGTTGAGGTTATACTATTTGATATGTTATATTTCTATGGTTAAGAGTGCAGATGGTAATTATTTTATTCATGAAAGTTATGAGCATTTTGGTGGAAGCAGTATTCAGGTAGTGTTCCTGAGTAGCAATTTTTTGAAGTCGGATGATATCTCCTAATCGAGATGGAATCTGGTTTTGTGCAGTTAAAGGGAAGTTTTAGACACATTTTTGGTGATGTGGTTCATAGCACAAACTTTGAGGTCACACGAGTGAAGAGTTATTGTATCTGGAAGCTGACATTTTTGTGTAATTTTGATGTAGCATGTGGAAACTTTTATTTTGTAATTATGTGCCGTCTCATTTGTAATTATTTGAGTGTGGTATAAAGGAAGGAATTTTTTTCCTTGTTGACATGGATGTGTGATGTAGTATGCATGAAGTGAAGAAAAGAGCTAAGTATGAGAGCAAAATTGTGAAGGAAGACATGCAAAGTACAGAGATTTGAAAGTGAGATTTGATGTAATAGTGAGTGTGGTTTGGCATAGTCAGAGAAGAGGTAACATATTATTTTATTGAATAATGTAAAGATTATTTGGACAGTGATTTCAGTGATCTTACCCTGAAGCTATTTGGGCAATGGGTCCTTCTGTCTTCCATAACTCCTAACAGGGTTAGAATCTTTTAACAGGGATTCAAAATCTCCTAATAGGGATTTATATGTACTGAATGTCTTTCATAAGACTCCTAACAGAGTCCATCCTTTCACAAGGAATATTCATATTAGTGCATCTTTTGTGGGCATCATTCCAACCAGGGTTTACTCTTTGATCAAGAGGTTCCATAGTCAACATATCTTGTGTTATTGTGTCATTGTGTATGAATATCTTTCTATGGTTGGTAATTATATTACTTACATGGTTAAATGTTGTTGAAGTTGATAAAAGTTATAATTATCTGATAACTGATTCACCCCCCCCCCTCTCACTTATCTTGGTGGACTTTACTTTCTAACAACTTTATTAATTACTGCCACCCTCTCAGCATCAATCTTAACTCCCTCTTTAGATACAATATGACCTAACAGTTTTCCCTTAGTCACCCCAAAAGCACACTTCCTTGGATTAAGGGAAACCCCATACTCTAAGGCTCTTACAAAAAAATTTTCCAAGTGACCACAATGCTACTCTTTCTTTTCTAAATAAGCTGTCGGGTCATCTTGATAAACAACAAGAAATTTTTTTATAAAATTTACAAATGCTACATCCATGGCCCTTTGAAAAGTATCCCTAGCATTGGTTAAACCAAAAGGCATTCTAACATACACATAAGTGCCCCATGGAGTAGTGAAAGCAGTTTTGAATTGCTCTGTTTCCTTGACAACTACTTGATTGTAACCAAAAAATCCATCCATCATAGAAATCAATTCTGACCTAGTGACTCTTTACAACATGTCTTCCATGTTTGGTAGACCATAATTATCTTTTAAAGAAAATATGTTCAAATTTATAAAATCTACACAGAGTTTGATTTCTCAATTTTTCTTTCTTACTGGTACAAGGTTAGAGACCCATGTTAAATGTCTAATAGGGTGGATAATGCATACATCACTCATCTTTTTTAGTTCATCTTGCATCTTGGGTGCCAGAGTAGGGTTGACAGGTCTAAGCTTTTGTCTAAAAGGTTTAGTGTTTTCCTTCAAGGGTATTTCATGTTGAAATAGATCCTCCCTATATACTTTTAGGTCATCATATGACCAAGAAAAGACATGCCTTTATTTTTTGAGAATGTTTATCAATGACTTTTTGATTTTAGGAGTTAAACTTCCCCCAATGTATACATTTTTTGGGGATTCCCCTTTCCCTAGGTTTATTTCCTCTACACCTTCAGGCTTACTCAAAGGCATCTTTTGAAAAGTCTTATCATGATTATCAAATGCTCTTTCTAACACTACCAAACCCTTTGGGACTTTTTTAGTCTTGAGCTATAAGATCTCTTTGCCAAGGATGGTATCCTAATTTTTTGAAGTGTCAACACAATTTCCAAAGTCTATTTCTTTGTTTCCAAAACTAGAATTAAAGTGCAAGAATCTTAAAATATCTAAGTCATCATAAAAAATTTTCCTATTTTCAAAATTATCTGGTATGGATGGCCTAGTTTGGATCTCCACAATAGATATCCCTACAAAGGTAATATCTTTTGGTCTTAAAGTAATGTTAGCTAGCAATTCTACCATTCTATTATGACCTCTATCGATCCAATCGATACAGAAAGCATCAAAATATTCTATTTCATCCCAAACAAAATTTCTATATTTCTTTAATCTCTTATTTCTTGAGGCATACTTATATCTTACCTAAGATACAACTAATTTTGAATCTCCAATAACTCTGAGATTATTGATCTTATGTTTTGAGGCCAATCTCAAACCTATCAATAGAGCTTCATATTTTGCAGTGTTATTTGTACAATTGAACAGAAGGGTGAAGGAAAACTTTAAAAAAATTTCAGTAGGGGAAATTAGTAACACACCTACACCAGATCCCTCTTTAGAACTAGAACCATCAAAATACATGGTCCAGATACCATTTTGACTTGTAACATTTCCCTTCTTCTCAGCTAAAAAAGGATGTTCATCTTCATTTTCATTTTTAGTGGTTTGCACTTGAAAGGAATTTATATTAGTATCCAAGAAACACTTCATGTTATCATCATTATTTTCTTCATCAATCATATGAGGGGTTCTAACTTCCCTAAATACTTTAATGCTTTGACTAGTGATATTAAATGTAGCATAATATAAATCACACTAGATGCTACCTCCCATTGTTGCACTCCAATTTCTTGATAGAAACATCCCATATTTAGGAGGTATGTCTACAACTAAGACACTCATAGTCAACCATTTCTCTAGGTATGCAGCAAGCCTAAAGGGAAAGGCTTTGATGGTTCCAATTATTGGTACCTCCCTGGAATCCACAGCCTATCATCTTCCATGGGGAGTATCAACTTGCAATCCCATTGACCTCATGATTTTAGCAAGCATGACAGTATTTGAAGCTCCCAAATCAATCATGCAATTTTTTAACATCCTATCATTTATAACCAATGTTAAGAAGAAAGGGTCAACAACTCCCATAGAAGTATTCAAAACATTAGCATCTAAGTAAATTTGAGGTATTTTTGAAACAATTTCCTCTGTGTCATTCCTTTTAAATGGAATCTAACCCTTCATCTTAGTACTTACTAGTTCTTGGGTATCTATAACCTGAACACCATTTATCCATGTGAGGTCTTTCTCTTTGTGTTCATTTATCCTCATCATTTCCATCAAAGGCACTTTAACTATGATCTAGGATAACAACTGATTCATATCAATAGGTACATAATTTAGAGAAGAAAGGTCCAACTTGCTTTAGGGGACAACATTATTTTTAGACTGCGTTACTACACCCAGTTTGTTTTCCTCTTGAGACTTACTTTCATGTTGGGGTTTTTGAGTACTGACTATTGGAAATTTGGCCTTGATCTTGAGCACATTGATTGTCTCATTTGGCTTTTCAACTCTCTTTAACTTAAATTTCTTAGCATCTTCAACTGCCTTATATTTTACAACAAACTGTTTAGTGTCTTCTTTATTTCTTTTGATAAATACACCTGCTGGCTTACCATATGTATCTCCAATAGTTCTATTTCTAAGAACATAATTACTCCTAGCCTATGTCACCATATCAACAATGATTTGGGCTATCTCTACATCAGATGGTCTTCTTAATACAATAGGTTCCTCAACCATCTTGCAGTTACTATTTATGTCATTTACTTTTTCCTCTTCATCAGGAAAAACCTGCTGATGGTAGGCCTCTCCTCTATTCTAAGAATTGTTCACATCCTAATTTTCACTTTCTTCATCACAGTCAACTTCTTTAATAAACTTGGAAAAAGTCATTCCATAGCCTCTATCATCATATAATTCTTCTTCTTCCTCTCTTTGGTCATTATTTTTAGATATACTTTGAGATATACCACAATGATTTGAATCATGTGGGGCTTGGCAAGTAGTACACCATGGAACCTCATCAGTCATGTTGACTAAATGTTTTTACAATGGATCAGGGGTTTTATCACTAGGCTTCAAGTCTTTCCTCTCTGGGATAGTAGGCTTTCCATCCTTCCATTGGGTATGGTAAGGTAAATTTTGCAACCTAGGCTGTCTATTGAAAATATTAGGAGGAGGCCTATCATTTCCCTAAAACTTATTTTTGTTCTCATTTTTCTTCAGATCCTTTAAGGCATTTAGGATTTGTTTGAGGTTATCATCCTCCCTAGGCTTTATATTGTCAAGTTTATCAACTTCCTTTTTGCCAAGCCTAGGGGGCTCAGGGTCTTCTCTTCTCCCTAACTTACCAAAGACTCTCTTATTGCTTTCAATGTTTACTACAAACTTTTGAGCTTCTCTGATAGTCCTAGGGTTCTTATCTCTAAGTAGATATCCCATCTTGGCATCAAAAGCATTTAAGTATGTTGCCAAGAAAACCTTCTCATCTAATCTCATAACCTGGAAGAGCTTGTGCATTGCCTTTTGAAATCTCACATTAAATTCTAGGACTTCTTCATCCTAGTTTTTCTTAATATTGTTGAATTCATTCAACATGAAACCCCCATTTGTCTTATCACCATACTAATCCTTAAAACAATTAATAAAGTCATCCTAAGAACTAATACAATAATAAGGAAGTCCTATAAACCAATCCCTTACATCCTCAGTCAAAGATTGAACAAATAGTTTCATGATCACATCTTCATAATCTATTTCATAATCATCAATCATATCAATGAATTTCTTTAGATGCTCTTCACAAGTGACAACATTGTTACCAGTGAATTTAGGTAACTTTTCTCTAATCTTTGCATGAATTAAATTAGGATAACCGGTAATGTTGTTAAAGAGAATTTTTATGTACCTTTCAACATGAACTGATCCTCTTTGTAATGACCCATTTATTTGAGAAGTAGAAGCCTTGTTATTTTCTGCATTAGCAACATTTGCAGAGATACCTAGTGTAATAGTGGTAGCCTGAGTAGAAGAAGTTCCAATGTTAGCATTAGATGTTATCACAGGACTAGTTATGTTTGAAGGGCTAGAAGTTTGTCTAAAAAAGTCAAATTTCTTTTTCAGTTCTAAAGTAGTGGCCTCAATTTCTTCTTTCTCTAGTTCTTTAGCTATAATTTCATTTTCCCTTTTAGCTCTCTCTACATCATTATCCAATTTGGATAATTGATCTAGAGGGGTTTGTTCACTGACTGACTCATTTATTTGGATCCCTGCTGAAACCTATTTTTCTTTTTCCTTAGGTCTCCTCACCTCTGTAATGGGTTGAATAATAGGTTGTTCATCAACCTTCTTAGGGGCTCTAACAACATTTATAGCTTCCAAGGTTAGGAGTTTCCTTCTTAATTAATCAGCCCTAATTTGAGCCTGCCTGATCTCAGTTTCCTTTTCCATTTCCCTCTCCTTTCTAATGGCAATCTGTTCTTGGATCCTTTTCTCTAGATTGTAAACCTCCTAAAAAATATCATCAAAATCTAGGAGAGTAGTGTTAGATGCTGAATTTTCAAATCGGTAACCTCGTTGATGGCCTTTTGGATTTTGAGGGCTTTTAGAAGGGGAAGGCCCTTGGGTTGGGAGATCAGTCCTTTCTTCTAAAACCCTACTCTAACTTCTTGACTTTCTACCTTTTCCTTTAGGTTTTGTATCTGGGAACATTTTTCTCACATGGTGTACCTCATCATTCTCTTTAGAATGATGAGAATAAAAGTCCTCATAGGCTCCCAAACCTAAATCTACTACCTCCTCATACTCAGAGGCATTTTCTTCTTGGTTATGGTTGAGTAAGCCAATTTCATCTTCATTTTTCTTTTGTCTCCATGCCTAAGACATATCTCTATTATTTTGATTTCTTCTAGGCTGACGGGCCCTAGAAGTACTTGGAAGTTCACCTTCTAACCTATCTTCTGGATGATCTTTCCTCCAAGCCCTAGTATTTCTCTGACTCATACTTGACAGTTTGTGAAATGATATTTTATATCTATTTTCATTTACTCAGCACTGTTGCAGAGACCTCAGAGCCACCACCCAAGATGTTGGGAAATATTTTCACAAATCTTAGTAATTCAAAATTTTCAATACTCAAAAATAAATCAATGAAAGAGTCTACAAAAAATAAACGCAAAGCCTGATTAGTTTTTTTTTTAAGATTATACAGAAATCCAAAGCCTGCAAATAACTCTCCATTTTTCAATGGTACTTACTGGATCTGACAAATAAGAAGGCTAGGAGCCTAGCTCAACTTGTACCTGTGTTATTTGGTATCAAATTTACAACACCAAAGATCTTAAATTTAGATTTATCATAATTATTTCATCTCTATTCCCTAGTAGAGTCACCATTTTGTTGGTTCCTCAAATTGGACTTTATGCTTTTAGAAGCAAGCAATACATCTATAGGATTTTAGCATGGGTTAGATCCAAATATAAGATTCTAAAATGATTGGACCAACTATAGGGGCAAGACTGCCCTCTTCACTTCTGGCTCTATAAAACCAAGGAGGGTGCTCCTAATCTAGTGATCAATTAACCTTATTTCAATCATAACAGACTGGATTCAATAACAATAGATAAATGATAAGAAAATGCTAAATGATAACCATTCATTTATTGATTCTCCATTATCATTAGGTGGAATGATACTTTTCAAGTCACTATGCTTATAAAATTTTGAAAAGATTTATATCAAACATTAGGAATACACATAAAACCTTGCAAACATTGATCTCTTGTGAGAATAAATCCATTGCTAGCCAATGCCTTATCCATTGGGAAAACACCTTCACTATGAGATTTTCATACACAAACAATATATATTGAACCTTAATAGCCCTGCCCTTTGAAAATGCTATCACCCTATGGTGGATTTTATCAAAGAAATCCTAGATTCATACTACTTACTCATATCCTTGTATAATACTTAGAGAATTTATGCCATGTCTAAAGCTTATTTAATCTAATCCTAAATCAAAGCTGAAGAACATAAACATACACAGAGAAAATCTATGCAATGAATTTCAATAATTCATAACTCAAAGAGAGATACACATAGGAGAGATTTGAACTTTGGATTTTATTCAAATGCTATATCAATATCATGTATACAAAATGCTTTAAAGTGAAAACTATTTGGATTTAACTTTCAACTAGAAAGATTTCTTTCCTACAAAAATATGCCTAATACAGTCTACCGTGTCCTAGACTTAAAACTTGCAAGAAAATATGATCAAGTTTCGGTGCTTCTACAATGATCATGGTAACCCTTTTATATATACAAGGATTGCATACAAGCTTTAGATATTTTTTACAAGAGACAAAATAATTTTTCATATGAGACAAAAAAGGCATATATAACACCTTCTTGTTACAATTCTACAAAAATTCTGCAAAGATGAGAGCAAAATTTTTACAAGTCCCAAGGTCAGTTCAGCATCTACCAGGTGTATCATCCATGCATCTTTCAATTGTTTGATGCTTTTAGCATTATTTGAAACAAATTTTTAGGAGCTTGGGGCCTCGCCACCTGTTGCTTCTTCTTCAGATGTTTCTTCTTCTCTCTCACTTTCCACAAGATATGCTACTTCCCAGGCTGTAAAAATGTCTTCACTTGGCCATTCAAAAGCTAGAACTTCATCCCTCTTAGGTAAGATTTTATCCCAACCATAAACCACCTGGTGAACCTCAGCCATTACCTTTGTGAAGTATATCCTGATGTCTTGTAGTACCTCAATTATTTTTACAAAAGGGGCATTATCCTCTGTACCTAAAACAACATCAATTTTAGATAACACTCCATTATTAATCCATTCTAACCATTGTTCCCTATCCTGTATAAATCCATCTACTTTGATAAGGCTAGGGATTAGTTGGAAATTTTTTTGGAAATATCTAACTCTCAAGAGTTCTGCCTTCCTCTTCAACCCCTCCCTGGTTGCTTCAAAATTAAAAAGGCTCTTAAAAATTTTATAGGTGTCTATCAGTTTAACATTTACAATGCCCTGACCTTTCATTGAATCAAAAAATTACTTCAACATATTTGCCCTAGGAATCCATTCATCCATAATTTTTCCTACAGTGGTTGTTTCTTCCTTAAAAGAAACCAAAATGCCAGCCATTTTCTTAGCATGCTTATAAACCTCCATTGGTTTTATATTAGCAGCATAGTGTAAGATAGTATATTTTACCTTCCTCTCATACCTTTTCTTTTCTCTTTGCTCTATTTATTCAATGTTTAAGGAAGGAGAAAAAGGGGATAAGGGGTACTCAACAATAGGACTTGAGGAAGAAGGCCCAGTAGGGGAAGAGGAAATTTGCAATTTTCCTAATGTTTGAATTGGTCCTTCTTCTCCCAACCTTTCTTTAATTCTACAATCAATTTATCCTTTTCAAACATCTCCTATTTTAGATCCCCATAAGCCTTGAACATTGTTTCAAATCTTAGGGTAAGCTCTTCTTTTTCCTTTTCTTCTTTTTCTGCTACCTTCTCTGCAAGCTAGGTTGTGGCAACCATCATACCTGATGCTTCAATCATAGAAGTGTCAAGAACTCTTTTCACTATAAGACTACTAGAAAGATCACTCCTAGTAATCTGTTTCCCTTTAATTTTTTTCCTCTCTTTTCAGAGACCACATGACAAAAGCTTGATGGTCATTACTGTAAGCAACTCCTTTTATGGCCTATTCTACCTCTTCTTTGGTCTTGTGCATAGGATTATTTTGTTTCCTCACTACATCAAGGACCACAACATCTGCTATATCCCATTCAGGGAGGATAAGTACCCCTACATTTTTTACTAATTCTCTCCCCTGTTTCGGAGTAGTTTCCTCAAAATTTTCTATCATTTCTTTTCTGACCTTAGCTTCAATGATCTCAAGATCCTTATCTAGATTTTCCTAATGTCTTTTTTTACATGTTTCCTCAAAGTTATTCATATTTAATTTCCAAAGAAATTGCATAAAACCCCTTAATTTAACAAAATCATCATCAGCCAGGAATTCATCACAAGCTTGGTTGATTATAGGGTCCAGCTCTATACTTGCCATTTGTTCTACTGTTAAACCTAACCTAGGCTCTCTTGGTTACTTTGGCACTCCATTAATTTCTTCATAGGTCATAAAAATTTGACCTTGAGAACTCATATGTTGTGCTTTCTCGGTACTCTCTTGATCATCCTTGATAACTAGAGGTGATTAGGTAGGAGAGTATTCATCTTCTACATCCTGGGGCCTCTCTTCTAATTTTGGTTTCTTTGCAGGAGGTGGAAAAATAGGAACATCCTCAATTGATTTATATTTAGGTGCGTATGCAACATCCATAACCTCCTTGTGCTTCTCCACCTACTGTGATGTGGAAGGGATATCCCTCTTTTTCTCCACCTGTTTCTTTCTGTCAGACTCTGGGACTACCACATTATAACCAGTCTTCATTTGCACCACATGCTTACCTGGAGGTAGTATCTTTGTGAATGTGGTTTGGCTCAATAGTGTTTGAGCCCTTCCTGGATTTTCCCTTATGACTTTCTCCTTTTTCTTATTCAAAGTCTGATAGATCTTTTGAAAATTAGCCATGAGAGTATCTATTTTCTTACCCATAGGATTTATACTATTTAGATGGTCATACCTTGGGTCAAAGTGTCTGACAAAATCCAATATCTTCTTATATACCAACCACTTTTCTTTCTTTACTTCTTGTTCCTACAATCTTGGGACATTCTTGATAATGTCTTCTGCAAAATTGAAAACATGGTTGATTGCTGAGCATCTGACCCTTTTCTTGAACATTTCATTATAGAACCCCTTTGGGTTTGTTGTTGTAACAACTGTGGTATTCATGTGATATGGTTCTAATAATCTACCCATATGAGATGATCCACCCTTTGTAATTGTAAATTGGTGAGCAATTATAATATTTGGGAATAGGGTCCCTCTACCTTTACCTGCAAGATTTCTATCTTCAATCTCTCCTAGTTGCCTAAGAAATTATGCTATACCAATCTTAAGAGGAACTTGATATGGTAATATAAAAGGAGCCCCTTCAAAACCATATCTCATTGTAACAGTAGAATAAGGATAGAAAATAACATCACCCCAATTATGAACTATTTTAAGGTCTTGGGCAAATTGTTGTGGCCTAATCAATTCAGCTAAGGCAATTGGGATTCTAGGGCCTTTAGGAACAAACAATTTCCTCAATCTAGTAGCAAAACATTTATCAAATTGTATAAAACTTCTATCCTTCCTATCCCATGTCATGTTGAGGTTCCACAACTGTACTGGCAGGTCCTCACCATCTCTCTATTTTACCAAATCCATTTCCTCCTCAAAATAGCTAGCATTTTTAAACAAGAACATGTACATCATAAAAGAATACCAACAAAAGGGCTTGTCAACTTTTCTTTTTTAGATTGAAATTAATCCATTATGAATTAACTTAGCAATGAAAGGGGCGTAATCAAAAGTAACTGCCAGGTGTGAATGTAAAATCTGAACCATCATGCACATCAAATGTACTGGCATTCTCTCTTTAGCATCTTCCCCAAAAAGTTAACATAATGCCCAGTATGCACTTCTTGCCCTCATATCAAAATAATCTATTTTGAAAGGCTCTTGTGTACTTGGCCCCATGACAACAATCTTTCCAACTTTAGTACACAAATCCTTTATAGGAACATTTCTAAAATAATTCCTCTATGCATTATATACCTCTCTCAATTCTTCAAAATTAATTTTCTCCAGGTCATTTGAGGGTTCACTTAACCTAAAAAGTGTCTTGATTTCATCACCTAAAATCTTTATCAACAACTGTCCTCTGGCATCCCTAATCTCCCTAGTAATAGGCTCATAATTCTTTGTAACTTGAACCATTAGGTCTGCATCTAAGAAAACACTAGGCACCACAAGCTTTCCTAGGTTGAACTACAATATATTACTGGTAGGAATAGGGGCATTTCTTTGGCTAAAACCTAATGTGAATAGTGTCATACCAGTGAGATTAGAGACGCCACTCACATTAAGCGTACCAATCTTAGCATCCCTAATGTAGTTTTTCATGTCATATAAACCATCCTCAATCTTTTCCCTAGGTTCTTTTGGCTTTAGTTTTTTCACCTTTACTAGGTCAATTATTGAACTGGGCAATAATTGTAGCAAATCCTCATGCAAACCCCTCTTTCTATAATCAGTCTCGCCAAACAAGTCCTTTCTAGGTGGCATTTTTAGGGTTTTGGTTCTAAACAGTTGATGCAAAGAAATATTGCAGAATTGAAATGACTTTATTTCTAACAGGAATAGTAAATACAAAAATTCACAAACCTTTTCTTCAAATTTCTAAAAAATGTCAACCATTCTCTGTAAAGTTCACACCCAGTTCTCTGGAAACCTCTATCTTTTTGTGATTTTCTAAAAAGGCATAGATCTTTGAAATATTATCAATCAAAAGCAATCATTTCAACAATTTACTCCACATAATTTCACCATTAATTCTATGAGAAATTGACATGTCATTGTTCAATGGGAAAATTGAATTTTACACTTTCTGTATCAAGTTTGAATTTGGGTCATTGATCTTCCTTTTAAAAAACATCTAATGGTAGTCACATGATCGCAAGGCCTAAAAGAAACTTATGCAAACATGCAATAACCATTGGATCAATCTATATCGATGGTAATCTTTAAACATGTCACCCAGGTGCCACTTTTTACCTTGGACTCTTCACCATTGTCAGATGCTACATCTGACGGTTATTTTGATTTCACCTTTATGACTGGACATGAAGTGGGACATCATCCCCTTGATACTAAATCTATGATTGTCACATGATCGCATAGGTTCAAAAGATTCTATGTGAATAAGCGAGCATCATTAGATCAAACAATAGCCACTTATTCTTTAAATATCTAGCCCCACTTTTCCTCGACCAATCAGGAATATTCATGTTTTCACTACCTGGCAGAGAGGACATGTAACTTTCTAGGTACTAAGCACTAGAAAAAATTACATCTTCCACATCATTATACACCTTGGATCAATCAGCAGCGGCCATGTGTATACACCTGGCAATAGACCCACCTTTCTTTTATACCTGAGAATAAAGTTAAATCTATGATTATCGCATGATTGCATAGGTTCAAAAGATTCTATGCAAACATGTGACCACCGTTGGATCTTCTGCAGATTGTTAGGCCTATAGATTCTTCTTATGTCGGGCCCATTTTTCTTAACTAATGAGGAGTTTCCACATTGCAATATTTGGTAGGTAGACATAAAGCTTTCTTACTTAAGTGTGAGCCTTGTCAACAGTTTCCAAGTTAGAAAAATATAACCAATCAGAGAAATCCATGTGGGATACATCTAGCAGCGGTCCCACCTACTATAAGCACCAAGGAATAAAAATAATCGATGGTTGTCACATAATCACATAGGTTCAAAAGATTCTATGTGAACAAGTGACCACCGCTAGATTGAGTTTATAGATTCCAAGTGGACTATAGTACTCAAATATTAAGAGATAAGGTGGTTAGGACTTAGGATTATTAAAAGGGGGTCGGGTTTAGGCATTTGAAAAAGTGTTGCTAACATGACCCCGCATGGTGATATGTTTTGGCACATGCTTTTAAAGACTTTAGTGATTTGGAAAAAGTAACGACTAAAAAGAAACCCTACAGAAAAACTTAGGGTTCTATTTAAAATAAAAGCACTTAGAGTTTTTCTCAGGACTAGTTTATTCAATTAGGGTTTGCTAGTTTTTTTTTTGGGAGAAACCTTGGTAATTTTCCAAGATTTTTTCTGGGTTTTTGTAGCAAAATTTTCTTAAAAATAGAAACAGATATACAAACTTCAATTTTGTAAGGAAATGCAAAAAAAAATTATTTTGAAAATCAAAGTGCCAACACATTGTAAAGACAACTCCTAACAAGGTTAAGGATCTTCTAACAAGGATCATAAGACACTAGTACAGATTATTAGTCGGTTTCAATTCCCACTGGGGTTTTTACCTATTTGGGTTTCCCCAAAACCATATTGGTGTTATGTGTTGAGTTCATATTTCTTGTTTATGTTAATTTTAATTTCAGTACTTAAGCATTAAAGTTAAGTTTCAAGAGTAAAAGAAAAGATTAAAATATCATGAACATTGATTCATCCCACCTCTCAGTGTTCCCATTCCTAACACTTACAAGTAGCTGAAATGAAGTATAATATTACTAAGAAACAGGCATATTCCCTCGTCAAAGTTATCAAGGCTTTCAGATGTTACCTTGGGGGAGCAAGAATGGTTGCATATGTGCGTAGGGTTGCAGTTAAGGATATACTGGTGTAACAAGAAGCTTTAGGGGGGAGATGTAGATGGATCAATAGGATCCAAGAATTTAACATTGATATATAGGTTACAAAATTGGTAAGAGACCTAGGTCTTGCAAAATTGATGGCCTAGAGTAACTTATTTTCCAATCATATAAACATGCTAGAGGAAGAACAAAGGCCATATATTTGTGATATGGATTGTTGTGATTGGTACAAGGATGTTATTAGTTATTTGTAGAGGTTGACCCTTTTCCCTGATATGGATGAAAATAAAAAGAGGACTGTCAAGTTGCAAGCTACTAGATATGCTATTGTAGGTGGTGAGTTATGGTGGAGGAGAAATCAAGGTGTGTTGCTCAAATGTGTAAATTAGGATAGATCTAAAATATTGGTAGAAGAAATGCATGGTGGTGTTTGTGGGGGTCATTACATGGAAAAAAATAAAGCCCATAATATTCTCAGATCCAAATTTTGGTGGCCTACAATTTTTAAGGATGTTCATTAGTTTGTAAGAAAATGTGATGCATGCCAGAGATTTGCTAGTAAATTGAAGTTCAATGGAAATCTACCAGTCAAACCTGTTGTAGTTCAGGCTCCCTTCAAGAAATGGGGTATATATTTTATTGGAGAGATTCTAAACAAATATAGTGGTTGACATTCTTATATACTGGTAGTGATAGACTATTTTACTAAGTGGGTTGAAGCCATCCCCTCTAGAAGAGCCACTAGCAAGGTTGTGATAGATTTTTTAATGCAAAATATTCTTATCAGGTTTGGTTGTCCAGAAGTTATTGTGGTTGAAAATGCAATGTGTTTTAGATCATAGGAATTCAATGAATTTTGTTAGCAATATGGGATACACATTTCATTTTCTTCCCCTTATCATTCATAGGGAAATAGCCAGGCTGAGTCTAGTGATAAAAATCTGATTAAAATTCTTAAGAGGGTACTAGATAAAAATAAGAAATCTTGGGACTCAAAGTTACAATTGGCTTTATGGGCTGATAGGGTGACTATGAAGAAAGCTATAGGGTGTGCCCCATTTGATCTAGTTTATGGGATAAATGCTATATTTCCTTAGGATAATTTATTGTAGATGTATCAATTTGTTCAAGTATATGATGAGGATTTAGTTGAGGAGATGAGAGTAAGAATGGATGAGTTGATATAATTGGATGAGGTAAGGAGAGGTGCACATGAGAGGAATGAAATATTACAGAGACGGTGTAAGAATATGTATGATAGAAGGGCTACCTAGAGAAAATTTGAGAGTGGTGATCTTGTTCTGATGTGGAATGCAAGGTTGCAAGATAAGGGTAAGCATGGGAAATTTGACCCAATCTAGTTGGACCCTTATCTTATTGAAAAAAATTGGGGAACAGATTCTTATATCTTGAAATATTTAACTAGAGATACTTTGGAATCACCTATTCATGGACAATTCCTAAAGTTTTACTTCTCTTGAAGTATCTTTTCCATGAACAGTAGTTTAGGGTTTTTGTTTGTATAGTTGTGTTTTTTTTTGGTCAAAATTTTGAGGGTCTTATTTTCTGAGAGATTCTAGAGTTCTCATTGTATTTGCAAAAGATACACGTCCCTGAGTATGAGCCACTATTGGTTGTGTCACAAAATTTGATCCTTGTTTTGCAAAATCCTAGGAAGTTGTCATGTCCTAATGTATCTTGTTTTGGTTTGTGAAGGAAATGTGTAAGGTTTCATGACTTGTGCCCTTAGCCATATATATTTTATGATGTATACAAGCTACATTCAATATTGCATGTGTTGAAGTGCAAAAACTAGGGATATATTCAATTTTTAGGGTCTGAGAAATAGGTATTTTCTATGTTCTAGGGTTTCATAAAATTTATCTATGTCGAAAACCTTGGTTTTGTTCAAGTTCTTCATTACCTTTTTCAAGCCACTTGGGTTCCCTTTGTACACATGTATTATTTCCTTTCCTGGGTAGTTATCTTTCTATTTGGTGATCTAGTGATTGTGGTGTTCGCATGGTCTCTTGATCTTGGCAATCAATGGCTTAACATTCAGTGAACTAGTGGGAAATTTTGTCTTCCTTCAGTCGCACAATCTCAAGATATTCAGTTAAGGTAAGAAGCATTAAAAGGTTAAAAAATTACCATTGATGTTGATCTTGATCAACAGCTAGTGCATGTTCTTGAGATGGGATTAGGGTTAAGCAAGGCATCCAACAATCAAGGAAACACTACATTTGCATGTTCTCTGAATATAACCCTGGTCAAGATAAGGATTGAGAGATCTAGTGAATACCCTCCATCATATGCTCTTCAGATCCAGGTTGAGTTAAGGCAAGGTTTTGATCGATAAATGAGAACTATTGATGTAGATTTGATTGACAACAGTTGCTAGTTCTCCTTATTAAACCCAGAGTAAGGAAAAGACTCAGCAATCATGTGAATTCCTTTATTCACGTGATCTCTAGATATAACCTAGGTTAAGATAAACTCCCAGTAATTAGGTGAAGTCTTTGGTCGCATGATTTCCAGATAGGAGATGAGTTAAAGGTAAAGGCTTGGAGATTAAATATGGGTCATAGATGAAGGTTAATCATGTGGTGGTCGTCTGTTGTCTTGATGGAACCCAAGGTCAAGGAAATGTTCAACGATCACATGAATGCCTTTGTTTGTGTGATCTCCAAACCAGACCAAGGTTAGTTAAATAGTTCAACAACTTGGAGATTTTCCTTAGTCACATGATCTCTAGATGATTAAGGGTTAATAGAAGCTAGCTGAGGTAAAGATAAAGGTCAAGGTCAAAGTGGGTCCAATTTCTAGGTCACATTGAGGTGCTTGTTTTTTATTGGCCGAGAGATAGATGGTGTGGCAAGAGACTTTTCAAAGAAAAATTGGCTATTATGTTGATTCATGTGGGTTGCTCGATGTGCCAGGAAGAAATTAGATCAATGGTCATGTTATAAAATGGATCAATTATCCGTTGGAGCTAGATTTTGAATTCTTTTCTAGGGTTTCTGCAGGGTTTGAAAAAGTGAGCTGAAGAGCCATAATGCCAAATCAGTTTGGTTTATGTTCCATCTTAGTTCAGGTGAGAATATATGAGAAGGATCATGGTGACCGTTACGAGCTGATTTTATGTCCTGAGGTTCTTCTGCCAAGGTAAATTTGACATGAAGGTCACACTACTTTTGATGTAGCCTAAATCAATGGGGGTTTTAATGATTTCTTTGTCCTTGTGAGGTAAATGGCTAGAATGTGTACTATGATTGTCGATTAGTTTGATCTCAATGGCCTTATGTTGGGTGGCGTGTCTTGTCTATAGTTATTCAATTGCTTGAGGGTGGTTAAATTTGAATTTTGTCATGAATGATCAGATTCTTGTTGTAATCCTTGTGATAAAAAGATTTTTTCATGATCATTTAGGGTATTGGGAGTTAGGTTTTTTGATAAGCATATTTTGTAAACTCTAGTCTCAGTCAGGATTGTAATAATTGTTTCTTCAGTGCTTGTTAATGGAAGATACAAAGTTGCAGGTCTAAGTTGTTATCTACAATCTTGTATTTTGAGATAATTTATATGCACAGGAATGATTCATCATACTTAATACAAATATCAAGTTATTGTCTCTCTGTTATGTCAAGTTTTGTGAATTTTGAAATTTCTAGTTCATTACATAACTGTTATGTATGTATCTTCATTCCTACATTCTAATCTAGGATTAGATTAAATATTGCTTTTGGGTGGGATATGAATTCATCCTAATTTGCTCAAGGATTCTCTATAAGTAATAAGGATTGTGGTAGATGTATTTATGGCTATGAATCTTGAATATTTTCTAGTCTTTTCATCTTATGAGTCTCAAAGTTTTTGCCCAATGGATAAGGAACTGGCCTAAATGATTAAATCTCCTTTTGGCACACACTGATCAAGGTTGTTACAATCATCCAAATTAAATCAAGAACTAGTTTTAAACCTTTAAACTTTAGTTGAGGAGTTGTAATTTTTCCACAAAAATGGAGATTCAATGAGTGTTTGGTTGACACTTAGTACTTTCTTCCTATCATCTATTGTTCAAATCTAGTCTTGGTGTTATTAGAGTATTGTTTTACTAGATTAGGTATACCCACCTTGGTTTTGTAGAGCCAAAAGTGTAGAGGGAAGTCTTGTCCCTACAATTGGTCCAATTACATTGAGCCCCTTATACATTTTGGAACTAACCACTCCTAAAATCTATTTGAAGGTATATTGGCAACATAAGAGTGTAAGCCATTTTGAAACACCAACAATGTAAAAGGTTGGCATTTGTCTAGCATCTATGATATAAATCAATGCACTGATTGGAGCTTTCCTTATAGGCTCTTGAGTTTCTTAAGTGTTCTAGGAGGAGGCATTTCTATGATGGCTTTGACCTTTTTTGGGTCAATCTCTATGTTGTGTCATGATACGATGAAGCCTAGAAGCTTTCTAGATCTTACATGAAAGAAACACTTCTTGGGATTCAGCTTCAAGCCATAATTATGGAGATGATCGAACACACTTTCAAGGATGTCTAGGTGTTCACATCATGTCTTAGATTTTGCAACAATATCATCCACGTAGTCTTCCAGGATTTTTTGTATCATATCATAGAAGATGGCTATCATTTCTTGTTGATAGGTGGCTCTTGCATTCTTTAGCCCAAATGGCATCATGTTGTAGCAAAAAGTACCTCATGGTGTTGTGAATGATGTCTTGTGCTAATCCTCTTTTGTTATTCTAATCTGATTTTAACTTGAGAAGCCATCCATGAGTGACAACATCTCATGGCCCACTGTGAGATCGACTATCATGTCTATGTTAGGTAGTGGGAAATCATCCTTGGGACATGCTTTGTTTAAGTCCCTAGAGTCTGCGAAAATTATTATCTCTCCTAAAGGTTTGGTGACATGTACCATGTTGGAGATCCACTCTAAATAATCGATGGCTCTGATGATGTTGGCTTGTAGGAGCTTTTCTAGTTCTACTTTTACCAATAGGGCTACCTTAGGATGTATTTTGTGTAGCTTCTACTTTACAAGAGTGGCATTAGGGCCCATTGCAAGATTGTACACAACTAGATTTGGATCAAGCCTAGGCATGTATGCATACAACCATGCATAATTGGTGGTAGCTTCTTGAAGAAGTGCAGTGAGAGCCATTTCTTCACCCTCGGTTAAAGATTCTATGATGTAGGTGATTCTTGGGAATTATTTAGTACCCAAGTTGACTGGCTTTGTTTCCTCAATGATAATGGGTGACTACTCTAGTTTGTAATCCTGGATGGGAGAAAGAGGCAAGTCTCCATCTTCTAGCACCTCAAAGAGGTTTTCACTAGAAGATATGCCCTTTATTTTCTCTTTTTTAGAGTCAGATTGTACCCCAGTGGGGTTTTCACATAAGGATTCATTCTTTTCTTTTCCTTTTTCATTTTTGGAGCTAAAGCTTGCCTCTTCCCTGAAATATCCTTTAGAGTTGAGCTTGCAAACATGAACTAATTCTTGATGTTGATTTGATTGTTTTCTTGATGTTCCCATGAATCTTAGGAGTGGTTATGTGCTTTGAAACTCATCGATATGTGTGATACTATGTTGATCCCAGTCTATGAGTCTAGGATGGATGAGGGGAAGTTCTATAAAATTAATCATGAGTTAATGGAGGAAAAAAGTTCATAGGAGGGTATCATCATTGAAGATGTCATCATAGGATTTATTTTCTTCCTCTTTAGGGATGTGTTCGACCTCTACAAGGTCATCCTAGATATTCAAGATGGGAACATTGGGAAACTTGGTGCCTCCAGTTGTAGTATTGGGATCTTGTATGTGCAGGCAAGGGGTATTAAAGATAATACCTTGATGTTTTGGATTTTTTGAGGCTATGATTGGATCTTTTTTGACACTTTCTTGTGGTCCTAGACCACCACCTTGGTATTTCCACTACTTTGTGGTGTACTTGTGTGATGTTGAATATTTCTCTTTGAATTAGCCAAGGATTTTAGTGTCAAGAGGTGGGAGATCTCTATATAACCATCGATTGATGTCAAGGTTCATCTCAAGGCTATCTATATTTCCATAGAAAAAAAATGTCAATGGTCCCACTTACTTAATTTCATGATTGGCTTGAGCAGGCTTGCTTTGGTGACTTGGGTTCCCTTGTGTATGTGGATCTAGAGGTAGGGCCCCTACTGCAAATGTATCAGTTATGTTGTATTCACCACATCCCTGGTTGTTGATCTTGATGGAAGAGAGAGTGGAGGCAAGAATAGTCTCTAGATCGCTATGGGATCGAGATGAGATGGAAAGAGAGGTGCCAATTGTGATTCTAGGACAATGTGTGGAAAGAGGGAATGATGCTTCCATCACATGAAAGTATGCAAAGGGTTAGGGATCTACATGGATGGTGATCTCAGTGCCTTGATGTGTAAATTTGATGAACTGGTGAGAGGTAGATGGTATAGCTTTGATGGAATGGATCCATTGTCAGTTGAGGAGGATGTTCTATGGTAGATTAAGATAAAAAATGTGGAAGATGGTGTCTTGAGTTGCAGGGCCTAGCTTGATAGGAAAAATAATGGTACCTTTAGAGGTACACTCCAAGTTATTGTATGCCTTGATGGTGATGACATCATGTGATATGTCAACCTTCATGAACCCTATTTGCTGAATGAACTTTACAGTACACAAATTTAGGGCCAAGCCATTATCTCTCATGACCCTTTTAATGGAAAATTATTTGACCATGATGGTGATGTGGAGAGGGAGATTATGGTCAATCTCAATAGCTGGTATATTAGATGTCTTGAAGGAAAGAGAACAAGATGTTGATAAATGTCCCACAAGGTTCTCAAACTAGATGGTATTTATATCTGTGGGGACATGTCCTTCTTGGAGGGATCGGTTAAAGATCTCTTGATGGATGAGTGAAGTTCAGAGAAGGTTGAGGATGGAGACTTGGGTAGGAATATTCCCAAGGTTTTCTAGAGGATTGTATTGGGCATTGTGAGTTGGCCTTGGATTAGCACCGACGATAGATATCTGGCCTCTACATGTGGTGACTATACACTGACTATCTTCTCCATTAACATCGATGACATTGACTATGGGCTAAATTTGGGTTATGCATCCAAAAAATTTATTGTAGTTGATATGGGTAGTAGTATAGTCTTTATGGTCAGCATGGTCTCCTTGCTTTCCTTTGCCTTGGTTCTGGGGTGGAGGATTGGTATTGACCTAGTTCATTCGGACATTATGTTGAGGGAACATGTTCTGATGGATCTACATATTGGGATTAGACGAGGATTGTGCTGGTGTGTCCACTTGGATCTCCTTTTTGTCAATGAGATCTTTGATATAGTTCTTTAATTTCATGCACCTTAGGGTTGTGTGTCCTTTAACATGATGATAATCATAGTACTCATGATCTTTATACCAGTTGGGCTTGGGAGTTGTATCATTGAATTGCTGGGTTGGTGGGTAAGTGATTAGGTTAGCCTTGGCCATTTGATGAAAGATTACATCCATTGGTTCACCAAGAGGGGTGAAGGTTCTCTTTTGGTGAGTTTAGACTTGAGGCCTATTCCGATTTGGAGTAGTAGATATGGAATTAGCTTGATTTTCTTAGTTGCCTTAATTTTCTTGTTGTTGGTAATTTTGCATAGGCTACTGATTGATTTGGGGTTGTTTTTATTGATATGTAGGAGTTGGTATAGGATCAGCCACAATGATTTGGACATGCTTGGTGTCAATGGCTCCATTGGTAACAACATTCTTGTTTCTATTCCAATAGCAAGATTTGTCATTACTGGGCTTGTTGTGGGAATCATCATTGTAATGTCAAATTGTACCTTCATCTAAGAGGACTCTTTCAATATCTATCCCTTTTCCTTTGATGTCCTAATATGTTTGGATGCAGTTCATCCTCATGAAGTGGGACAGTTTTAGGTGCAAGTTATTGATAAAGATCTTCGTAAGATGTTTCTCAAGGGGTTGATATGATAACCTAGTAGTGAGGTTCTGCCATCACTGCAAGTAATCAGCTAGGATTTCTCCTCCTTTCTCCTTTGAGTTGAAAAGGTCTAGAAGAGACAACTCATTCTCGACATTGTGGGCATATTGGGAAACAAACTTCTCAAAGAGTTTAGAAAAGGTTGTGACTATCCCATAGGGTATCTTGTAAAACCACTCAATAGAAGTTCCTCCCAAGATTTTGGGGAATAAGTGCATAAGGAAGTTGTCACTGTAGGCCACTTCTTGACATGCCATATAGAACTCCTTTACATGACTGATGGGATCTCCTTTCTCTCAATAATTGTCAAACTTAGGTGTCTTGAAGTGTTTAGGAAAGGGAATTTCTATGATTGATCTGTCAAAAGGATAGGGATAGACCTCATCAAACTTGAAGGCCTTACTCTCTATTCTAGCCTTGAGATCCTTAAAAGCTTTCTTCATTTCCTCCCACTCGGCATTGATCAAAATTGGAGTGGGTAATCCCATTGGGAAAGGATCTAATGGTGTTGGTGAATAAGAATGATTTTGTGGTGGATATTATGGAGTGGGAAATGGAGACTGTCTAACAAGATAGGTAGATTGGAATGGATGTTGGGGTGATGGTTGCTGGGGATGATATTGTTATTGAGGTGTGGGAGCATATTGTTGTGGAGGATATGATGTGGCTTGTTGCTGCTGGGGTATGATGGGATTTTTTTGCTACTGGGGATGATGGGAGGTTGTTGCTATTACACTGAGAAGTATTACTATGGTGGAGGAGGCTAATGTAATGGTGTAGCTTGTTGATAGGATTTGCCTTGATTCACTTGGCTTTGGGCTTGGTAGATGTAGGTGGGATGCATTCTTGCATTGCATAGGGGTGGTATGAATATTGGAAAGCTAGTAATGGGAGGTGGTTGCTCAAGGTAGCTAGCAAGATGAGATGAAATCTGTTGTTGGGGTGGTGGAACTATTTAAGAAGTAGTGGGTGGTATGGATAGATAGTTGGTATATGAAGGAAAGGATGAAGCTAGTGGAGGTTGTGATTGTTGTTATTTTACATCTTGAGGGAAAGTGGCTTGTTGGTTTGCAGGCATGGATATGTAGGATTGGGTTGGTATACCCAGAGCTTGCATTTATGCTTGAGTGAGGCCCAAATGAGATCCGGTTCATGGTGAGATTTGTGATGTAGAGGATGCAAAAATGATGATGGGAGTATGGGATGTGAATGGGGGATTTTGAGGGCCCATAATGGGCATCCCTATTGTGAAGGAATTCTATTGGGCTTGTGTGTGAGAAATGAAAGGTGGAGGTGGAGTGTGTGCTTGGGTGAATGTTTGTTGGGGGGTGAAAGAAGATGCTTGTGCTCCCCATGAGAAGGATGGTGTAGATGAGGAGGCTTGCTGAGGGAAGTAGAGAAATGATTGAATTTCCCCCAGAAAAGGTGATGTTGCTTGGATCATGGATGGTGGCGGATCTATTTGTGTAGTGGCTTGTGTGGGACGTGGAGGTTGGTTTTGTGGGAAGCTTTAGGATTGGGTGGTAGCTTGAGATGCTATAGAATATGATGGTGTTCCCATGAATGAAAAGGGATTGGATTGTTCTATTGCTTATGTTGTGGTATTTGTGAAGTTTCTTTGCAAGAGATGGGGTTTGGGTGAGGCTTCCTAAGATATATGCAAGTTAGGATCATAGATTTATTGGATGATGGGGGTGTAGGTTTCAACTGGGATATGGATGGTCTTGATGGGAATGAGGGGTTAGAGATGTGGTGGAATGGAAGTACCATCTTGTGTGAAGTTGGCCAATATAGCCTATCTATTCTGATCAATGATTTCACTCACCATTTGTGCATGCCTTGGGTGGCTCATGAATGTCTCCATGAAAAATGAAGTGGAGGGTCCATTGGGATTGTCCCATACATTCTCAATTTGTGGGATTTGTGGATTGTAGGTTACTATCACACTAGTAGGATTGTTAGGATCAGACAAACTAGTGGCTAGATTGGGATCCATATTCCTTCTCCTCTAGGATCTCATCTCAATAGGCATGGAATGCATATCTAAGGATGAAAATAAAGATGCTAGGTAGATGCAAGAACTCTAAGGATGATGGATGTAGATCTAAATGGATTTCTAAGGAAGGTGGATTTCTAGGATGTGAGGCAAGGATTTGGATCAACTAAAGGATGATGGGATGCTGAAAGATGGTGGGATGTTGGATTTGGATTGAGGAGATGGTGGAAGATTACTAAGTATCATTCAATGAGTTGTATCTTCCTAATGTAGGATCAAATAGGATTGGATTGTCAATCTAAGATAGACTAATGATCTTTAGCTAATAGGATTCTTGTGAATGCAAACCAATCTCTTGCTTGAGATGATGAAGGTTACAAGGACAAGTATGGATGCCCTAGACAATGCTTTGTCAAAGGGTGGATATTTTTTATTTAGGATAAGGATTTGAAGCAACTCAAAGGATAGGACATGAAGTATTTGAGATTTGGTTTACTAGATTTGGTTCAAGGATGATGGTTTCTTACTTGGATGTTGGATTTGGGATTTGGGATTTGGGATTAGGGTGAAGGATAATGACAAGGATTATGACTGTGGATTGTTGATAGAAGGATGATGAAGGATGACTAAATGATTCTATTCTAAGAGGAGGACCTAGATGAAACTCAAAAGGATGATCTATGATGCAACTAGGAAGATGATAGAAAAATTCACCTAAGGATGGATGGTGATGCAATGATGAATCTAAGGATGATCTAGGTTGTAAAAGATGTCAAGATAGGATTATGGGATTCTGAAGGAATGGTGGATATATGATGGGCCAAACTAGTCTTCTCTCTCTAGATTGACATAGTGATGATTGCCCTAGAATTGGGATGAAAACTATTTCACTCTTGCATTATAGCCCACATTATCTAGTTTCTCCTGATATTTTTATTCTTCTTGGATTTCTTTGAGGGAAGGTTGATGATCTTTTAGGTTTCTTTCTGGAATCTTCTTCTCTTGATGGACTCAAGAATTGGGTAATTTAGCTTTCTTGTGTTTGGTCGAGGTGGACATAGCTTGGAAAGTTTTTGGAAATTAGATCTTTTGAATTAATCCTTTCAGTATCTCTTTTTGAAGAATCTCTTTCTACAAGGATGTTTGAATAACTTTGATTAAGATTTGGATCATTTTTTATGTCTCCAATGGTAAAGGACAAACTCAACAAAAGACATTCTAAAATAAATCCCGACAAAGGACAAAGCAACTTTGTGGGATAAAATAAAATGATTGACCACTGACTCTGACAATGCTCCTAAAAGATGTGTATGTCTTGACAAGTGTTTGTACTGAGTTTGGAACTTCGAAAAAAACACACCAGATAGACTACCTAAGGGAAGGCTAGTATCAAAATCTTTTACCACAGCTTGATATCCCTAAAATGGATACATATGGTGAGTGTCTTAAGGTGATTTAGGAAACCACTTGGATCAATCCTTCCATAAAGATTCTGATACCTTCGGGAGTAGATCGAGAAGCCTCTGATTTATCAAGTGTCTAGATTAGTCTGTAGTGTCCTCCCAATCAGTTTGTATGCATGTGAATTACTTAAGAGCCTTGTTGACCATGCTAAAATAGTAGGGATATTCACCTACCTCAAGCTACCATCAACATGCATCACTCGAGCTTGAGGGGATGAAGTGAGAGTTTTCTCAACACTTTATTTATATATTGGTTGGGGAAGTACCAGTTTGTCATGCCCAAAATTAGGGTAGAACACACAAAACAAATTTTTTTAAGGACAATAACTACAAGGTTTCAATAGGAACAAGAGAACCAAACATCAACCTATGCACTCATCTCACAAGGGGATTCAAGGCATGTGTTGGCTTGCCCACATCCCCTACACGTCAGGTGTACTGGGCCGAAGAAAAAACTAACTAGAATTAGACATTAATGGACTACGAGGGAGAAATCCCTAAATCAATCAATCCAAAAATTAAGAAAATAATACATGATTAAAAGATTTAATTAAATAATAATAAACTTGCCTAGATTAGTTTATAAGAGAATTAAATATAGCACGCAGTTAATTAAAACACAATAATAAAGTCATAATTATTAATTTAATAATTAATGTTAGGGGTTGTCTTCATACCTAGGTCCACCTAGGGATTATAGATTAATTAACCCCCTAATAGAATTAATGACCACTAGAAAATAATAGCATGATAAAATAATAAGGGTCCATTAATAAAAGTACATTAACATGGCTAGATTAGATGAATAATTACAAAATAAAAGGGAATCCAAAATCTACACACTAAAAGAATAATAAATTATATAAATAACACCTTATCCACAAATCATTTCAAATCCTAAAATAATAGGGAGACTATGAAAATCAAAAGGTAATGCTATTAATAATAAGAAATACATAATTTAAGGAAATAAAATAGGAGAGGACAAAAGTTAGATATATTAATTATTAACTGGCTCATTAAAGGAGAACAAAAAAAAACTTAATAAAAATAAGAAATCTCCTTTTGGCTTCATGGCCAACCCTAACCCTAATTCAAAATTGGGTTTTAGGCCAAATAAAACATGGCCCAAAAGCCTAATTTCATTGTTGAAGGGATTACAGGTTGAGCAAGAGAGCCATGAAGATCAAGATCTCAAAAGAAAGTATGCATCCAAGTATACATAGGTGCATATACATACTAGTGTGTATATACCACTATGTATTCTTGAGTATATACTAGGGACTATATTTAAGGAAGGATCTAGATCTACCAAGCAGCAAAGGTATGGATGGAAGGTAAAATCATTGAGCTTCTATTGCATGTGTCACTGGTTTATACATTAGGGTTCACTTTAAGTTTCTAGAATGATAATTCCTCAATGGTGCTGAAAGTAAAATATCTGTTACAAGTTACATTTTTATTTAAAAAAAGTACCGGTGATGGCGTTAATCTATGTGTTAAGGTTTTAGAGGAAAACTCTAGTTGCAACAAAGGTTAAAAAAAAAAAAATCTCTTTTTGAACAGGTACGAAGTTCCTTCTCCTTGCTATGCTATAGGAAAATGCTGAAGAGCTATGATCTTCCTGCTTTAGTGCTATAATAATTACAACTTCCACTGAATTATACCCCTTTAATATGGAATGGTGAAATTCATATAGTTTCTTTTTTTGTATTAACAAGATCTACTGGCAAGCTAGGGGTTACTCTATTTTGATCGATGTATTTCAAGCAAGAAGTTTGTTGTTAATGTTTTATTTAACCTTTGACTATGAGTAGGGATTTAATAATAATGGAGCATTGAAAAATAAATATAAAAATTACAAAGAAAAAGTATGAAGTTAAATTTGGGGACTGCCAACCGCCTGCATGAGAACTGGTATCCCATTCCTTAATGCAAAGAAATTTGGAGAGGGGTTTAAAGCTAGCCCACAGCCCATAGTGAAGAGGAGCTATGGTGATAGTGCCATTACCACATAGCTCCTGAAGGGATTGGTGGTGGTGGCACTGCCATCACAGCCCACCACCGTGAGCTGTGGTGGGAGTGAGCTAGCCACAGACTTGCGGCAATCATGGGGGGGGGTGGCTATCAACAGCGCCTCCCACTATTTTTTAATAAAGTTTCAATATTGCTCAAAATAGTATATACTATTTTCTCTACATAATGGTAACATAGTTTTTAAGATGTGCCTTCCATTCGATTTTGTTTCCTTACTTTGTAGTGACTTTGTTTTGTTAATAAATTAGTTTTTATATAAGGTTTTCATTGGTTGATTACTTTGCAAATCTTTAATTACCATTAATGCAAAGGCATTATATGTAAATATGTATCATTACATGTGTGTGTGTGTGTGTGTGTGTGTGTGTGTGTGTGTGTCGGTGATATAAATGAAAGATTAGAGTTAATCTAGGTAAAAGTAAAGTTATTCTAATTTGTGGTAAGCATATGTATTATTATTATATATATATCAGACATGATATATATAATAATATATATGTTTATAATTATGACCAACATGTAGCATTACTAATCTTTTAAAAGGGAACTTACTAAACTTTAAATCAGCTTTATTAAGTTTATAGCTTGCTGCATTACAATATATATGTAGTATATTAATACACATATATTTTGAGGTATATAAGTGTTGATTAATATAATTTTATATATTTTTAAAATAAATGAATAATCAAGGAACATATACGTAATAATAAGAAACATTATCAACATACACATCTATGAACATATCCATTTAATTTGTTTTCTTCTAGATTTAATGATATCATATAAAAAGAACTAATTGGTTGCAAGTTGGCTATACTGATGTATATGACTTGATATAGTGTTTTTGTTATGGAAACAAAGTCACATAGCAGTTTGGAGTTAGCGCACTTGATGAGAAGATTAGAAATCAATTAAGTGTTGAAGACTGGACAGTGTACAGAGTTCCTATAGTTCAGAGCATCAACGCACGTGTGTATGGAAGAATTATGGTATGTGCACTGTAAGTTAAGTTGGTTAGACTATATTCATGCTTAATCTATGAGCACATCATTAGATATGCAAGGATGAGAAAGTTACAGTCAGTTGAAGTTGCACAGCGAGTGAGTGCCATAGAAGAACAGAGAATGAAGCCAACAGTTAGTATTTTTGTTTGTGGTTATAATGTAATGTTGTAAAGGCTATGTGCCTATTTTATTTAGGTTCCTGACATGTATACTTATAAGCATGCCTAAGCCAATTCATTTGGAAGCATTGTATGTAATAGTTCTAAGAGCTGACCTAGTTGTTTATTTTGTATGAGCGTATAAATATAAGGTGCACCCATTATATTTAGTATGGAAGTTGATAAAGAGTTGTGGTAAGAAGAGTAGAAGTGTGCAAAGACATTATAAGATGCATTATATCTTTGTAAGAGGTCAAAGCATCAGTGCATCAAAGGAACTAATCTGACAAGTAGTGTAACAGTAACAGTTCATCTTGTAGATATAGTGTGTATCTGAGATTAGAAGGTTGTAGCCTTCACCACTTGAGTAGTGAGCTCTTGGACAGTGCATCCTCTCCCCTAACATGGACTATTATAAAAGACTCCTAATAGGGTCTGACCCTTAACAAGGTCTACTATACTTAAAGCATTGTAAAGCAACTCCTAATAGGGTTAAGGATCTTCTAACAAGGATCACAAAACACTAGTGTAGAATATTAGTGGGTGTCAATTCCCACTAGGGTTTTTACCTATTTGGGTTTTCCCTTAACCATATTGGTGTCATATGTTTATTTCATATTTCATGTTTATGTGAATGTTTAATTTAGTACTTAAGCATTTAAGTTCATTATAAATATTAAAGTGAAAAGTTAAAATACAGTGAACACTTATTCACCCCCCATCTCAGTGTTCCCATTCCTAACAATTGGTATCAGAGCTTTGGTCCTCAACATAGAAGTTTAAACACTTGAGGAGAGCATGGACAAAGTAGAAATGAAATATCTAAAAAGAAATCTTGAAGCTTCTCTTGAAGATCTAGACAAATCAGAGAGAGAAATTGAAGAACTAAAAGAAAAAGTCAGTGATGCACAATTGGTTATCAAAAGGCTAAGAAAGGATTTGAAAGAATGCTCTACCAATGATCTAGGAGAAAATGTCAAGAAGTTGAATGAAGAAAATGCATCTATGAAAGAAATACTTGAAGAATTTGATGATAAGTTGATCAACAATCAAGAAGTCTACAATTAACAAGTCAAAGAGAACCTTGAACTCAATGAAGAACTAAGGAAAGAAAACATGGAAATCTTGGAGCTAAGGAATAGCAAACAAAGCTTGGAGTTTGAATTGAAAGAAGAAAATAATCATATTGAGAAATTGCAAACTAGTTTTGATTTGATAGAATCTCATTTGTATGCAAGGAGAGCCAAAGGAGACACTAGCTATATTGGATAAAATGAAGCACAAAATCAGATTGACAACATGCAAGCAAGAAAGGACTCTACTGATTCTAACTATAGATCAAACCAAAGATAATGGTGAGCCACCTAAAAATGAGCACAAGCCTGTAGACTGCACTTGTTTTTCTTGTAAAAAGCATGGACACATTGCAAGGAACTATACAGAGGTAAGACCTTTTAATGGTTACTATTATTCATGCAATAAATTTGGTCATAGAGCTATGAATTGCAAGACTGGTAAGAAGAACAGGATTCAACATGATTAGAGAAATTAGAATTAGAAAAATGTAAGAAATTCTTAGAATGTTACATTTCAGATATGTAACCATAATGGTCACTAAGAAAAACAATGTAGATTGGTGAATCATGTCAATGTGCTGATGAATATAAGACCTCTAGTCACTTGTCACTATTGTAACAAGGCTGGACATATCTCAAAGTTATTTAGATCAAGGACGCAAGGTCAGGGAAGCCCTAAAAAGGTCGAAGAACCAATTTTGGATCCCGAAGGAGAAGTCAAGTTTGTGAAAGTCTCATATGATGTGAGCTTGATTTGGACATAAGGAAAGAAGGAAAAAGTTGATGAGAATGTATTGGATGCATCTGCAATGGATGTACCCTCTACATCTAGATGAATGGCCCTTAGGGTCATAGGGGGAGCTAATTCAGCTCTAGACCCCTGTGTGGCTGGTATACTCACTTTCAGAGTATGCACCTTTGGACTTAAGCTTTTAGAGTATAAAGGAACCTATGCAAGAGCACACATACTAATTGTTAATAGAACAAAAGTTGGAAATGTTTAAGTGACAGACTGGTTTACGCGACAAGCATTAATGGAAAAATTTTCACTTTAAGTACACAAAAATTTGTTTGATTACTCATTGCATTCAAATTCAAAGTGATAGGAGAGTAGAAATATTCTTATAAGTTATTTTGAAGACTTGTAGATTTATCTATCAGTTATTTGCAGTGATTAGCAGTGCATTTGGTCAGTTGCAGAAACCCTAGTTCATCGCACCAATTCAGTAATCTTTAGATTATCTCAGAGATCAGTTGGAAATAAATTAAACAAGTCATGGCCACTCCTATAGTTTTTGATGTTGCAAAAAAGAAGAGATATGTATTTAAGAAACATCCATTTAAATCAACCCTAGATGATTTAGAGGGATCATTCTCCCACATGCCTATGGGCATCATGCATGTGGAAGATATTATGGCTTACATCTACTGCAAGAAAGAACCAGTAGGGTTTGATAGGTTAAGGGAACACATGGATACCATGTTGAAACTAGATAAAACATTCATGGATGAATATGTTAAGTGGAATGATCACCCTATAGTTGAGTATGCTATGACATATGAATTTTATGAGACTGAATGGATTAAGATACTTTTGAGAAGAATTCATGATGACCTATTCTAGATAGGAGATGTGCCAATAAGAATCACCAGTGACCTTATACATGAGATGACATGCCTTTCTAGGATAGGCATCATCCTTCCTATGGGCAAGGATGTCAAGAAAATTGTTGAGCAAACTTGTAAGTCAACGAGTGATAGGTGCAGGATGACAATTCAGCCTATTGAGCAAGATAACATCAAATTGATGTATATGATACTTGGATATAGGTTTCATCACACCAGCATGGTGAATAGTGTGTCTATGGGCACAATTCTAGCATCCATTAGACTTGTAAAGGAAGATGTAGAGTTCAACTTGTGTGAGATCTTGTGTGCACAGTTGATTGATAACATCAAGGCAATCAAGCATGACAAGACCAAGATATTCAAGTTTGGGTCATTGATCATTTACATGTACCTTCATATAGTTGGGAGAGTATTAGATTTATATTTGGACAAGTCCATTCCAGCCATGCCACAAATATCTAACAAGGCATCCACAGAGAGTACATTGAGAGATTATGTAACATTGGATTTGGAGACCTTCAAGGTCAAGATGCAAATGAGGTATAGAATTCCAGAAAGCATTGTGGAAAAGTATAAGGATACTATTTTCTTTATGGTAGATACAGACACAACTTGTATGGAAGATGTTGAGCCAAGAACTAAGTGGATTCATCCACTTCGTTATGAGGTAGAGGAAAAAGTCCTTGAAGCATATGCACAGGTTATACAATCAGCCCCCAAAGATCCTAATGAACCTAGGTGGGGAACTTATGAGAAGACAAGAGAAGTAGATGCAAAACTAAACAATGCAGCAACTAAGAAGAAAGCCTCTAAGATTACATCTGAGATACTCAAAATTCATAGAGTAACACAAGGAGACCTAGACAAAGCAAGGGAAGAAAAGATTTCTTTGGAAATTGAGAGCGCATCCATAGTAGAAGCTAAGTCTGATGAGACTAAGATGAAAAAGGTAAAGATTGAGAAGATAGATGATCTAAAGGATAAATAGGGTAAAATTGATGATATCAGTCATGTGCCTACTGCTATAGTTGATATTGAATCCACAAATGCATATCCTAAGATGCCTGAGAGGAGAAAAAAAACCACCACAAATCACCCTTTAGCTATAAGTGCAGTCACAAGAAGCAAATTGAAAAATGTGAAGTCACCTTCAGAAGTAGGATTCATACCTAGTTTTCAAGTGTTAAGGACTAGAATTGTAGAGGAAGGCTAGATCAGATAGCCAATTTTTATGACAAATATCATGAAATTGATAAATCATAGATTCGTGAGATGCTGATAAAACACATGATAAAGTTCAAAAAGATAGTTCTTGAATTGAAGACAGCTATCCCAGATAAGGTATGGGAGATTATGGATACCTTGAAGAGACAAGCCACTGAAGAAGACTTCAGAATAAGGAAACAAACACTTGATTCCACTCTTCTAATATGTTATGTTGAAGAAAAGTCACTATTATTGATTTTGGTGAAGCTGCACTTAAGGACATAGATGAGAACACTACACCCCATGAACAAATACTATGAGCTAATATCTAAGGAAATAGAGAAGGCCTTTGAGAAGGTATTCTTAGAGCAGCACATGAAACCTAAGTCTGCATCCATCACTCAAGCATCTAGTGAGCAAGACAAAGAAGAAAAGACCATCAAGATACAATCTATAGGTCCTCAGGATTCAGTGCCTGTAGTGGAAGCACAAACAAATTTAGATAAGTTTTCACCCATGATAGATTCACTCAAGGAAAGCACCATTATCATTGATAATGTTGGCATAGCCATGGTGACCACTGACACTGAGTTGGACAAGTTTGAGGAAGCTTTTGTGAGCACAGAAGAAGCTGAAATGTTATGCAACAACATACCGCCCACTCATCAAGAAGAAGTATTGATTGATGATGAAAAAGAAGAAGAAAAGATAAAAGAAAGTGAGAAAAAGAATGAAATGTCAATCAAGGTGGAACAAGAAGTGATGGACAACACTCCCATCACTCCCTTTGTAGCATTGTTTTCAAGTTTGACACCTGACACATCTAGTTTGGACTCATGGAGAGAAGAAGACCTGATTAAGTTAAGCATCTTAGCTATGGAGAAACCCAAAGAAAAGAAAGTTATGAGGAATCCCCTCCTAGTAGAATCAGTAAAAATTTTGAACAATCTATTGCCAGAAGATAAGAAAGTGTCAAATATACACTTGGTTGATGATGTGAGTATAGTTATCTCACATTTCAAAAGCAATTTCTCAAGCCTTGAAGAATCTACATCCCTAGTTGCAGAAGAAAATTATCTAAAGAAGAGATTAAATGAATTGGTGAAAAAAATTTCACTTGACCTTACCTCACTCAAGACTAGTCAAGCATCCTTGAAAGAATTTGTAGATCAAGGAAGAAGAATCATTGCAGAATGCATGGATCAAGACAAGCTTACTGATGCTCATTTCAAGAAAATAAAAGAGGTAGATGCTATGATTGAGCAAGTGAAGAGTTTAGTGAAAGACACATCCACATATGTGAACATGTGCAATAATGTCTACCAAATTCAGATAGACAAAATTGAGAAGGTAGAAAAGGAGATGACAAAGTTAAGGGCTAGACAGACTCAATTGAGGGCTGCTCTTGCACCCTTATTAGACATTCTAAATCAGAACATCAAGGAGATTGATGCCACTCTGGTGACATATGATCAAGGTCCTTCCATAGATTTTAAGAAGATGGAGAAGCTTTAGTATGCATTATGCACCCATCTCTAGATAGTAAACTCTTTGATCTCATTTTGGAAGGAGATCTAGAACCTAAATATTGCATATCCAGATGTTTTCCCTCAGTGAGTATGTATAGATTTAATTTTTTGTAACACCTTTGTCATTAATTTCAAAGGGGGAGTTGTGTATATAATATGGATCATAATATGTATAGGGAGATATAACTATATGTATAGATGACAAAAGTTTTTTGTATTAAGGACAATTAGCAACTTGGCCATATTCCTTTGTTTCCATCAATGACAAAGGTGGAGATTGTTGGCAAGGTGGCTATACTGATGTATATGGCTTGACATAGTGTTTTCATTATGGAAACAAATTCATATAGTAGTTTGGATTCAATGCACTTGATGAGAAGATCAAAAATCGGTTAAGTGTTGAAGACTGGACAGTGTACAGAGTTCCTGCAGCTCAGAGCATCAACGCACATGCATACGGAAAAATATTGGTATCCACCCTAGAATTTAAGTTGGTTAGACTATATTCATGCTTATTGTATGATCGCATGACCAGATATGCAAGGATGAGAAAGTTACAGTCAGTTGAAGTTGCACAGCCAGTGAGTGCCAGAGAAGAATAGAGCATGAAGCCGACAGTTAGAATTTTGGTTTGTGGATATAATGTAATGTTGTAAAGGCTATGCACCTATTGTATTTAGGTTTTTTACATGTATACTTTTTTTTTTGTAAGCATGCTTAAGATAATTCATTTGGAAGCATTGTATGTAATAGGTTTAAGAGTCGACCTAGTTGTTTATTTTGTATTCATGTATAAATATAAGGTGTGCCCATTGTATTTAGTATGGAAGTTGATAGAGAGTTGTGGTAAGTAGACCAAAAGTGTGCAAAGATAGTCTAAGATGTATTAGAGCTTTTCAAGAGGTCAAAGCATCAGCACATCAAAGGAACTAATCTGACAAGCAGTGTCACAGTGTAGTTCATCCTGCAGATATAGTGTGTATCTGAGATTAGAAGGTTGTAGCCTTCACCATTTAAGTAGTGAGCTCTTGGATAGTGCATCCTCTCCCCTAATAGGGACTATTGTAAAAAAATCCTAACAAGGTCTGACCCTTAACAAGGTCTACTATACTTAAAGCATTGTAAAGCAACTCCTAACAGGGTTACGGATCTTCTAACAAGGATCACAAAACACTAGTGCAAAATATTAGTGGGTTTCAATTCCCACCAGGGTTTTTACCTATTTGGGTTTCCCTGTAACCATATTGGTGTCATGTGTTGATTCCATGTTTCATGTTTATGTGAATATTTAATTCATTACTTAAGCATTTAAGTTCAGTATAAAGATTAAAGTGAAAAATTAAAATATAGTGAACACTGATTCACCCCCCCCCCCCTCTCAGTGTTCCCATTCCTAACCCTAATAATCTATTTTTTTCCAAGGAATAGTATTAATGAGCATATATTTTATTAGAAAACTTTCAAAAATGAAAATAAACCTTTTTCTTTTAGGGGAAAGCTTAAATGAAATTCGTAACTAAAATTTTTGAAAACTTAATCATAGAAAGGAGATATATTTTCTTTTATTTCCTTGCATGTAGATAACCAATACATTTAGATTCATTTCATCTAACTCTAAACTTAAATACTAACTTATCTCTTCAACATAAAGAAAATCAATGCATCTTTCTCAAAAACATTTTCATTCAATAGTTGGAAGAAAATAATTTAACATACTATCTTTTACAAGCATTTCATATGCTAGGCTTTCCAACATAGCCTTGATTAAACAATTTTTAAAAAGGGTTCAAGGCCAAAAAACCTCAGCGACAAGTAGAAGATATGTGTCCAAGTTCTTAGTTGACTCCAAGAAAATCAGCAAGTGTATGCTAGCAATCTGCAAAATAAAACATACAGACCATTCAAGCTCACCTCCCAACCTAGGCCATTTCATGGCCACCCCCGAGCTAGGGGAAACAAAGATGGATATGGGGATAATAAATGCATACATCAAGAACATGAACAAAAAACTAGCAATGCACAAAGAACATCAAATTTTCATTCACATGCCTTTGCACACAATGGGTTACCTTGGACCCATAGTAGGAGTGAAGGTGGAAGCTACCCAAGAAGGAGAGTTCCAATATACAAGAAATAACCAGCCTTCAACAAGGCCTAAAATCTGCTCATAATGCCTTCACAAGGATGAAAATACAACCATCAACCTTAAAAATCCACACAAGATAAACTCCCTTATGTCCCCCAAATACTAAACACAAGGATGACAACATGGATGCCCATACATCCATGCCTTATCCCCTTCCTCCTTGATGAAGGACTCTACACTAAATAGGTAATCCCAACTCTAGCCCTTTATGCATCAAGGCTCTCTTCCCTCCCAAGGGCGAGTTTGGCCTTGCACACCCCAAAGAATCAAATACAAAAAAGAAAGGAAAATAAAACCACATACATGCATAGACTAAGAAGCCATTCAAAATACTCATAAAGCATAGCATACACACAACATAAGAAAGTAAAATATACCCATAGCATTAAGAAACAAGAGTATTCAAGATCCAACCTCAATCCAAGCTAATGGAAATGTGGTTTGAGATGAGCTTCCTCAAGCCTCCTACTTTGCTATGCAATAACCAAAGTCCTCAAACCAAGAGAAAACTCTCACAATCTCACAAGTCTCCAAAAATTGGAGAGTGGGCAATTACCCTCAAATTTTCCCTCCATCTCCTTAAGAAGGAAAACCCTAATTTCTTCAATCAAGAGGGGGAAATTCAAAATTCAAAAAGAGGAGTGGGCTTGGAAAGCATCTCCAATTTTCGTCACTTATCAAAAGAGCATCTTTTGGAAGGGCAAAAATAGCCAAAATGCATCATAATGGTCAAAAATTGACCCCCAACACATGGCACCACTATGGGGTAGTCTATTTTTAACCTCCATTACCTTAAAGGGTCATTGAAAGCCACTCAAAACAACACCTAAAGATAACTCACGAAAATGAAAGTTATTCCCACTCAAGGCTCCTAAAAATAGAAGACCACTCACACACATAAAGCACTTGGTCATGCCACCACATAATTCATGTGTCAATTGACACCACAATAAATCACAACACATCACGATACACATGGCATGCCAAGTAGAATAAAAAATAAAATAGAATAAACATATTCAAATAAATACAATCATGCACACTTTACAACAATTACACATTACAACGAGGTTAATTTCTCCCCTTGGAGATAACCTTGGCTTAACATGATTTTAACAAGTATCCATCTTTAATTTCCCTTTATATAACTATGGTCTTACCTGCACACTTGACAAAATATCAGTAGCTCATGGAATTTCAATAACATATATATGTACATCATGCAGTCCAACTACATCCACACTTTATCACAAGAAAATCACTTTGGAATTTCAATAACATATATATGTACATCATATAGTCCAACTACATCCACACTTTATCACAAGAAAATCACTTACTTCCAATAATACATTTCTTTATTTTAAATCAAGCTATTTCAAGAATATAAATATACCAATTAACCTAATTTATTAACCATGATTATCTCACGTAAACTCTTCTTGTATAAACATGAAATTATGGCATAATCTTCTAAATTAAATAATTCATTAATACCATAAGTCAATACCTAATAATCCAATGTGAAAATAGGTCCTAAATTATTTACAATCTACATTTCAATTGATTCTCTTTTCTTGCATTATTATAACATCAAAGTGTTCTATGTGAAATCTCCCACTCAACATCAGGACCTAATAATCACTTTTCTATTAATACATGTCTCAACATAAAATAAATTCAAATAGTCCTTTATGTAAGCATTCATATCCAATTAGAAATATTTCAACATTAAGTATTGGTATACTCACTCCTTTCCTACTAAATTTCTTCTAGAGATTACATACACAAAGGAAACAATATTTAACTACATTAGAATATATATATTTCACCCTTTTATTATTTCAACTACCTTATTCCAATACAATTTCTATAAAATATGCACTTGATAGTATTATCACAAAGATTAGTTGAATTCAATTAATCTTATTTTAAACACAGAGCATCCTACATCCTAGGATTTTGAGTGTATAAGTAACATGAAAAGAGTACATCACAAATGGTGATCAAACCTCTATCTACCATGACACAAATCATGATGAAACAACATAAATTTATAATTACTAAGTCTATTATGCAGAAAGATAATACCAAGATAGAATCTCTTAAAACACCTGACATGACTTCCAAAGATAACTCCTGATAAACATAAGGAAAATCTAGGCAAAGAGTATCTCATGATGCCATTGACCATAATGTGGGTAACAATAATTGCATCCACATGAATTACTCATCCCTATTCTAAGGGTCTCCAAAATGTGATACAAGACCATATCCTACATCTCCTACCTCACACAGAACATCGATACACACTCCAAAATAATCTTCCTGGAAGATTCTCCATCACATGAGACCAACATGACCTTACCCTTCAAGAGTGACAGTCGAAACCACACCATTAGGATGTTTGTGCAAAGGGGTAAACAAGGGAGGAACTACATCATCCCCCCTAAGGACTAGGCTTACTTGTGGAAGTTGACAAGACAAACTAAAGAGGATGCTACATAGGTGTGGACCAGCTATCCTAGGAATACCTCAAAAAAATTCATCCTCTAGATTTCCCTTAATAAATAGCGTAGAGCTGCACAAGGGGAAAAAATTAATGATAGGATAGCATGATAAATTCATAACCCAAATAGTGTTACCCCACCAAAACTAGGGCCATCAAGGCCCACCACATGGATCAAATCTCCAAAGTGGTCTAAGTCACACCTAAAAATCCATCAAACCATGCTAAGAAGAGGAACTTACCACTCTTCCAAAACACAATCAAGGGGTCTAGGAAGGTTCTCGAGCATACATGCTAAATCCATCACAGAAAGAAAGGTTTTTATGCCCTTGTGAAAGCCATAATAGAAATTAAACTCAAGTGGCATTACCTTACTAATTCGTATCATTACCAAATGATGTCTTCTCAACCTCCAACTATTGGCTAGAGTCACAATCCCTAGATAGCCTCCCTTGGCATGGCCTTACCAATATATGTTTCCAAACAAGAAGTGGCTCTTACACAAGGATAACTTTTGATCTAAACTCTAGATATTATCAAATTCCAACATGCTCCTTCTAGGCTATGGACCTACACCACCACTATACTAAATACAAGGGTGCATCTCAGTATTTCCTTCCTAGCATTCCCCTGCCCACCCTCTATACATACTACCAAGGATCTCCAATAAATTAGGTAGAGTCACAAACATAAGACTAGCCATCAAGTTAAAAACATTTGGAATAGTCACCAAGAACCAATAGAAAGGTAAATTCTAATAAGATGTCTTTTTATTTCAACAATAAATTCAAGAAAGACATGAGCTCATTATAACAATAAAGGAAGTGTTTCATAATCAAAGAAAGATAGTTTGGTGAATATTTCCAGATATAAGAAATAACCAAAATATGCTATCCCACACAACATGAGGAAAATTCCTTTGCAAAAGATAGACAAAATGAAAGGAATATAAATAAATCAAGGAGCCATCCACACAAAATTACTACAAAATTTAGTCATATAAGAGGGAGGAATCACTAGAGGACACTGAGGACACTACTTCAAAAAATCTTTGAGATCAAAACCACCACATGTGGTCCCTAATAGAAGCATCACTGCAATACTAATAGCTAAAAAAATATCCTAATCCTAACTAACTTATCTCTCACCCTGTTGCAGCAACCTCTCTAATGAGGTAAAAGGAGTTAGATGACTTCTTTCAACCACCCCCACAAAAGCAAAGAGAGCTACTTGAAAACAAAACACAAACCTCAGACTCTAGGAAGGGGTTCTCTAAGTGCTCTAGGAAAAAGTTATAACTCCCATGAGGTTCTTCCCAAATATAGGGTACATACAACTTACATCACCACATTGGAATAGGTTTCTGCAATCAAGGATCATTCAAGGGTGTGGTCGAAATCTCCACACAATACAATGGAAGGAAAAATTCATCTACATAAATGACATCGTAGAACGAGTGGAGGGGTAAAGCATTGCTCATCCGATTCATAATTTTTTCCACAAAAGGGATAAACTCAATGAGATTTTTCACCTCAACAACAATACACCCTTCCACAAAAGAACAAGACATCAATGAAAAAGCCAATACCAAAAACCATCCTAACTCTCTCACGAGTCATGACACAAAGGTCCTAACCACAACATACTCAATACAAATTCATGGTGTCATAATGATATAAACTAACAATGCACTACATGCTACAAGGAGAAAGCTAACAGGCTCTTATACCAAGCATGGACACTACTCTTGTTCTAACCACACATGCTTATGCTAGAAAGATAACTGCTAAAGGCTACCAAGAGAGTCAAAGAATTATAACAACATACACCAACCACCATGCTATGCATAGTGGCATCACTACCATTGTCACCAAGCCCACCACACTAGTGAACACAAAAAGGTTTGCAAGAAGCTCGACTATACACAATTCTGAACATCATAAGAAGTGCTCCTTCCTAAACTACAAGGTACTTGGGTTAGTTTTCTCGAAAGCCCAAGTTGCATCACAAGAGAACCCAAGCTATAGGTCAACTATAGGCTCACAACATTTAAAACATGGGAGTTCACACCAAAGAGATTGTAGTGGAAATTCATGACCTTAGTCAAGTGCCTATCTCAGAGGCAGTTATGATATTTCATTTCTAGTTTGAGAGCCATTTAGAAAGGGGAATATCTCAATTTCCTTCTAGTATCCTCAAGCTCCCTACTCCACCTCCTCACGTGTCTAGGAGCATATCAAAAGACCCTTCCATGTCTACACACATATTGCACTCAAAAGACAACCTTAAAATTCAAATACAAATAGGAAATGCAATGGCTTAAGGTTCCAAGCATTGAAACTATGCCCTGATACCAAAATCTCATGCCCAAAATTAGGGCAAAACACACACAACAAATTTTTTTTAAGGACACTAACTACAAAGTTTCAACAGGAACATGAGAACCAAGCATCAACCTATGCACTCATCTCACAAGGGGATTTGAGGCATGCACTAGCTTGCCGACATCCCCTACACATCAGGTGCACTAGGCCGAAGAAAACACTAACTAGGGTTAGACATTAAGGGACTACGAGGGAGAAATCCCTAAATCAATCACTCCAAAAATTAAGACAATAATACATGATTAAAAGATTTAATTAAATAATAATAAACTTGTCTAGATTATTTTATAAGAGAATTAAATATAACATGTAGTTAATTAAAACACAATAATAAAGTCATAATTATTATTTAATAATTAATGTTAGGGGTTGTCATCATACCTATGTCCACCTAGGGATTATAGATTAATTAACCCCCTAATAGAATTAATGACCACAAGAAAATAATAGCATGATAAAATAATAAGGGTCCATTAATATTTAAACTTAACAAAAAGAAGCTACATTAATAAAAGTACATTAATACAGCTAGATTAAATTAATAATTACAAAATAAAAGGGAATCCAAAATCTACACACTAAAATAATAATAAATTATCTTAATAACATCTTATCCAAAAATCATTTCAAATCCCAAAATAATAGGGAGACTATGAAAATCAAAAGGCAATGCGATTAATAATAAGAAATACATAATTTAAGGAAATAAAATAGGAGAAGACAAAAGTTAGATATATTAATTATTAACTGGCTCATTAAAGGATAACAAATTTCAAACTTAATAAAAATAAGAAATCTCCTTTTGGCTTCATGGCCAACCCTAACCCTAATTTGAAATTGGGAGTTAGGCTAAATAAAACATGGTCTGAAACCCTAATTTCATTATTGAAGGAATTACGGGTTGAGCCAGAGAGCCATGAAGATCAAGATCTCAAAAGAAAGTATGCATCCAAGTATACATAGGTGCATACACACTAGTGTGTGTATATACCCCTATGTATTCTTAGAGTATATATGAGGGACTACATCTAAGGAAGGATCCAAATCTACCAAGCAACAAGGGTATGGACGGAAGGTAAAATCGTTGAGCTTTTATTGAATGCGCCACTGGTTTATACATTAGGGTTCACTTTAACTTTCCAAAATGATAATTCCTCAGTGGTGCTGAGAGTAAAATCTTTGTTACAAGTTACATTTTTATTTAAAAAAAGTACTGGTGATGGTGTTAATATGTTTGTTAAGGTTTTAGCGGAAAACTCTATTTGCAACAAAGGTTAAAAATAAATAAATCTCTTTTTGAATAGGTACAGAGTTCCTTCTCCTTGCTATGCTACAGGAAAATGTTGAAGAGCTATGATCTTCTTGCTTTAGTGCTATAATAATTACAATTTCCACCGAATTATACCCCTTTAATATGGCATGGTGAAATTCATATAGTTTCTTTTTTTTTATTAA
>BSBK01008707.1:542500-580655 GCA_027943335.1 Chamaecyparis obtusa
AGTGAAGAAAAGAGCTAATTCAGTGATGAAGGAAAACTTGTGAGTATAGAGATCTGGAATTGTGATATTGTGTAGCAAAGAGTGTGGTTTTGGCATAGTGTGAAGGAGGTAATATATTTCATATTATTCTATTGAATAATTCTAAGATATTTTGGACAGTGGGTTCAGAGATCTTGCCTTGAAGCTGTTTGGGCAGTGGGTCCTTCTGTCTTCCATAAACTCTTAACAGGGTTAGAATCTTTTAATAGGGATTCAAAATCTCCTAACAAGGATTTATATGTACTAAATGTATTTCATTAGACTCCTAATAGGGTCCATCCTCTAACAAGGAACTTTCATATTAGTGCATCATTTTGTGGGCATCATTCCCACCGGGGTTTACTCTTTTCAAGAGGTTCCCTAGTCAACATATCTTGTGTTATTGTGCAATTGTGTATGGTTATCTTTCTATGGTTGATTACTACATTAATTATATTGTTTAAAGTAGTTGAATGGTTAAATTATCAGATAAATGATTCACTCCCCCCCCCCCCTCCCAGTTATCTTTGGGATCTTTACTTTCTAACAATTGGTATCAGAGTAGCAAGTCCTTGAAAGAAAAGTTTAACAACTTAAGGAGATCCATGGCAAATTTCAGGAAAGAAAGCCCTAAGTTTGATGGAGTAAATTTTGATAGCTGGAAAGAAAAGATGAAGACACATCTAGAGGCAAGAACTAAAGATGAACTAGATCTATTCATGTGTAACATACTTGCAAGAGAAGCACTTTTGTCAGCACTATCAGAGAATGAATATAGTCAGGTTAGATGTTTGAAAACATCTCATGCAATTTGGAAAGCTTTACATTCTACTTTTGAAGGTGATGAACATGAAAAAAAGGCTAGATTACATAATTGGATTTGTGCATTTGAAGATATCAGAATGATGGAAGATGAATCTATTAGAAGCTATATTGGTAGGATGTCTGAGATTGTAATAGGAATAAAGTCTTGTGGAGGTGATAAGATAGAGAATGAAGTGATATGGAAAATTCTGAGAACTTTGACACCAATATTCAAGCAAACAACACAGATGATTGAACAAGTGATACCTTGTACATTGAAATTTTCAAGAGAGACTCTTCTTGGAAGATTAGAAATAGCAAAGATGAATTTGAGATTATCAAGAGAGCTACCTAGAATGGAGACAGCATTCAGTGCTCTTAAAATTAGACCTACAAGAAGTACTAGTGTGAATGGAGATTATGCCAGCAGTAGCAGATCTAAATTTGAGGAAGATAAGAAGATTGAAGAAGGTATTGCATTACTTGTAAAAGAGAACCAGATGGTAAGAAAATATTTAAATGTTGGACTTGTCAAGAATATGGTCATTTTGCATCTAAATGTCCTAAAAGAGTTAAGAAGTATAGAAGCAACTTTAAACCTAGGAGATCTAAAGAATGTTATTATGCAAATGATAGATGAAGATCTTGAAGCAGGGATTGAAAGACATTTAAGTGATAGTGATAATGATAACTTTGAGGAAATAGGATTTGTAGCAATTAAAGAAGAAAGTTCTGAATCTGATGAAAGGGAAGAAAAATCATTAGTTTCTCAAGTTGAAAAGAAATCTGATTGGATTATAGACAGTGGTTGTTCACATCATATGACTGGAGATAAAAGAAAGTTTGTTAAGTTAGATAATTATGATGGAGGAATTGTTAGAGTTGGTAATAATGCACCTTGTTTGATTAAGGGTATAGATCTATTACTCTTGATGGAAAGACTAACCACTAATGATGTTTACTTTGTTGATGGATTGAGACATAATCTACTAAGTGTTGGACAATTGGTTGATAAGGGTTATTAAGTTTGGTTTGCTAAGAAAACTTGTGTGATAAAAGATAGAGATGGAAATCTGATTGGAAAAGGATCCAAAACCAGAGGTAATGTATTTCAATTGAATCCTACTGAGATGACATCTTTGATAACTAAGATTGATGATAGTTGGTTATGGCATAAAAGGTTTTGTCATATAAAACTTTGATAATATTGTCAAGGTGAGCACTACACTTGCGGTAAGAGATTTACCTAGAATTATGAAACCTACTAACATGATTTGCAAAGAATGTATGATGGAAAAGTAGAAAAGGAGTTCATTTCCTAGTAAGAAGTTCACATTGACAGAGAAGTTGGAGATTCTTCATATAGACTTGAGTGGTCCTACTAGGACTAGAGGATTTCTATGGAGAAAGGTATTTATGATTCTTGTTGATGATTTTACAAGAATGATATGGATTGCATTTTTGAAAGAAAAATATGAAGTATTTGATAAGTTTAAGATCATGAAAAGCAAAATTGAGAATGAATCTGGAATGAATATTAAGTGTCTAAGATCTGATAGAGGTGGTGAGTTTACATCTAGAGAGTTTAATACTTTTGTGAAATGAATGGTATTAAGAGACAACTTTCAACCCCTAGAACTCCAGAACAAAATGGTATTGCAGAAAGAAGGAATAGGTCAATAACTGAAGTAGCAAGAGCTATGTTGTTTGAAAATGATTTGGCTAAGACTTTTTCGAGAGAAGCAGTGAACACAACAGTATACACTATGAACAAAGTACAAATCAGAGTAGATACAAACAAGACACCTTTGAATTATGGTTTGGACATGCACCCTCAGTTAAGTATTTTAGAATTTTTGGAAGTAAATGTTATATTAAGAGAGATGATGATATAAGAAAGTTTGATCCTAGAAGTGATGAAGGAATATTTCTTGGATATTCTTTGAAAAGAAAAGCATATAGATGTTATAACAAAAGAACTAAGACTATTGTTGAAAGTGCAAATGTAAAAGTTGATGAGAAGTTTAAAATTTAGGAAAGAATGCTTGATTATGAATCTGATGGAGAAGCACAACCTTAGCCTAACATTGAAAATGTAGAATTATTTTTTGAAATTAACATTGATTTGCTGAATGAAAGTCATACTGAAGAAAATAGAGAAGAAAACAAATAAGAAAGTAGAGAAGAATCTACAGTTGGAACAAGATCAGTAACTATGACACCTAACAGGTATATTTCAAGACATCACCCTATTGAGCAAGTTATTGGAAGTTTAGATAGAGGAGTTTTGACTCAAAATAAGGTACATTTATGTTTGATTTCTCAAATTGAACCTAAGACTACTAATGAAGCTTCTGAAGATGAACATTGGATTAATGCTATGAAAGAAGAACTAGAGCAGATTGAAAAAAACAAGACATGGGAATTGGTCCCTAGACCTAAAAACAAGAATGTGATTGGAACAAAGTGGGTATTCAGAAACAAGATGAATGAACAAGGAGAAGTGATAAGAAACAAAGCAAGATTGGTATGTAAAAGATATTCACAACAAGAAGGAATTGACTATGAAGAAAATTTTGTACCTATGGTCAAACTTGAAGCAGTGAGAATGTTTCTAGCATATGCAACTTACAAGAAATTCAAAGTGTATCAGATGGATGTGAAGTCAGCATTTTTGAATGGTGAATTGGAAGAAGAAGTCTACATTGAGCAGCTTGAAGGTTTTCCTTTGACGCAAGAAGGAGATATGGTATGTAAGTTAAAGAAAGCTTTATATGGATTAAAACAAGCACCTAGAACCTAGTATGCAAGATTGGATAAGTATTTATTGAAATTGGGATTTATAAAAGGAATAGCAGATAGTAACTTATACACAAAAGAAATTAAGAATGGTTTGTTGGTTATAGTTATATTTGTTGATGATATTATCTTTGGAGGAGAAGATGAAGCTAGTAACAAATTTGTAGATGAAATGAAGACTGAATTTGAGATGAGCATGATTGGAGAAATAAAATATTTTTTGGGATTACAGATAACACAAAGAAAGGAAGGTATATTTGTAAGTCAGACTAAGTATTTGAATGACTTATTGAAAAGATTTGGAATGGAAGATTCTAAACCTGTTGGAACACCTATGGTAACTAGACATAAGTTATCTAGCAAAGATGAGACACCAGCAGTTGAGCAGAAAAAATATAGATCTATGATTGGAGGATTGTAGTACTTGACACATACAAGACCTGATATAGCACATTTAGTTGGGATTATAGCAAGATTTAAAGCAAAACCTAGAGAATCACATTATGCACCAGTAAAGAGGATACTGAGATATCTGAAAGGAACAATGGATTATGGATTATGGTATGATAATTCTGATGATTTTACTTTATGTGCCTATAATGATGCAGATTGGGGAGGTAGCATTGGTGACAAGAAAAGAACTAGTGGTGGAGCCTTTTTTCTTGGAGGAAAATTGGTCTCTTGGTTAAGTAAGAAGAAAAATTGTACTTCACAAAGTACAGCAGAAGCAGAATATGTTGCAGCAGCAAACAATTGTAATCAAATTATTTGGATGAAGCAGATGTTGAAGGATATTGGAATAAAGTTTGATGAGCCTGTTGTTATACATTGTGATAACACCAGTACAGTGAGTATGTCAAAAAATCTTGTTTTACATTCTAAGACTAAACATATTGCGATCAAGTATCATGTTGTAAGAGAGAAAGTTGTAGAAAAAGAAGTAAGATTGGAGTACATAAGCACAAAGGAACAGATAGCAGATATATTTACAAAACCTTTACCTAAGGATACATTTGTGTACCTGAGAGGTATGCTTGGGGTTATGCCCCAACCTATTTTTGAGAATTGATGTGATGATTGCATCCATCCAGTGGTATATGAGCCCTATCTTTCTTCTGGATTGGATGTTGGAACTTCCTCTATGGGGGAGTTTATGAGCTGAGTCATGAGGACTCTTGTTATTGTATTTTTTTGAAAAGTGTCTTTTGACATTAAGTTGTTGTTGACTTAGTGATGGAATTTTTTTCATTGATGTCAATGGGGGAGAGATATACATGAAAAACATTGTGGATTGTATGAGAGAGCTGAACAGGAAAATGAAGCAAGATTTAATTTGATATTTTGTAGTGATGTTGTAGTATTGGATTTTTGGAACATTGGATGTTTTTCATCTATGTTGCCATCAATACCAATGGGGGAGATTGTTAGGAATGAATGCAAAGTATTTTGGCAGTCATTATGTAGTATTTTTTGTTGCATTCATGACTTGGATTGTCATTGATGTCAACACAGTGATATTCTAGATATCAGCAGGAAAGTAGGTACAATTTTGTTTTGTGAACATGTTGTATTGTTGATTGGATTTTGTGTAGTTGATGGTATGTTCTTTTGTGTGTTATTAACCTATGGTTAACAGTGCAAAAAGAAAAACATTCATTCATGAGAGTTATGAGCATTTTGGTGAAAGCAGTGTTTAGACAGTGTTTCTGTGTAGCGATTTTCAAAAATTGGAAGATATCTCTTAGCTGGGATGGAATCTGATTTTGTGTAGTTAAAGGGATGTTGGAGACTCATTAATGATGACATGGTTCATAGTGCAAACTTTGGGGATATGTTTGGAGAAAGTTATAGTATCTAGAAGCTGACAGTTTTATGTGAATTTTGTGTGTAGCGTGTAGAAATTATTATTTTGTAATTGAGGACCAACTCATTTGTAATTATTTGAGTTTGGTATATAAGAAGGAATTTTTTCCTTGTTTCTATATGTATTGTGAAGGTTGAGATGCGAATATATGCATGAAGTGAAGAAAAGAGCTAATTCAGTGATGAAGGAAGACTTGTGAGTACAGAGATTTGGAATTGTGATCTTGTGTAGCAGAGAGTGTGATTTTAGCATAGTGTGAAGGAGGTAATATATTTCATATTATTTTATTGAATAAATCTAAGATATTTTGGACGGTGGGTTCAGAGATCTTGCCTTGAAGTTGTTTGGGTAGTGGGTCCTTCTGTCTTCCATAAACTCTTAACCGGGTTAGAATCTTTTAACAGGGATTTATATGTAATGAATGTATTTCATAAGATTCCTAATAGGGTTCATCCTCTAACAAGGAAATTTCATATTAGTGCATCATTTTGTGGGCATCATTCCCACTGGGGTTTACTCTTTTCAAGAGGTTCCCTAGTCAACATATCTTGTGTTATTGTGCAATTGTGTATGGTTATCTTTCTATGGTTGATTACTACATTAATTATATTGTTTAAATCAGTTGAATGGTTAAATTATCAGATAACTGATTCACCCCCCCCCCTCTCAGTTATCTTGGGGATCTTTACTTTCTAACAGTAGTCTATTTTTAACCTCCACTACCTTAAAGGGTCACTAAAAGCCACTCAAAAGACCACCTAAAGATAACTCATGAAAATGAAAGTGATTCCCACTCAAGGCTCCTAAAAATAGAAGACCACTCACACACATAAAGCACTTGGTCATGCCACCACATAATTCATGTGTCAATTGACACCACAATAAATCACAACACATCACGATACACATGGCATGCCAAGTGGAATAAAAAATAAAATAGAATAAACATAATCAAATAAATACAATCATGCAACACTTTACAACAATTACACATTAAAATGAGGTTAATTTCTCCCCTTGGAGATAACCTTGGCTTAACGTGATTTTAACAAGTATCCATCTTCAATTTCCCTAGTTGATATAACCATGGTCTTACCTACAAACTTGAGAAAATATCAGTATCTCATGGAGTCTCAATAACATATATATGTACATCATAAGTTATCAAATTCAAGTACATCATATAGTCCAACTGCATCCACACTTTATCACAAGAAAATCATTTACTTCCAATAATACATTTCTTTATTTCAAATTAAGCTATTTCAAGAATATAAATATATCAATTAACCTAATTTATTAACCATGATTATCTCACATAAACTCTTCTTGTATAAACATGAAATTATGGCATAATCTTCTAAATTAAATAATTCATCAATACCATAAGTCAAGACCTAATAATTCAGTGTGAAAATAAGTCCTAAATTATTTACAATATAGACATTTCAATTGATTCACTTTTCTTGATTTATTTTAACATCAAAGCATTCTATGTGAAATCTCCCACTCAACATCAGGACCTAATAATCACTTTTCTATTAATACATGTCTCAACATAAAATAAATTCAAATAGTCCTTTATGTAATTATTCATATCCAAATAGAAACATTTCAACATTCAGTAGTGGTACATTCACACCTTTCCTACTTCATTTCTTCTAGAGATTACATATACATGGGAAAAAATATTTAACTACGTTAGAATATTTATATTTCACCCTTTTATTATTTAAACTACCTTATTCCAATACAATTTCTATAAAACATGCACTTTATAGTATTATCACAAAGATTAGTTGAATTCAATTAATCTTATTTTAAACACAGAGCATCCTAGGATTTTGAGTGTATAAGTAACATGAAAATAGTACATCTCAAATGGTGATCAAACCTCTATCCACCAGGACACAAATCATAATGCAACAACATATATTTCTAATTACTGAGTCTATTATGCAAAAAGATAATACCAAGATAGAATCTCTTAAAACACCTGACATGATTTCCAAAGATAACTCCTAATAAACATAAGGAAAATCTAGGCAAAGAGCATCTCATGATGCCATTGACCATAATGTGGGTAACAATCATTGCATCCACATGAATGACTCATCCCTATTCTTAGGTTCTCTAGAATGTGATACAAGACCATATCCTATGTCTCCTACCTCACATAGAACGTCGATACATGCTCCAAAACAATTCTCCTGGAAAATTCTCCCTCACATGGGACCAACATGACCTTACCCTTCAAGAGTGATAGTCGAAACTACATCATTAGGATGTTTGTGCAAAGGGGTAAATGAGGGAGGCACTACATAGTTTAAAGTCATTCTCCAAAGATGAAGCACTTTTCTTTTTGGATAGACTTCTCTAAAAGTAAAATAAGTGAACTTGTCCAAGATCAACTTCTTTCACGTTACTTAGCTAACAAGGTTTTTACAAAATTGAAACTCCTAGAAAGTACACCAAGAAGATTTATTTCCCAATTTTTGATTTAGTGAAATGAAATGAAGACTTTGCAAACACATGTTTAGGTTTTTTATTTTTTCATTTATTGAAAACAAGAAAGATTTTTGAAAGATTTTTGCAAGTTTTTTATCTTTTTGTATTCAAGATTGTGTTTTCACTTTTTAGGATCTTGATTTGATTAGAACAAGAAATTAAATGATGAGAAAAAACTACTCTAAAATTTATGCCCACTTACAGAAGGCATAACTTTTTTCTCAAATCTCAAAATGAAATTCCGCTTACACCATTGGAAAGATAATCCAATTATCTAGAGGTGAATTTCAGGAGACACAACTCCCTTTGTTAGAAAGTAAAGTCCACCAAGACAGCTGATAGGGGGGGAATCAATTATTAGATAAATACAATTTTTATTACCTTGAATAGATTTCAACCATGTAAGTAATGTAATCAAAAACCATAGAAAGATATACATACATAACAACACAATAACACAAGATATGTTGACTAGGGAACCTCTTGATCAAAGAGTAAACCCCGATGGGAATGATGCCCACAATAGATGCACTAATATGAAAATTCCTTGTGAGAGGATGGACTCTATTAGGAGCCTTGTGAAATACATTCAGTACATATGAATCTCTGTTACGAGACTTTAAATCCCAATTAAAAGATTCTAACCCTGTTAGGAGTTATGGAAATAGAAGGACCCACTATCCAAATAGCTTCAAGGGAAAGATCACTAAACACACTATCCAACTAATATTTATATTGCTCAAAAAAATAATACCAAAATATTACTAATCTCAACAACTTATCACTTCTCCTATGACTGTGCCAAACTGCACCAACTACTTCATCGGATCTCAATACTAGATCCCTATACTTTGCATATCCTCTTACAAGTATTGCTCAATTCAAAAATTCACTTCCATATAATTATACATTACAATAAGGAAAATAATCCTTCCTTTATACCACACTCAAATAATTACAAATGAGTTGGCATACAAATTACAAAATGAAATTTTCCACATGTTACACAATATTCCATAATTACATAAACTATCAGCTTCCAATTAAGATAATTCTTCACTCATGCGACCTCTGACATTTCTATCATGTCCATATCACAATCATCATGTCTTCATTATTTTTACAACTTTTCATACTTAGATTCTATCCCGATTAGGAAATATCATCTGATTCCCACAAACTGCTTCTCAGGAACACTACCTGAATATTGCTTCCACTGATTTACACATAACTATCATGAATAGTTGAATTTTTGTATGTGCTCTTAACCAAAATATCAAAAAACATCATAGATTAAGTCCTCAACTCCGCATAGATTTATCTTCAATATCCCATGTGCGCTAATACAAATATTGTCTGCTTCTCTACTAACCTTCAGTAGATCACTTTGTTGATATCAATGACAATCACAGTCATGAATGCAACAACAACTGCTATAGAATGACTACAAATAATCCCCTATAGGATATATTCAGCAATCATTCCTAACAATATCCTCCATTGGCATTGATGGAAACATAGATGAAAAAACATCCAAGCTCCATGAATACCAACACTATAACACTACTCTAAAATGTTCTCTTCATCAATCAAATCTTGGTTCATTTTCCTACTCAATTCTTTTAGTTTTCCATTTTATATTGCTTGTATCCTTCTCCCTCAAATTCTCTTCAATAGATGGTTTTTCATGTATCCTTCTCCCCCATTGACATCAATGAAAAATGCTGCATCACTATGTCAAAAACAACTTCAATGTCAAAAGACACTTTCAGAAAATATATTTCACTAGAGTCCTCATGACTTGGCTCAGAAACACATACTCCCCCGTAGAGGAAGTACCAACATCTAGTCCAGAAAAAGATAAGGCTCATATACCACTGCACTAACGCAACAATTTACATCACTTCACAAAAGTAGGTTGGGGCATAACCCCAAGCATATCTCTCAAATACTCATATGTATTTTTAGGAAAAGGTTTTGTAAATATATCTTCAATCTTCTCTTTTGTACTTATATACTCAAGTTTGACTTCTTTCTCTACAACTTTTTCTCTCACTACATGATACTTTATTTCTATATGCTTTGTCTTACAATGTATTTCATGATTCTTAGACATACTAACTGTACTGGTGTTATCACAATATATAACAATAGGCTCATCAAATATTATTCCTATTGGTGTAATTAATTATTCATAATTACACTTTACTTAATCTTACTTAGGTTAATGCATTGCATAGTAGTTTGTGATTGAGACACCTAGGAGTGTGCACATCTATTAAGCACATAGTGTAGGAGAAATTCCACTTTTGATGTGATAGTTGTCATCACATACCTCATTGTGTGTGAGATCCACCTTTTGTGCTCTTATCACATTATCATCCTAATCCATTGCACATACTTTATTGCATAATGGAGGATGATCCACATTTGGTGGACATGTGGTTACACCTAGCATAGGTGATAGCTTATCAGCTCCTTATCATTCTCTCATATCACCTTTCCTATATAAGGAGGCCTATTAGGTAATCATTTCATTGGAGAACATTAAAAATTCATTCATCAATTCAATCAAGGTGAATTCATTGGATCTCTTCAATCCATCCTTGCATTCATATTTTCTCTCTTGTGCTTTTCTTCAACCTCTAGATCATTGGTTCTATATTTGCTATTTGCAAATTCTTACATGGTATCAAAGCCATTGGAGCATTTTAGATCAGCTAATTTGAAGAGATCTTGATGCAAGCTTTGAAGGTCCAAATCTTAGATCTGAGAACCAGCGTGCGATAGAGGCATCTTGGAGAAGATCTAACCTCACCATTGTGTTCGAGAGGTTGTTTCAGTTAAAATTGACTATAAACTCGCCCATATTCAATGAAAGTCAAATCCGAGGCAAAAAAATTTTGCAAGCCGGACCATAGGCCTGATCTACACCTCCGGTATGATTTTATTATATATATATATATATATATATATATATATATATATATATTATTCTGTTGTCTTTTCAGAATTTTTTTTTTCAAAAAAGAGTTGGTATGGCCCCTCTATCAGAGAATATTCTCTTGTTCTATGACATAGTGATATCAGCAGAAGCTCAAGCCCGAAGGTGCCAAGAAAGCAGTCTAAAAGCAAGCATAGGCCCAACACCAGGCCACTTGCTTCTTTATATAAATTTGCAGGCATTTGTATTATTAAAGGGTTAGAAAACCCCTATACCATTGAATGTGGGACTAAATATTAGTCCTAGTGGTGGCCTCTCCTCCGTAGCAGAGCTCTTCCCTCCCTCCACCAAGATCCATCGATCAGCAGCTCCTCCTCATGGAAGACACAGTGCCACCTAGTTAACTACTCCGCTACAGCCCTTACTCTGTTGCCCAGCCCACTAGCAGTTATCTGCTCCTTTGTAGCGGCCTCCACCACTGAAGACCGCACCTCAGCTGCTCTGCTAGCACTCCTCTCTGCAGATCAGCAGCCACTCCTCCAACTTCCCTCCTTTGCTGATGTGCCATCATGATCCCTACTCTGCCATGCAGTAGTCCAGTGGCATCCAATCAGCACACCCAGTCAGCGGGCCCCTATCGCCACATAAGCTGCCACGTAGCTCAACACCTCAGCGACTCAACACCTAAATAGATCAAGACAGGTGTCACATGTTGATGTCATCACATGTCACCTACCACACTAGTGTTCATACATTATGGACAGACTAGTCAATGCCACGTCAGCCAAGTGGTCAAATTTTTGGGTGACATCATCTTTTACCTAGCTAAAAATTAACGTGCATTTAATTATCAAAGCAAGGTAGAATTAGGTTTTTTTGATAGCTTTATAACCATCAAATTTAACCTAGTGTTTTTCTGACATCATCAAAGTTTGGAAATTCTCTGCCTTCACCATTTGCATTTTTTATTTGACAGTCCAACTTTGAGAGGCCTTAACTTGGTCATCCAGGCTCCAAATTGGGTGCAATTTTTTTTGAAATTGGGTATAATTTCCTGAACTTTCTAGTGGTGGTGTTGATTTTGCATTTTGGGGGCCTTATTTGTCAAAAATTTCAGATCTTGTTGACTATTCCTATCTATTCCTAATTTTTGCAACTTCTAGGGCTTCGTTTGGTCACATACAGTAACATTTTGAGGTGAAATTTATTTTGAAAGTGCATGATTTTTTGTCTACTTTCCAGATCTGCAATCAGATTTGAGTGATTTTGGGTAGACATTTCACTTTCAGAAATAGGTCATTTTGGGGCTATAATTGCACTTGGTTAATCCTTGGATTTCAATTTTTTGATTTGCATCAATCATTTGAAGGAGTTATCAGTAGTTATCAGTTATTATTTGGTTGCAATATGGATAATACAAAGGTTAAAATCCTCACTCCATATAACTACCATGAATGGAAAATTTCTTTAAGTGATCATTTGTTGAGTCTTGGATTGCTTAGAATGACTCATGGGAAGGATCAAGACCCTTAAACAGGTGTTGTAGAAAGGTGAAAATGGTTTGATCGAAGGGATAAAGCACTTGGATCTCTTAGATCATCCATCTCTTGTGACTTGCTCTTTCATATTGCATCTTGCACACATCCTCATGATGCTTGGGTCACATTGGAAGGACTCTTTGGTAAACCTGATAGAATGAGGAAATTCAAATTAGAGAATGATCTCATAGGTCTAAATCCTAGTGATTTTGACAATATTCAAGATTTTTTCTCTAAGTTCAATACTATTAGATCGGAGCTTTCTTCATGTGGCATTGTTAAAGTGGATGAACAATTGATCTTTTCTATTCTTTCCAAGCTTGGTCCTAATTTTTCAATCTTTGTTTCTACATTCTATGCTACTATGGATGCTCTTGGTAGTGCATACAAATTGCCCTCTCTTGATGAATTTGTAGTGCAGCTCATAAGGGAACAAGCAAAGTTGGCACACATGGGTCAGTTGAAGCCTTCCACACATCAAGCATTAATTGCAAGTAAGTCTACATAAAAGGCTTCTAATGGAAAAGGAAAGAAACACAATAAGGATCCTAAGCCTCATGACAAAGGTAATGAATCTTCTTCACCAAAAAGTACTAAATCCAAGTCCTCTTCAAGAGAGGAATCATCTAGAAGAAAGAGAGATAAATGTGCATATTGTCAAAAGTTAAGACATGATGAGCATAAGTGTTTTCAAAAGAAGATTGATGAGCTAACTCACATTATTCAGAAACACAACATTAAGTTTCCCTCATTAGTGTCTACTCCTTCTACACAATCAGCAGCTTCTACATCTACATCATCATCCAAAGACAAAGGTAAAAGACAAGCACTCTTGGCTTCCACACATCCTAAGCAAGGTAAATGACTTCTTGATTTAGGTGCATCACATCATATGACATCTTCTATGGATATGTTTTCTTCTATTGAGCCTTGTAATTCTCCTAATATTTTGATGGGTAACAACACATTCATGAGAGTTTGTGGGAAAGGTTCTATTCCTACGGGAGAGGGGACATTTAATGATGTTCTTTGTGTACCATCCTTGACCACTAATCTCCTTTCTATTTACCAAATTACACATGGGGCACAAGGTAAAATTGTTGAGTTCACTCCTGATTATGTCTACATTAGGGACATGGAGACTAGAAATGTCATAGCTATGGGAGTTGTTGATCATATATCCTGCTTGTATTCTTTTTCTATTTTTGTTGATAATGATGATGATATTCATGATGTACCCATCCCTTTGTCAAGGGATAATTAAGAGGAGAACTTTGGGCACTTGAATCATTTTGTTGTTGAGACAAGTGTTAATCTTCCTACTCCTCTACCTCCTACTTCTTCAGACATGGGCTCTACTATTCACCAGGATGATCATAGTGTTTTATATCTTGCAGAATGTGATGACTACTTGGATGCATCTTTAGCATTTGTTGATTCTCATGATGCAAATTTTGAAGACATACATGAGGGGGTTTCTCTTTCCCTTGATGACAGTTTCATCATAGATGGGGATACTTCTTCACCTTCTTTGGAGATTGGTGTACTTGATTATTCTCCTTCTTCACTTGATTTGTCACATGAAGTGATAGATTCTTTGAGCTTGGAGATTCCTAATCAGTCTTCAGAGATTCCTTCATGGAGACCTTCATCTTCTTCCTCCTTCCATTTGCACAAGGATTGGCTTCTTCATCATTCGATGTATCTATTTCTTCCTAAGGGGAGACATGTTTCTTGTAAGCATTGGTTGATCTATTGTTTGTAGGTACTCTTCATCAACATGGGAGCTTCTACATTATGAGGGGGATATCATGTCTCCAACTATCCTTCTTATGGGGGGATACTTCTTTGTATATACATGATGTATGTAGTTCTTGGGGGGTCTTGAGTACTCCATCCATCCATGCATCTTGTTTTCTTCTCTCTTTTTGGGGGAGGGTTTTTCCCATGAGGTTTTCCCTCTTTCTCCACTTTATGAGAGTTATTAAATTTAATGAATCTTGTACATGGGTACCTAACATGGCCTAGTAGCCGGGACCCATCTTGCATTGTGAGTTTAAGTGCATTCCCCTAAGTTGTACTTAAGGGGGGGTGTTGGTGTAATTAATTATTCCTAATTACACTTTACTTAATCTTACCTAGGTTAATGCATTTCATAGTAGTTTGTGATTGAGACACCTAGGAGTGTGCACATCTATTAAGCACATGGTGTAGGAGAAATTCCACTTTTGGTGTGATAGTTGTCATCACATACCTTGTTGTGTGTGAGATCCACCTTTTGTGCTCTTATCACATTATCATCCTAATCCATTGCACATACTTTATTGCATAATGGAGGATGATCCACATTTGGTGCACATGTGATTACACCTAGCATAGGTGATAGCTTATCAGCTCCTTATCATTCTCTCATATCACCTTTCCTATATAAGGAGGCCTATTATGTAATCATTTCATTGGAGAACATTGAGCATTCATTCATCAATTCAATCAAGGTGAATTCATTGGATCTATTCAATCCATCCTTGCATTCATATTTTCTCTCTTGTTCTTTTCTTCAACCTCTAGATCCTTGGTTCTATATTTTCTATTTGCAAATTCTTACAATTCCAATATCCTTCAACATTTGTTTCATCCATATTATCTAGTTATAATTGTTTGCTGCTACTACATATTATGCTTCTACTATGCTCTGTGAAATATAGTTTTGGTTCTTTCTTAGCCAAGAAACCAATCTTCCTCTAAGGAAAAATGCTCCACCACTTGTACTCTTTTTTTCATCAACACTGCCTCCCTAATCTGCATCTATATATGCACATAGGGTAAAGTCATTAGATTTTTCATACCACAATCCATATTCAATTGTGCCTTTCAATTAAATAAGTATCCTTTTTACTACTACATAATGTGATTCTTTAGGGCCAACTTGAAATCTTGTAACGATTCCAACCGCATGTGATATGTTTGGTCTTGTATGGGTTAAATATTGCAATCCTCCAATCATAGATTTGTACTTCTTTTTTTCAACTGAAAAAGTCTCACCTATGCTAGATAACTTGTGTCTAGTTACCATAGGTGTGCAAACATCTTATAGTTCTCCATTCCAAATCTCTTCAATAATTCATTCAAGTACTTTGTTTGATTAAGAAGATGCCATCACTTTTATGTGTTATCTGCAATCCTAAAAAATATTTCATCTCACCAATCATACTCATTTCAAATTCAGTCTTCATTTCATTTGAAAATTTATCACTGGCTTCATCTTCTCCTCCAAAGATAATATCATCAACAAAAATAACTACAACGAACAAACCATTTTCAATTTCTTTCATATACAAGTTACCATCTATTATGCCTTTAGTAAATCCTAATTTTATCAAATACTTATCTAGTCTTTCATACCAAGTTCTAGGTGCTTGTTTAAGTCCATATAGAGATTTTTTTAGTTTACATACCATGTCTCCTTCATGAGTTAAAGGAAAACCTTCAGGCTGCTCAATGTAAACTTCTTCTTCTAACTCTCCATTCAGAAATGCTGACTTCACATCCATTTGATATACTTTAAATTTCTTATAGGCTACATAAGCTAAAAACATTCTTACTACTTCAATTCTTGCTACAAGTGAAAAAGTTTCTTCATAGTCAATTTCTTCTTGCTATGAGTATCCTTTACATAACAATCTTTCTTTATTCCTTACAACTTCTCCTTGTTCATTCATCTTGTTCCTAAATATCCATTTAGTTCCTATAACATTCTTATCTTTAGGTCTAGGGACCAACTCCCAAGTCTTGTTCTTTTCAATTTGATCTAGTTCTTCCTTCATAGTTTTAATCCAATTTTCATCTTCACAGGCTTCACTGGTAGATTTAGGTTCAATTTGAGAAATCAAACACAATTTTTCTTGTACCTTATTTCATTTCAAAACTCCTCTATCTATGCTCCCTTTAATCTCCTCAACAAGATGATTTCTTGTTAGATTCATGTTAGGTGTCACTGTCTCAGTTCTTACTCCAACTGTAGGTTCCTCTATGATTTCATCAATGTAGCTCTCATTCTTTAAATCACTGTCAGTTTCATAGGATAATTCAATATTTTCTTGATCAATTATAGGATGAGATCCTTCATCTGATTCATAATCAAGCATTCTTTCCTGAGTTTTGAAATTTTCATCAACTTTAACATTTGCACTCTCAACAATAGTTTTAGTTCTTTTATTGAAACATCTATAAGCTTTTCTTTTCAATGAATAACCAAGAAATATACCTTCATCACTTCTAGGGTGAAACTTTCCAATGTCATCATCTCTCTTAATATAACATTTACTTCCAAAAATTTTGAAATACTTAACTGATGGTGCATGTCCAAATCATAGTTGATAAGGTGTCTTATCTATGTCTACTCTGATCTATACTTTGTTTATTGTATATACTATTGTATTCACTGCTTCTCTCTAGAATATCTTCACCAAGTCATTTTCAAATAGCATGGCTCTTGTTGCTTTAGTTACTAACCTATTTCTTCTTTCTGCAATACCATTTTGTTTAGGTGTTCTAGGGGCTGAAAACTATCTCTTAATGCCATTCACTTCACAAAAAGTGTTAAATTCCTTTGAAGTAAATTCTCCACCTCTATCTAATCTCAAACATTTAATCTTCATTCCAGATTCATTCTCAACTTTGTTCTTAATTACTCTAAACTTATCAAATGCCTCAGATTTTTCTTTAAGAAATGAAATCAACATCATTCTTGTAAAATCATCAACAAGAATCATAAAATACCTTTCACCATAGAATCCTCTAGTCCTTGTGGGACCGCTCAAATCTGTATGAAAAATTTCCAACTTCTCTATTGTTGTAAACTTCTTGCTAGGAAATGAGCTTCTCTTCTATCTAGCCATAACACATTCCTTGCAAATCATGTTAGTAGGTTTCATAATTTTAAGCAAATCTCTTACTGCAATTTTAGTACTCACTTTGACAATGTTATTAAAGTTTATATGACAAAATATTTTGTGCCATAAACAACTATCATCAATTTTAGTAATCAAGAATGTCATCTCAGTAGGATTCAATTGAAATACATTGCCTCTGGTTCTTGATACATTTCCAATCAAATTACCATCCTTATCTTTGATTACACAAGTTTTCTTAGTAAACCAAACTTGATATCCCTTATCAACTAGTTGTCCAACACTCAAAAGATTATGTTTCAATCCATCCACGAAGTAAACATCATCAATGTTAGTCTTTCCATCAAGAGTAATAGATCATATTCCTTTTATCAAACAAGGTGCATTATTTCCAACTCTAACAATTCCTCCATCATAATTATTAAACTTTATAAATTTATTCATGTCTCTAGTCATATGATGCAAACAACCATTGTCTATAATCCAATCAGATTTCTTTTTTACTTGAGAAACTAAATATTTTTCTTCTTTAACTTCTATTTCATGGTTTTCTTCATTTATTGCTACAAATCCTATATCATCATTCTCATTATCACTTTCACTTAGATATTTTTTAATTATAGCTTCAAATTCTTCATCATTAGTATAGTAGCATTCTTTAGAGGGTAAAAGCACAATCAGGTGTCACCTTTTTGGCTAACTTATCAGCACAACTGAATTTTAGTATTTCTAACTAAAATTAATTTTGGTCAAACATATGGTCTAGCAAGATTCATTTTAGCTAAGTTAGATAAGTTCTTTAACTTTTCCAATTGGAAATATATATTAATTGCATGTTTTATACCACTTTAGGTCCAATTACCATAAAAATAAAATTATTTCAAAAAAGTTGCGTTTCAATAACTCCTAATATTTTTAATGACATTTTTAAAAAAATTTAAAAATACCCTTTTGTAGAGATCAAATTCAAGAATATCCTCATATAGATTTTATAGTGTTTTAATAAGACATAGTTTATTGTAATTAAAAAATATTACAAGTAGGTATTTTAACAGTTAAGGAGATGTTGATTCGGAGAAAGAAAAAAATAGTAAATTATATTAAATAAATTTTGAAAACACATGGTGCACTAGAGGAGAGAGTCCTCTTCAAGAATATATATTTCTTTTTTTGATTGGGATAGATTTGTTATGAAAAAAATGTTGCGAGATGAAAACTGTCGATTTCAGTGATTTGGAATTTGAATTGTTATAAAAGAGAAAATATAGGTCACAAACCTATTTTTATTTCTTTATGCACTAGATATATATGTCATCTATGACATATTTTGAAATTAGGGGAAAATATGTTTATTTACATATAATTTTTTGGTGGGAACTAGACCCCTAATTTTCAGCATTTTTCAGCAGCTAAAAAATTGTCTTTAAAAATTAAAAAAACATATCAATTCTTATTCAAAAAAAATATTAAAAATATTAATCATAAACTTCATCCATTTTATCACATTTAATTAGTTTACACCATCTTCAAATTCTAAACATAAATGTCATTTTTATACTATTGAAGTTGAACAGCTTTGATTTTGTTAGCCTCTTCCTTTGTAAAAGGGTGACAGCTTATTGTGCTTTTACCCTAGATCTTCTAGGTTTAAATTTATTTCTATACTTATTTACTCTCTTAGGACATTTAGATGCAAAATGACAATATTCTTGACAAGTCCAACATTAGAAATTTTTCTTACCATTTGGTTCTCTTTTCACAAGCAAGGCAATTCCTTCCTCAATCTTCTTGTCTTCTTCATTCTTAAATCTATTGCCACTAGCATAGTCTCCACTTACACTCATGCTTCCTGACAAAGTAGGATGAGTACTAAGTGCATTGAATGTTGCCTCTATTCTAGGTATATCTCTTGATTGTCTCAAGTTCATCTCTATTGCTTCTAGTCTTCCAAGAAGAGTTTCTTTGGTGAAGTTCTCAGTACAAGGTATAACTTTCTCAATCATTTGTGTTGCCTTCTTAAATAAAGGAGTTAGTGTCCTTAGAATTTTCCATATCACTTCATTCTCTATCTTGATTCCTTCACATGATTTTATACCTACAATAATTTTTGACATTCTACCAATATAGCTTCTAATATATTCATCTTCCATCATTCTTATATCTTCAAATGCACATATCCAATTATGTAATCTGACATTCTTTGCATGTTCCTCACCTTCAAAAGTAGATTGTAAAGATAACCAAATTTCAAGAGATATTTTTAGATATTTTACCCGACTGTACTCATTTTCTGAAAGAGCTATCAAGAGTGCTTCTCTAGCAAGTATGTTTTACATGAATAGATCTCTCTCCTCATTAGTACATTCTTCAATTTTATCTTCATCAATGATATTCTTTTTGTTCTTTGTGATTAACCAATATCCTAGTCCTAAACAAAGAAAATGTGTCTCCATCTTTTCTTTCCAGCTATCAAAATTTACTCCATCAAACTTAGGGCTTTCTTTCCTGAAATGATTTGCCATGGATCTCATTAAGTTGTTAAAATTTTCCTTCAAGGACCTACTACTTTGATACCAATTGTTAGAAAGTAAAGTCCACCAAGATAACTGAGAGGGGAAAGAATTAGTTATCAGATAAATACAACTTTTATTACCTTTAATAGATTTCAACCATGTAAGTAATGTAATGAATAGCCATAGAAAGATATACATACAAAACAACACAATAACACAAGATATGTTGACTAGGGAACCTCTTGATCAAATAGTAAACCCCGGTGGGAATGATGCCCACAAAAGATGCACTAATATGAAAATTCCTTTTGAGAGGATGGACTCTATTAGGAGACTTTGAATCCTAGTTAAAAGATTATAATCCTGTTAGGAGTTATGGAAGACAGAAGGACCCACTATTCAAATAGCTTCAAGGGAAAGATCACTGAACACATTGTCCAACTGATCTCTATATTACTCAATAAAATAATACCAAAAGATTACTGATCTCAACAACTTATCACTTCTCCTCTGACTGTGCCAAACTACACCAACTACTTCATCAAATATTAATACCAGATTTTTGTACTTTGCATATCCTCTTACAACAAGTATTGCTCAATTCCATAATTCACTCCCACATAATTCTACATTAAAATAAGGAAAATAATCCTTCCTTTATAGCACACTCAAATAATTACAAATGAGTTGACATACAAATTGCAAAATAAAATCTTCCACAATTACATAAATTGTCGCCTTCCAATTAAGATAATTCTTCACTCATGCGACCTCTAACCTTGCTTTCACATCCACGTCACAATCATCATGTCTTCATCATATGTACAAGTTTGCATGCTTAGGTTCTATTCTGATTAGGAGATATCATCTAATTTCCACAAACTGATTCTCATGAACACTACCTAAATACTGCTTCCACGGATTTACACATAACTATCATAAATAGTTGAATTTTCATATGCGCTCTTAACCATGAGCTTAGGAAACATCATAAATTAAGTCCTCAACTCCACATAGCTTGATCTTCAATATCCTATTAGCACTAATACAAACATTGTCTTCTTCTCTGCTAACCTTCAGTAGATCATTGTGTTGACATCAATGACAATCACAGTCATGAATGCAACAACAACTGCTACAGAATGGCTGCAAATTCTCCCCCATAGGATATATTTAGAATTCATTCCTAACACCTGCAAGCAACATGGGCCCAAAAATGCTCTGAAGACCTCCAAAAATGCATTTACTAAAACAAAACAAAAAATGCAGATTTTTTGATTAACTTTATGCATTCGAGATTGGATTTTGTTTAGGACTCAAATGAAATGACTTTGATTTGAATTTGATTTCTTTAGGGACATTTAAGATTTGGTGTTTTTTATATTTAGTTTTAGAGCCAAAAAGAGGTTCCTAGATTTTTGCATGAACTAAAACATTCAAGATTTTTAAATGATGTTTGATTTTAGAACTCAATTTAGAGATGTGTGCTTGTTCTTTTTAAGCCTATTTGATAAATATACATATGCACAATAGATTAAAATAAAAGTGCAGCTAAATAACACAAATGCGTAGCTAAACTTACTGATGTGTGGCCAAATTTCATAAATGTGCAACCACCATTTTGGGTGTTTGTGCAGGTTTATGGGATAAATGTGCATCTTTTTTTTTTGCTAAAGTTGCATTATTGCAAAAATGCAAAAACATACAAAAGCGTGCTTTGATCTAACATATGCACAACCTGAGTGAATAAAAGTGCAGTGACAGGAAATAGATGCACAACTTAATAAGACATATGTGTCGCTCTAGTGAACAGATGCACATTTTAAATAATTTTTTGTACAAATGTGCATTTTTGGACAACAAATGCACAGGTATGACCCAAAAAATGCTAAAAACAACAAATTTTTTGAAAATTTGGAGCTGAAGATTAGGACAGGTGTCCCACTAGACATGCTAGAATGTGAGCGATCTGAACATGTATATGTTTGGCATAGGTGTAGATAGTCAAAAAAGTTATCCTATTCTATCAAACAAATAAAAAACAATATATATTCACTAAAGCTACCTCAGATTAAGATAAAATGGGAGCACCCAAACCCCGTTTAGTTTTCTCTTGGTTTTAAGGATGTGGGTATGCTCTCCAAGAATAATGAAATCATCCACATTTTAGATGGGGGTAGATTAAGCTTATTCACAAGCCAAGGATACCTCAAAATGATACAAATTCAGGTAAGGGAAACTTGATTTTCTCCTAAGACCCCAAGGATGAAAATGGATTTGAATGCAAGCTTTATGCTATGAATAATTTGTTGGAGATTTTCTAGCAAGCCAGTGTTGACTATATGTTTTTCATTGATGACAACATATGGTAGGAAGTGTGTGTGGAAGCCTAATGGAGAGATCATTGAGCATATGGTTCTTAGATATGTTATCAGCATGATATCATAGATGCAAAGGTTGATTATGAGTGAAGATAGTAATACAGTTGTTTATACTAGTAGTGTTCCTGACAGGTCCCGGGAAGAGTTTTGTATGTGATTTGTAGTACGGTTGTGATGAAGATGATTGTGATGGAGCCTTACGCTTTTATATTTATGTTGTAGGCATGTTAATGAAGCTATGTTCATGGATGCAGAGTCAGTTGTGTAGTACAAGTTGAGTTATGATATTTCCAATTGACAGTTACAATTTCTTGAGTTTATCTAATGGAGCCAACATTGTTTATGTTATTGTAGTAGTTGTGCCTATCATTTGGATATGCGTATTTGGAGAAGAGTTAAGAATGTTTGGTTAAGAGCACTTAATGTATTTTAGCATGAGAAGAAAGTATCAGTTAATTTAGTGGAGCCGACAATGTGAAGTGATGCGTCTACTTATATGGAGTTATGTGGTCCTAATTAGTGTTGTGTGCTTAGTATAGCCATTGGAGATGTTATTGGAGAGTTATATTGTTTCTCTAATATGATTTCATGAAAGTTCTAATAGACTGGCTTGATTATATCTATAATGCCCCTCTAACCTGATCAAGTCTTGGTTATGCTCACTAGAAATTAGGAAGAGCTATATGTGAGAATGATCCTTCTTGAGATGGTTGCTTAAACCAAATCCCTTCCAACTCACCATAACTTCATATTTTAATGTGGAAAATAATAATATTGCATAGGTATTTTCCTATGCATGTTCTTGTGTGTCATTTAGCACCTTAATGCTAAAAGGATCACCTAATAGACTTAAATGCTTCTATGTGAAATGCTCATTATTAATATTTATGTTTACCTTAGGTTAATTTATTATAATCACTTAAGGGTTAAATGTGTTACCTTCTCTAATAACGTTACTTGGGATTAGACATGATTAATGCATTTAGGGTTATATGATTTTTTTATCTTGATTTGATAATGGGATATTTTGAGTACATGCCTGATGGTTAAATGGGTTTTTGAAAGTTAATAGATGATTTACATTTACATGAATATGTTATGATGCATTCTTAGTATACAATATGGAAAAGACATTATTATAGTACTAACCACACTAATCCAATTATGCTTTGTTGATGTCACTATCTGATGTAAGTGTAGGATGAGGGGAGGTAGTCATAGTTACTCCTACAAGAGGTCCACACAATGTCGCACTCTCCCTCCTTGTTTTCCATTATCTTTATATATAAATATATATGCATGCATGTCGTCAGTTGGTATTGCAAGATGAAAGTACTAGGAATCGACTCCACCTAGCTATACAGGTCTGAGCATGCCTTAAAATCATCGAACAGTTATTGTGTGGAGATATTACCAAGATTACTCTCAAGGTTACCCGTGGACTTAGATTTCCATTTAGGAGGTTACCCTAGTTAGGGGATTTGGAATACAGTTTATGATGTGGCCTTTTGATTCAATGTTGTTTGAGATTATGTTAGGATTTAGAATTAACCTTGTTTGTATTTATGTTATAATTGATTGTATGTTATATAGGTATATGTATATGTGGGTGCACACACATATACCCATGCTTATATAAGTAGTATTATTTGTATGTTTTAATTTATTATGTAAATGGTATTTTAATAATTAGATAAAGTGAATTAAATAAAGTGTATTGAATGAAGTATATTAAAGTGAAAATAATATTAATAATAGTAATAATAAAAATAAATGCTCTTTGTAGTAAAACTAGCTATCTAGGAGGGAGTTGAACTCAAAACCTCCTAGAAGTTAGGTTAGTTGGATTCCAATTGTGCTATGTGTTTTTCTTGAAATATCTTTATTTATTCTTTTTGTTATAGTTTTCTTTGGAGGCTTTTTTAATTAAATTTATTAAAAACTTTATTGTGTGTTATGGGAATATTTTTAATTAATCCTTAACCAACCATGGAAGTTGGAGAAGTTTCTTCCTGTCAAGAAACTCCTCCAACCATATAGTTGGGGGATAAATTAATCCCGGAGAGGAGTTTTGAGGGGGGATTGAAACTTTGGAAACTTGGGATTTTGGATCCAAAAATCATTTTGGGATGCTATCTTTGTGTGACGAATTCTTAAAATTTATGTGAGGGAATTTGGAGCTTGTTTGTGTGGATTATTTGAAGATTGGTTTCCAGAGGAAGATATCCAAGAGGCTACCAACTCAATGCTTGGAGATTTGTAGAGAATGCTCCAACCGTTGGAAGAGGATTCTCTGTAGGACCCCAGGTAGGGTCTAAACTGGGATGAATCTCCATTCTTCCTATGTGTATGTTTGTGCATATGAATTATAATTTGTTTTATTATTGTATAATTGTTTATTTTGAATTGAAAAGGTAAACTTATTTATGTCATGTTTTATGTATATTCCAATGGTGTTTTTAGGAAGTAATTGTATGAATGTTGTATATTTATTATTGTGAAATCTTCTTGGAAAGTTTGGGAATGCTTTGATTTGATTTGGATGGTGTATTCTATTGCTCTTGTATGGAATAGGGAAGTTTAGGAAGAAATAGGAAGGGTTAGGATGGTTTAGGAATGAGATGTATTCCTTTTCCTTCTCTATTTCTCTTGCAGGCTTCTCTATGAATTATTGTTTTACAATTTTTTTATTTTGTCTGAGGCTTAGGTAGTGTTGAAGATGTGTCATGTATGTGGTACTGAGGTCTCTGCATTAGTTTGAACTCAAGGAACCTTCCCCGGTCACTCTCCATGCCTTAAAAAGTTAGTTTTTGGCCTTTTTCGGGCGATTTTGAATTAATTTTGAAAATGTATCCTGCAGTGTCATACAACATTGTACTCATACCCATATAAAACTTGGTCAAATGTCATATGGGAATGCATAAATTGTTGTATGGGTTCATATAAAAACTTGTATGGGTTCATATACAAACTCGTATGGGTTTTTTTGGGTTTCAAGGGCTGAAAATTTGTAGAATTTGTGTTTATAATGTCTAAAAATCATTTCTTATGATTGGTATTCAAGTTTTATGGCCTATGTTTTCCCTTTACTTGTTTTGTGGATGTTATTATATGTTACTTATGTTGTTTTAGTACTTGTCTTGTACTTAAGTTCTTTTTATCAGGCTAGAACCCATTCTCATGGCAAGATTTATACAAATATAACATTTAAGTATAAGTTTTAGCTTCATAGGAGTTAAGATGCAAATTCTAGATTTGAGAGGTTTTCAAAAAAATTTAGACTTGGCCAAATTTCAGGCACATGCGGTTTCCATAGATGGAATGTTGTGTTAATGCATGTGGAAGTTTGTATCACCTATGTATGTTCATTACTTGATTTTTTTGAGGTTATATGGTTTACTTTTATGTTTTTTGCACTTGGCATATACTTGAGCTTAGTTTATGAGGCTAGGACTTGTCTCGGTGGCCTGTGTACATAGGAGGGTTCCCTAGACCTATAAATTATCCATGGAAAGTTATATTTATGCATGTGGAAATTTGTAAGCTATGCTTTGATGTTTCTTGTGATAGACATCCTTCCAATGGTTCCTATTATGCATATGGCTAAGGTTAGCACTCACTCTGAGGGCTTGAGTGCGCAAGGGAGTTTCCTAAACCTATGAATTAGGACATGGAAGTGTTATTTTATATCTTTTTCTTGTGATGGGGTAAGGGAATAAGAACCCTAAGTGAGTGGCTCACCATAGGTGTTGGAACCCTAAAGTGGTTGCCAGATGATCCTATCAGTGGGTTTGTAAAAAGTGATAACCTTAAAAATTAACTTGGGAAGGGGGGGATTCAAAAGATAATGAAAGAAAATATAATTATGGCCACAAAGACCTGATTGGGGTACTGGGACCAGGGATAACTACCAAGATGGATCTCTATTCATAAAGTAGGGATCGGGGTTACATGGTTGTCAGGAAAGATCCCAATATATAGGTTGTGTGATGACACTCACTTAGGTGGTCTCCTAGAATCTTAACCTTATTTTTATAGCATGATGATATTTGATGTGCTTTATTCTTGTGCTTTTGAGTCTTGGATTTATTGGTATTTGAGACTTAGATCACCTTAAGGTCTTGAGAGTACCTTGGTTCTATCTCCTAGCACGGGGGGTGGAACTTTACTAGTTTCACATGGTTGGGTGGAAAATCTCTTTCGAGGTATTGTTCATATTTCATGTCATGACTTGGATTCTGAGTTGTTCAGTGATGAAGATTTTGTTCTTGTATCATGCATCTCTATCTTTTGAAATCAGGATGTAAAGATGTATAGTAAGCCCTTGGGAAACTTGATGTAATTATCTTTCTCTATGTGTTTGGGCCATGTGCAATAACTGTAATTCTTATTGTGTTTGTAAATGGAAGAAAGAAGATATGTATTTGGGAAGGATAGAATTAGGAATCCAAAAAGGGCATTGAATATTGGTTAATTTTTTGTGGATTATATTTAAGTAATTCCATCGCTATATCTCTTATGAGTTTTAAAATGAAATTGAAAGTAATGGTTCTATGAAAACCTTTTTAATGCAAGTACTTATGGATGTAAACTTCTTTAAAAGGGAACTTGCTTTGATATGTGGATTAGTGAAAAGATATGCTAAGGGTTGATGGGTATATCTAGGTGAAAATAATAAGGGAAAAAAGACATGTATGTTAATGAAAGTAGTATTGAGATGTAATTCTTTCCTAATGCTCTTAAACGTATAAGTTCAATGTGTATGATGTAAGGTTATTTAAATAATGTTTTAATCTTACTTCTTAACTTTATATATATAATGCCATAGATGATCATTTGTGGTAGTTATACTTGTGACAAAATGATTCAGTGGATGGTTAGGATTGTGAGCTATTAAAGGTTAAATGTTTTACACTCTCTCTATTATGATATTTGAAATTAAAATGGAAGGTAAGGAGTTTTAATAGAAATTTTGTGTGATGATAGTGCATAGATAAGGTTAAGAAGAAAATAAATGAAAGAGGAAAGGATAACTATTTTTAGTGTATTAGATAAATGATGTGCTTAAGATTCATTTATAAAAGTGAATATTTATGAAAATTAGGAAAAGGAAGTGAATTCAATTAGCTCATAAATGTATTTGGTTTTGATGTGAAATGAAATCAATGTCTCTATAAATTGAAGTTGAAACAAAAATAGAATTCGTTAGATTAAGTAATAAAATGAAATACTTGATAATGGTAAATGAATTCATTAAGGGAACCTTAAGGAATGTACTTGTGAATTGTAATGATGATAAGTTAGAATGTTCAGAAAAAAATTTGTTAGTTGTAATTTTGGGTCATAGACCTGATTCCTTATGGGTTCCTTGGCAGGGACATTACAATATCATTTGGAGAAAGATACTTATAGCCAGTTAGTTGTGATCGCTAAGTATGGCAAACAGTTGAAAGAAAAGAGAAGATAAGAAGGTGTGAAGTATTGAGCCATCAGTAGAAGGTCTATGTGACAAAGATGAGACTGTATTCTATTCATTGGAACTGATCGAGACAATAGGTCTAACTTGTAGTTTACCAAGATCCAGATATGGTGTGTATCTGTTATGAAAAAGGATGCAGCCTTCACCCTTCAAGCAGTGTGCTCCTGGACAATGTGTCCTCACCCCTGATCGAGTTAATTATAAAAGACTCCTTACAGGGTTCAACCTTTGACCAGGTCACTGTACTTAATGTATTGTAAATATCAACTCCTAATAGGGTTGTAATATCTTCTAACAAGGATCATTATACTCTAGTGTAGTTTATAGTGGGTGCTAATTCCCACAGGGTTTTTACCTATTTTGGTTTCCTCATAGCCAAAATTGTGGTCTTATGTTAAGTGTTCTTATACTTTTTTTATGCTTAATGTTCTTCTATACTTAGTTGGATAAAGAATTGAATCTTGTAGATAATTGATTCACCCCCTCCCCTCTCAGTTGTCTCTTGGGACTATTCCTAACAATTGGTATCAGAGCCAAGTGCCTTGGAGAGAAAGTTTAACAACTTTAGGTTGATCATATGGCATTCTTTAGAAATGAAATTCCTAAGTTTGATGGAGAGAACTATCTAGATTGGAAGAAAAAAATGATGACACATTTGCAGTGCATTGCCTTTGAGATTTTTGAAGTAGCTACTAAAGAAGTTTAGATTCCCTCTTTGTTAGATCTTGTAAAGGAAGATGCAACTCTTAAGTAGAAGGAGATGTTCACTCAAAATTCTATTGCCAATGAAGCCCTTATCAGTGCCTTGTTTGACAATGAGTTTTTAGAGATCAAGAAAGTAGATAAATCCTACAAGATATGGAAGTATCTAGAAGACATGTTTGAAGGAGATGTCCAAGCTAAAAATGAGTGCAGAAAGACATGGAAGAAAAAGTACAATACATTGGAGATTCTACCTGAAGAGAACATACAAGCCTATAATCAAAGGATTAATGAAGCTGTTGTAGGAATCAAAAATAATGGTGGAGAAATTTTGGAAGAAGACATAATGGATGAGTTGATGACTACTCTGATAGCAAAATATGAGAGCAAGATAAGCATCCTAGATGAGACTATGTAGTTTTCAAAAGATTTCAAAAGAGATACCTTAATAAGAAATATTTCACCATTTGAAATATTAAGTTTGAAGACAAATCCTAAAAGTGAGACAACCTTCAAAGCTTCAGTCCATGGTAAGAAATCCTTGAACACTTCTGGTAATTTTGACGATTATGAATATAAAGAACTAGATGATTTCATTGCTATGATTTCTAAGAAAGAAATAAAATGAAAAGGAAAATATGAATTTCAGTTACCATTCAAATGATTTTCATGTAACAAGATTGGTCACTTTGCATCTAAGTGTCCTACAAGAGTCAAGAAGTTCAAAACTAATTACAAGCCTAAGTATACAAAATAATGTTACTATGAGGGAGATGGAGTATCAGATGAAGATTCAGTAGAAGATGAAATTGGATTCATTGCTATTGAAGATATGGAGAAGATGTTTGATTGGATGGATCTTGAAGATGAAAACAAATCACAAGAGTTAGCATTAATCTCACAAGATGACATCAGGATAGACTAGATCATTGATAGTGGTTGTTCACATCACATGATAGGAGATAAAGATATATTTGTATATTTGGATAAGTATAAAGGTAGCATGGTTAGATTTGGAGACAACACTCCTAAACCTATCATAGGTAGAGGAGCTATCACCTTGGATGGAATGAATAACATTGATGATGTTCTATATGTTGAAGGTTTGCAGCATAACCTACTAAGTGTTGGATAGTTGCTTAACAAAGGATATCAGTTGGAATTCAAAGACAATAAGTGCATCATTAATAAAAAAGAAGGAGAAATGATTGCATCAGGTTAATAGACAAAAGATCAAATTTTTCATATTAATTCAGAAGCAAGTTGTTCTATTGCTAAAGTAGATGACAGTTGGTTATGGCAGAAAAGACTATGTCACATCAATTTTGACAACATAGTAAAGATAAGAAATGTAAAGGCAATAAGAGACCTTCCTAGAATTGTGAAACTAGTTGATACAATATGTAGGGAATGTGTGATGGGAAATCATGTGAGGAATTCATTCAGAAGAAAGCATAATTCGATAGAGAACAAATTGGATCTAGTGCATATAGACCTATGTGGATGAACTCAAACAAGATCATACTATGGTGAATGATACTTTATTTTGTTTGTTGATGATTATTCTAGAATGATGTGGGTTTTGTTCTTAAAAGACAAATCAAAAGCATTTGAGAAGTTCAAAATATTCAAAGCTAAAGTTGAAAATGAGTCTGGATAAAAGATAAAATGTTTGAGATCAGATAGAGGAGGAGAATTCACCTCTAATAGATTTTATGAGTAATGTGAACAAAATGGGATAAAGAGATAGCTAAGTGCACCTAGAACCTCTCAGTAGAATGGAATTGTAGAAAGAAGATATAGGATCATACTTGACACAACGCCCTATTGGAGAGATTCGATGAATACTTCATTATATATTATCAATAGAATTCAATTGAGGCCAAGCATAGACAAGACACCTTATGACCTATGGTTTGAGAATGTACCTACAGTAAAATACTTTAGAATATTTGGAAGAAAGTACTACATCAAGAGAGATGAAGCTATAGGCAAGTTTGATGCAAGAAGTGATGAAGGTATTTTTCTTGGTTACTCTACTAATAGAAAATCTTATTGATGTTTTAACATAAGATTGAATAATATTATTGAAAGTGCACATGTAAATATTAATGAGAAGTTTATGATTCAAGAAAGATATCATGATTATGCACCTATGATAGAAGAAGAACCTAGACCTACCAGTAGAGAAATAGTTGTTGAAGAAATGTTTAACAACATTGATCTATTGTTCAATGACCTTGAAACAAGTGAAGAAGAATCACAAAAGATAGATGAGAGAGTCACACCTAATGTTCCTGAATTCACATCTAGATACCATTCAAAGGAATGTATCATTGGAGATCAAAAAAAAAAAAGTCATGACAAGATAAAAAGAAAACTATTCCATAACTAATGAAGCGGTATGTTTACTTTCACAAATTGAACCTTTAAGTATTGAAGATGCATGTAATGATTCAGATTGGCATGACGCAATGAAATAAGAGCTAGATCAAATAATTAAGAATGAAACATGGGAATTGGTACCCAGACCTAGTGACAAGAATGTGATTGGAACCAAGTGGATATTAAGAAACAAGATGAATAAAGATGGTATACTAGTAGTAAGGAACAAAGCAAGACTAGTATGTAAAGGATATGCACAAAGAGAAGGAATTGATTATTCTGATACATTTTCCCCTGTAAGCAGATTGGAAGCAATAAAGTTACTTCTAGCCTATGCTACAATCAAAGACTTTAAAGTATATCAGATGGATGTCAAGTCAGCATTCCTATATGGAGAATTGAAGGAAGAAGTATACATAGAGAAGCCTGAAGGATTTACTTTATCATACAAACCTAATATGGTATGTAGATTGAAGAATGCCCTCTATCGACTTAAGCAAGCCCCTAGAGAATGGTATGAAAGATTAGATGGTTACTTGACTAAGATTGGATTCAAGAAAGGAGCAGCAGATAGTAACTTATTCATAAGAGAGACACTTGATGGACTATTACTAGTTTCTATTTTTGTTGATGACATTCTTTTTGGTGGTAATGAAAATCTTAGTGAAGAATTTGCTAAAGAAATGTAGAGTGAATTTGAAATGAGCATGATTGGACATATCAAGTACTTTTTGGGACTAAATGTGTAGCAGACAGACAAAGGTATTTTCATTAATTAGTCTAAGTATGTGAAATAAATATTAAAAAAGTTCAAGATGGATGATTGCAAGTTAGTAAGTACCCCTATGATGACAAGATGCAAGCTTTCAAAAGAAGATGATTCTACAGCAGTAGACATAACCTTGTATAAGTCTATGATTGGTAAACTTATATATCTTACTCAATCTAGACCTGACATTTCTAATGTAGTTGGTATAGTTGGAATATTTGGAACAGAACCTAAACAAAGTCATATTATGGTAGTAAAGAGGATATCTAGATATTTAAAAGGAACTATAGACTATGGTTTATGGTATCCTAATTAGGAGAATGTAAACCTTCATGTGTATACAGATGCAGATTGGGTAGGTTGCGTAGATGATAGAAAGAGTACCTCAGGAGGAGCAGTATTTCTTGGAGATAGCCTTGTTACTTGGACAAGAAAGAAGAAGAATTGTATTTCTTAGTCCATAGAAAAAGTAGAGTATGTAGCAGCAGCATTAAATTTTTCTACAATTGTATGGATCAAGAAGATGATAAAGTATTTTGGAATTTAGATTGATTATCCTATTGTTATTCATTGTGATAACATTAGCACTATCAATATGTCAAAGAACCATGTGATGCATGAAAAGAAAAAACACATTGAGATAAAATATCACTTCCTAAGAGAGAGTTGCAGAGAAAGAAGTAAAATTGGACTATGTGAGAACAAAAGAATAGCTAGCAGACATATTCACAAAGCCTTTTTCAAAGGATAATTTTGAGTATCTTAGGGAGAAGCTAGGAGTAATTCCTTTCGCTGGATCTGATTAGAGTTTGCAAGAGTGCATCAGTCCTCAGTGAATGATGAATGGTTGACTACTCTACTTTAGGAGTAGTACCGGTGCTTATTTGTTTTGGTGCCCTTTCCCATTGATGTCAAAGGGGAAGTGAGTATATAGTCATGAAAAACAAAATAGTTAGGGGGAGTATATATATAGTTGAGGAGTAAGTATTAGTAAGAGGAGTATATTGCAATTGATATTTAGAGCATTCAGTAGTAGATGGAGGATTCATCCTTGGGGGAGTTTTGTTGAGGAAATGGAGAATGTTATAAAATAATTATACATTTGGATTGGTGGTGTTTTTCATTCCATATGTTTCCATCAATGCCAAAGGGGGAGATTGTTGGAGATTTTCCAGCAAGCCAGTGTTGACTATATGTTTGTCATTGATGACAACATATGGTAAACAACGTGCATGGAAGCCTGATGGAGAGAGCCTTGATCATATGGTTCTTAGATATGTTATCAGCATGATATCATAGAGACATAGGTTGATTCTGAGTGAAGACAATAATATAGTTGTTTATATCAGTAGTGTTCCTGACAGGTCCTAGGAAGAGTTTTGTATGTGATTTATAGTATGGTTGTGATGGAGCCTTGTGCATTTATATTTATGTTTTAGACATGTTAATGAAGCTATGTTCATGGACATAGAGTCATTTTTGTAATACACATTGAGTTATGATGTTTCCAATTGACAGTTATAGTTTCTTGAGTTTATCTGATGGAGCCAACATTGTTTATATTGTTACAGTAGTTGCCCCTATCATTTGGATATGCGTGTTTGGATTAGTGTTTGGAGAAGAGTTAATAATGTTTGGTTAAGATTGCATAATGTATTTCAGCATGAGAAGAAAGTATTAATTAATTTAGTGGAGCCGACAATGTGAAGTGACACGTCTACTCATATGGAGTTGCGCAGTCCTAATTAGTATTGCATGCTTAGTATAGTCATTGGAGATGTTATTGGAGGGTTATATTGTTTCTCTAATATGATTTCAAGGAAGTTATAATAGGCTGACTTTATTATATCATTTGGAGAAAGATACTTATAGTCGGTCAGTTGTGATCGCTAAGTATGGCAAATAGTTGAAAGAAAAGAGCAGAGCAGAAGGTGTGAAGTATTGAGCCATCAGTAGAAGGTCTATGTGACAAAGATGAGAGTGTATTCTATTCATTGGAACTGATCAATATAGAAAGTCTAACTCACAATTCACCAAGATCCAAATATAGTGTGTATCTGTTATGCAGAAGGTTGCAACCTTCACCCTTTGAGCAGTGTGCTCCTGGACAGTGTGTCCTCACCCCTAATAGGGTTAATTATAAAAAAATCCTAACAGGGTCCAACCTTTGACCAGGTCATTGTACTTAATGCATTGTAAAGATCAACTCCTAACAGGATTGTAAGATCTTCTAAAAAGGATCATTATACTCTAGTGCAGTTTATAGTGGGTGGTAATTCCCACTGGGGTTTTTACCTATTTGGGTTTCCCCGTAACCAAAATTATGGTGTTGTGTTAATTGTTCTTATATTGTGTTTATGTTTAATGTTCTTCTATACTTAAATGTATAAAGAATTGAATCTTGTAGATAACTAATTCACCTTCCCCCCCCTCTCAGTTATCTCTTGGGACTATTCCTAACATGATTATGCATGGTTCATTTTAATCCAAATGTGGATTATGATATGATTAAATTCTATGCAAAACAATAAAAAACTAAGTTAATCCATATTAACTAAGCTAGTGTGACTTAGGAAAGCTTAAAAATGAGTTTATTCTAACAATTATGCTAAAAGCTATGATGATCTAGAAAATGATTTAGCATTATAACACTACTATGTAAATGAAAGGTGAATTGGTGTTTTTATCTTGGAAGTGAGGGTATTTATAGGATTTGAGGAAGGGCTTGGGTTACGAAGGAGAGTTAGGGTCAGAGTTAGGGTTTTAGGTAGAGTCTAGGGTATGGTTAGGGGTATGGTTAGATGGATGAGGTTTAAGGGTTGCTCACACCTATGTGAGCAACACGAGGGAAGAGTGCCTAGAGAACCAAGGTGTAAGGGTCATATGCTTCATTATGAGGTTGTAAGATCCTTAATGAGGGTGTAAGGAGTCATTAATGACCATGTAAGGCTTATTAATGAGGGTGTTTGACCCAAAGTCAAAGGGACAGGATTTAGGCTAAGGGGGTTAGGAATCTCTCCTTAAGATGGGTTAGGGAGTGATTAGGGATGAGAGGATAGGTTTAGAAGAGTCTAGAAGATTTCTAGGACTTTTAGGATTTAAATAAATATTTAATTTATTTAAGGAGGGTTTGGGTTGGAAATTTATTAAAATGATTTAATAAATTGGAAATTTTTATTTTTGGCCAAGGTTCTTTAATTAAATAAATTTAATTAAAATAGGAGGGGATAATGGTATGATAATTTTTTATTTTTTATTTTTGGTAAAAGGCTTATGCCAAAATATTTTATTAATATTTAGAAAGATTACAAAGAACCCCACCTAATGTAGGCACTAGTAGGAAAGAGTGGAGGGGAGAAAACCCCCAGCCACACCTGGGACCTTAGTTTATAATATAATACATAATTGTAGTAAAGGGCATTCCCATCAATGTGTCCCTTTTTCAAAATGTTAATACATAAATTTGATCTCGAATTTTCTTTAAATGGAACATTTCTGTTTATACATTAAAGACATTCAGAGGTTCCCAATCTTAGACTTCTTATTTATGATCAAAACGTTGAAGTCATTTTCTCGACTGATTGCAATGCCCATTCGTCAATTTCGCTCCTTGCTTTTAAGATTCTTGGGACTATTACCTTGGATTACCTGTATCATCTCAAAATTTGGCTAAGATCATTGTTAGTATGTTTGAAACCAATTTATGCTTTCTATTTTTTAGGATAAAATTCATATCAAAAAGAGAAAAGTGTGTTCTTATTTGAAAAAACTCTTATCAGGGTGATTATTATCTGAAAGGAAGATAACCAAGATATAGACCTAACTAAAAAAAGAGACACATAATAAATCCCATGCTAGACTTACAATGGCTAATCTATAGAGAGCCCTGAGGCGCAACCATTAGAGAGGGAATGGGCTAAAAAGAGGGGGTTTGTAGAATAACATTATGGAGGTGAGGGAAAAGAAAATGCCATGCACAATAAATCTCCTAATCTGATTTTGAGAAACTTAAATTACTGAAACTTGCTAAATCTTAAACCTTTAGAACTAAATTCTGAGTTGAAAAGGAAAAGAAATCTAAAGAAGGGTTACTATCATAATCCAAAAACCCTTAAAATTCAGCTGGTAGAAGAGTTGTCTTGGTTGCTTCCTCTAAATTGCTTCCATTTTCCTGCGGTGTGAGATTCATCATATATGCTACAAGATAAGATGAGAAGATTAACTAATTTATATCACAAGAGATTCCTAGCTTTGACCTCTGAAGGTGATTTCTACTAATGACATTCCTATTCAAGTCATAAGTCATCCAGTATCATTTGAAAGATTATGCAAATTATCAACCTACTTGAAGAGGTATTTCAAAAACCATATGGGAAACATATAAATTTGATAGTATTTGAACATCAAAAAAAACATAACCATTACAACTACAGCTAAGTACGAAAACTTAAAGTTATCATAACCTTCTATGCTACTAATAGACTTAGAAGTGTTTCTTTAAGACTTCTCCATATTTAAAAATGACTCTAATTTATTTAAGGAAATATTTGATTGATATCCTTACAAAAGAGTAGTAGGTAAAAGAACACCAAATAAACCCTTTTGAAATAATCTCAGAAACACTTTGATGTCCAAGTTACAGATATGTCATTTAAGACATATTAGAAGAGCATGAGGATGCCGAAGAGTCTTTTTCTTCCCTGGCCAACCTCAGCCCAATACCGTCATCCATAATATACTCATTCATCCAATTCATATCATGAGGAGACGGTACATGGGTGAAGAATAGTAAAAAGTCCAGGTTTCTTCTAATGGAAGGGGTTTGTACTAAAAATATATCCCAATCTTCTATTTCAAGTATAGGGAATATGGAGACAAAGTTATGGTTGATGACTCTACTACTGTAGTCTTTAGGCTTGGGGATACATAAATCAATGCGTATAATGTTCAGTACTTTTTCTAGATCCACCAAATATATTTTCTTAAAAATTATTCTACACAAGTTCCCAATAGCCTTAATGTTTGGGTCAACATGTAGGGCTGAAGTGATAAAAATTGATGGGATATCAGTGTTAATGCAATATCTATTGATGTTCTCCTTGAACTCATTGCCTAAAATGATAGATACAGCTTGAACCACAATGTTAAATTTGATCAGTATTATCTTCTTGATTCTTATAGAAGAGATTTCTCCATCAAAGGCAACTTGTTTATTTAGGCACCTTAGTTTGATTGGAGTTGCCATTTCTTAGGACATATTTGCAGATGTTTGATGAAAAAACTAGGTATTATTTATAGATTGTAAGATTTCTAAAAATCATTAATAGAAGGTGGATGTGAATCGTCATCATTATCAGCAAAAACTAATTTTAGTGACTATTCATTTAACATTTTGTTGTTCCAAAAAAATTAAAATAAGAAAGACTGTTTAAATTTAAATTTGAACACATTTTAACGAACTGATTAAAATAAGTAAGCCTATAAACCCCACTTGTCAATAAAAAGTGTTCGGTTATAGAGAAATGAAGGATTACAGGGGTTGCTCTCAAAATACCTAGAATGATACATATTTAAATAACTAGTATTATCTTCTTGATTCTTATAGAAGAGATTTCTCCATCGAAGGCAACTTGTTTATTTAGGCACCTTAGTTTGATTGGAGTTGCCATTTCTTAGGACATATTTGCAGATGTTCGATGAAAAAACTAGGTATTATTTATAGATTGTAAGATTTCTAAAATCATTAATAGAAGGTGGATGTGAATCGTCATCATTATCAGCAGAAACTAATTTTAGTGACTATTCGTTTAACATTTTGTTGTTCCAAAAAATTAAAATAAGAAAGGACTGTTTAAATTTAAATTTGAACACGTTTTAACGAACTTATTAAAATAAGTAAGCCTATAAACCCCACTTGTCAATAAAAAGTGTTCGGTTATAGAGTAATGAAGGATTACAGGGGTTGCTCTCAAAATACCTAGAATGATACATATTTATATAACCATGTATAAATATGTTTAAATATATATATACATATATATATATATATATATATATATAGATATATATATATATATATATATATATATATATATATATATATACATAAATATATATATATACATATATATATATATACATATATATATATACATATACATATACATATATATATACATATATATATATATGTATATATATATCTATATACATATATATGTATATATATATGTATATACATATATATATATGTATACATATATGTATATGTATATGTATATATGTATATATATATATGTATATATACACATACATACATACATATACATATATATATATGTATATATATATATATATATATATATATATATATATACATATGTGTGTGTGTATATATACACACATATATATATACACATATATATATATATACATACATATATATATATGTATGTATGTATGTATGTATGTATGTATGTATGTACATGTATATATGTATATGTATATATATATGTATATGTATATATGTATGTATATGTAT